>OX465258.1:4259242-4582242 GCA_949987775.1 Aproaerema taeniolella | reverse complement strand
AACGTAGGCACTTGAAATTTGGAAGGGACGTAGCTTAGGTACCGTAGAGGTGCACTAAGAAAGGAATTCCCGAAATTCCCACGGGAACGGGAATTAGCGGGAAAATCCTTTTGTATGAAAAATCTAAACCGCTTAAGTTAGACGCTTGAAATTTGGCATGCAGGTACCTTAGTAAACTTAAAGCTTAGTTGCAACAGGATATTGCAAAATTCCCACGGGAACGGGAGTTAGCGGGAAAAAACTTTTGTATGTAAAAATCTAAATCTTAAACTAAATCAATGGACCGTCAATAAAGTGTAATCTGTTCAAAAGAAAAAAATAACACGCAAACGAAGTTGCGGGCATCAGCTAGTATAGTATATAGTATATTATAGTATGGATTCTGTGGTGGTGCCATTTAATATCCTTTAGAAAAGTTTAAAAGGCTTTTGGTATCCGAGACGTACATTTATGCATTTTAAACCTGTTAATGTGAAAGTGAGATGAAGCCCTAGTTGTACAAACAAGTCAGCCGATCATACATCAACATCATGTCGGAAAAACACTTAAATAATTCCTTCCGTGCAAATCATCAACTTACAAATCCTATTCTCTCATTTAAACACGTGGAGTATTTATTTATTTCAGCGATATGTTTCGTATCTACCAAACAATCAACAAAGTTATTAGAAGTATATTTGCAAAAGAATTAAAGTATATTTATATTTGTGTGAATTCACGCAATTTCGTATATGGGGCTATCCATAAATTATGTCGCGAATTTTATGATTTTTTGACCCCTGCCCCTCCTTGTCACAGCTGGTCACATTTGTAAGACTCCCCCTTCCCAAGCGTGACGTCACATATTTTGCATATTTTCAATTTTTTTTAATTTTCTAATAAAAGCAGTACTTAATAAAGTTATTTTTTTTGGGAACTCAAAACTCATTGTTGACAAAGTATCAAAGTACGTTTTTACTTTGTCAACTCATTTGGTTGACAAAGTAAAAACGTAAAAAGAGTGCCTGGGACTGAGGAGGTTAAGTTTGTCGTTAATAGTTAACACCTTTTCATACTCATAACACATTTTGAAATGTGACATCACGAAACTTATGAACCCTCCCACCCCCTTATCACACAGTGTCACACTTTGTCGAGCCCCTCACCTTCCCTTAACGTGACGTAATTTATGGATGGTCCCTATTTACCGATTAACTTTTCAGAACGTCGTGCAACATTTGGCTTTAAATAAATAAACGAAAGTTCTTTTGAATGTGCAATAAAAAGAAGTCATTGTTTTAAAAATAACTTTCTTGAAATAATTGAATTTGGGTGTTTGATTTTAATATTATTAAAAATCTAAAGAAAATGAAACCCCACTTTCACATTATAGGCGTACTTTCTTTTTTTTTATCAGGCCATATACGTCCCCACCGATGGTCACGGACCTCCCTTCGAAACAAGAAGGGGATTTAGGCCATACTCCACCACGCTGGCCCAAGCAATTGATAATTAATTATAAAGCCGTACATAAATCCGAAAAGGCGAATTTAGTGGTACAGGCCCGCACCTGGATTTGAACCCGCAACCTTCCGGTTACAAGTCTGGCTTCCCAACTGGGATATCACTTCGTAATCTCTTACATATCTACATCTACACTAATCTACACTAATATTATAAAGAGGAAAGATTTGTACCTATTTTTGTATGTTTGTAACGAATAGGCTCCGAAACTACTGGACCGATTTCAAAAATTCTTTCACCATTAGGATGCCACATTATCCCTGAGTAACATAGGCTACATAATTTTCCCGAATTCCCACGGGAACGAAGTCCCGAGCGGGATGCTAGTTTGTTATATTTTAATGCTTAAGCAAACACGACAACATATGTGTACATGCATGAAGATTACGGAAATTCATACATACACTCACACCTATAATTCATATCAGGGTAGGCAGAGCATCAGTGGTTCTAGAACCACTAGATGCCACGTTTGACATTCGTTGTGAAGGTTATCAGATGAAAAATGTTATTTAATGGTGAGAGGTTATCGGTATTTTGCCCACAATACAACAAAACCCCCACGTCCCACTTATTAACTCTTACAGTATGCCTGGCAAGCGTAGGCAAGTCATCTTTTCAAGTTTACAAGTAATGTTCGATCAAGTAATAAATTGTATTTTTTCAACTACGGAACCCTTAACTGCGCGTGACCCGACACGCTCTTGGCCGGTTCTCAATGTTCTTCTATGGTAAATAATTGATAATTGATTGGCGGCCGGTTTGGTCGAGTGGTAGTGACGCTGCCTCTTGATCGGCGGGTCCTGGGTTCGATCCCCAGTCGGGGCAAACATTTGTGCAAAAAGCAGATGTTTGTTCTCGGGTCATGGGTGTTTGTGTTTGTCTTCATGTGTGTTCTAAGGGACCCTCGACACAAGGGAAACCCTTAGTGTGGACTTTTGAGTGTGAAGCGTAGCGTTTTATAAATCCGTTTAGATATTAGTTAATAGCTTATGTATGTTACTTTACGAATTAGCCAGAACCTTACATTTATAGCTGGTACCAGTCATTTATAAGACGTAGTAGGCATGAACAATATTTTTATACATAAGCTACATCCCTAGCAAACAAAATCACCTTGAAAACGTAACCCAAATTCTTATGCGCTTGACATGGATGACTCTATCAAACAATCTATTAAAGATCGAAGCATATCTATGGAAATTTACTCAAAGACGCACATTTGACTAAGTTATCAAGACCACGCAGTGAGCCCGTGGGGGGTAGCGAAACTACTGGTGTCAGACACTAATTATAACATTAACGATAACAGATATCGATAATATGCTTCTATTTGCCCCCCATATAGCCACGTGTTTTATAAAAGCGGAATTATCATATCATGTGTATTAATAAACTCCTTAATGATCACGATGACAGTTCTTAAAGTGTTATCTAAAAAAAATTGTTTAATTTATTGGGCTATTTGTTCTCGGTTTTGTCTATTTTAACCCCTACGGTTAAAATACCGTTTAAGAGCTACAGTGCTCTTAAACAGGTGAACCGATTTGGATACAGTATAAAGCTGGTTTTTTACCGGTGGTTCTTAGACATGTTTTATCAAAATTGGTTCAGCCGCTTAAAAGTTATCTATAGGCGACGAATAATATAGATAACCACATTAAAACATCGTATTACGTAGTCTGTCGGTCACGAATAGCACCAAATCGTCTCTTCCTATGGATGTCGTAACAGTCGACTAAGGGACACCGGAAAATGAACCGACTCAGCGTTTTTCCAAGCTGGACAACCCGCCTGCCAAACGTGGCCATTACGATGTTATTTGAGTTTTATTTTTATAGATAGACTAGCTGATGCCCGCAACTTCGTTTGCATGTTATTTTTTTCTTTTGAACAGATTACACTTTATTGACGGTCCATTGATTTAGTTTAAGATTTAGATTTTTACATACAAAAGTTTTTTCCCGCTAACTCCCGTTCCCGTGGGAATTTTGCAATATCCTGTTGCAACTAAGCTTTAAGTTTACTAAGGTACCTGCATGCCAAATTTCAAGCGTCTAACTTAAGCGGCTTAGATTTTTCATACAAAAGGATTTTCCCGCTAATACCCGTTCCCGTGGGAATTTCGGGAATACCTTTCTTAGTGCACCTCTACGGCACCTAAGCTACGTCCCTTCCAAATTTCAAGTGCCTACGTTTAGCCGTTTAGGCTGTGCGTTGATATGTCAGTCAGTCGGTCAGTCAGTCAGTCAGTCAGTCAGTCAGTCAGTTTCTCCTTTTATATATTTAGAAGATAGATAGATAAGAGCTTTATTTCTACACAGTTAAATGGACAAACTAATAACAACAAAACAAAATACAACTTATCCTTACTAATATTATAAATGCGAAAGTAACTCTGTCTGTCTGTCCGTCTTTAACGCCTAAACTACTGAACCGATTTAGACGAAAGGTACAGAGATAGATTAGAGCCTGGGAAAGGACATAGGCTACATTTTATCCCACAGTTGGGCACGATATAACCTGTAGACCACGCGGGCGGAGCCGCGGGCGGAAAGCTAGTAACTAATAATTAAGACAAAATAAAGAAAACACTGTTTATAAAAAGGGTGCTGACTCAGCGTGTGCTGCCACTGGACAGCGCTATTCTTCCGTCAGCACCCGTGAGCGAGCGCGTCCAAGCGGTACCAAACATTAGGGAAACAAATAATACAATTTTTCAAATTATATTAAAAGTGTATATGTGTGAGTTTGTGTGTGTGTGAGGATGGGTGAGTGTGTCTATGTGCATACTTTCTTATGTGAAAATGAAATAGTGTGTAATATGACAAGTGTGACATTGTGTGAAATTTTGCAAAGTTGTAATTAAATACTTTTTTATCTCACAGGCACTTATATTTTTATAATCACCAACAAGAAGTACACAAACAATTACTTACCGATCAATCACAACACACATGCTGAGGCGCGCACACACACATACACACACACACACACACACACGCACACAAACACACACACACACACACACAAATTTTGATTTATGTACTTGCTTCATTTTTACTCTATTTATTTTAGTTTCTAAGAGCTATGGAAGAGCGGGTTCTCCTGCCACAGGCAAATTCATTGCCTACTAGAAGTTCCCTATTCCAATTACAATATTTGTAAAATAGTGTTTTTGAAAATAAATATTTTTGTATTTTTGTATTTTTTGTTATACACACAATAGGACAAAAGTGAATAGATGACCACAGTATGAACTTACGATATGAATATCAGTTATGATGAACTTATGATGACTAGTCAATAGATGTTAGTGTAACACGCTTATTGGAAATGCCTTTTAAAATTTAACTAACCACAAGTAACAATTCGTTATATGAAGCAGTAGCTAAAATATTTGAGCAGGGTTCCTAAACAAGGTAATGAAAACTACAGGTCACCAGGCCTTCCTTAGAATCAATGTGGGTACCTTCATTTGCATCTAAAGCTAGTTTGTTATCGTCTTTTTGTAGTGTATCGTGATCGAGTTTTACTGTTTAATCTTGCCTCTTATATGTGTTGTGATGTCCGATATAATAAATTCGTCTTTCTTTCTTTCTATTTAAACAGCAGGCCGAAAAAATTTCCTTTTCATACTAAAGCAATCAGCGGATTACCTCCAAAGTTGAATGGAAAGGCGAATTTTTTTCATATTTCGAAACGGCTAAGTATTATATTTTTTTAAACCATTTTCAACCATCGATAAACATTTTTTATGTAGTTATCGAACCTTCAAAACTTCACGACAATTGGTTGAGAAATACATCCGGACAGACATACGAAAGCATTTAACAACCAATTTCGATCTGCGATAAACTTTGGCAGTGTTTTGTCTATTTTAAAAAATATTCAAGCACGAGACCAAAATGTTATCATCATAACATGAGGGTCCGAGTTGAGATCGCCTACAGCGCCATCATGCGGCGACATCGTGTAAACTCTTAATTAATTAGGAAGATAAAAATATCAAAATACAAATACTTATTTAATAATTAGCAATAGTAACGCAATACTCGAACGTAAGTCGAAATATCAGGAAAGGTAAAAAAAAAAATTAAAATAATACATTATTTTGTTCTTCAATTTAAGGCGACTACAGCACCTAAATTACGATTTTATGATGCGTAGATAAGCATGACGCACTGCATTAAATAGAAAGAAAAAAAATACTGCGGTAATATTCAGGACATAAACTAGATAAATAGTTTGCTGAAAACATGATTCAGCACTTTTGGTTCGATAGAAAAAGCTCACAAAGTCACCTCTAAATATCAATATTGTGTATCTTTTAAGCTGTAAAAACCATAGTAAAATGCACACAGGAACTTGAATTTGCTATCACAATGTTCGTGATTGAACACTCTCGATAAGTAGTTAACGCATTTTTCGATTTAAGCTGTTACCTTTCCATAAATCTCATTTTTCTAACTTTCGAACATATTTTTACGCACGCACGCTTTTATAGTCCGTAAAATTCGTGTATCGACACTGTTCGCACTGCCGGCCCAGGCCTGTTGAGAGACGGAGATGGCACTATTCCTATGTGTGCTGCCTTTATCGGGTGCTGTAGTCGCCTTAAGGGGCTTGAAAGTAGTAGAACACGAATATTGTTTTACAATTTTTTATTAATTTGAACTCCAATGAGTAAAACCCACAAAAGTGACCTTACAAAAGTTTCTATAAGGCCTGTACTATTACATACTTCTTATTACACGTTTTCCTTAGCATTCGTGTCTAATGAATGTTGTTTTATTTTATTATTATAAGATGGGTCAACTCTTGACCTCAATCCCGACCATAAAGGTCAAAGATGAGGTCGACGATGGAGCGAGTTAACCCAGAAAATACCTATAAAGGCACTGGTACTCCCACGGAACCGACGGAACACAGCAAGCTGTTTGGCTTCGGACTTCGGTAGGAGGGTGGTCGCGAACCAGACGGCCCTTTACAGAGCCTACCACACCGCATGAGACCATAGGACGACACCTCAGATTCAGAAAAAAATGAAGTGTCGTTGCCTGGGATGGATTACTAGGAGGCAGGTTGTTGTAGAGATGATGGCTAATAGAAAGAATCTGAAGAAACTTTAAAATTGCGTGGAGCTCAAATAAATTGGAAACGAATAATTTCTTTAAAATTATATCTAAACTAGCATTCCGCTCGGGACTTCGTGCCCGTGGGAATTCGGGAAAATTATGTAGCCTATGTTACTCAGGGATAATGTAGCATTCTAATGATGAAAGATTTTTTCAAATCGGTGCAGTAGTTTTTAAGTTCATTCGTTACATACAAAAATACAAATCTTTCCTCTTTATAATATTAGTGTAGATTCCTAAAAGTTTTCCGTCGCTCAAAAATTAAAATTATAATTTTAATTAAATCAGTTATGTATGACGCACAACACAAGCCAAGAAGTGTACAAAGTTCGATAAAAAACTAATCTTGTTCGTGACCATTGATTGATAGCATGATAACATAAGTTGTCAAGTTCAAGTAAATGCGTATTATTTTAAGAGCAAATGTTACTAGTTCACTTAACCGGTTATAGCAACTTTCGACAGGCGTTTAATCTATAATGCATCGTCGGTCATTCAGAATATAATTTTAATTTGTTAAAAAAAAATGTTTTTGGTTTCAAAAAGCTAAGCGGTTTTATTGAAAATATAGATTAAATGATATAGACAATGTACTACCTAAAAGCAAAAAAATTATTCATTAGATCCTAGGTACCAGGTCATCACATCACTTTCCTCGTCAATCTAGGACACTGACCATGAACTAGGGCAATCCTCGAGCACAGAATTCATTCGTAGGGCTAACTGAGCATCCGTATGTAGACAAAAACGCACTTACCCAAGCATACAAAATTACACACACTAGACTCATTACCACACACAAACACACATACACACTTCACATACACACAGACACAAATACACTGCATGACTTTGTTATTTTTTATTTTTGCATGTAAAACCATTGTCTTCAGCAAAATGATACTGTGTATGGATACGGAAGAGCGTGGCCTTCTGGCACAGGTGTTTTTACACTTAATAGAAGGTCACAGCAACTACACAAATGTAAGTTCTCAACAGTTGAAGCAATCATTTTTTTTTTCATTTTCTTTTTTTTCTCGACCCCAGGATTAGATCTGGTGCTCCAACCAACTGAGCTACCGTGCCTTCAAGTCAAGCGGCGAAATTTCTCATTACCTTATTATGCGCACATTAGGTTGTGTATGCGCACATTACGTTGTGCGTGTTGGTCTGCGCCATCTGTGTCTCGTATGGAGAACTACAGACTCATACGACCTATTCGAAGTAAATTATAACGATTTTAATAAATTATTTGTGAATATCCCTCACGCGGGTAAGCGTTATAAAAATACTAAAATAAAATCGTTTGCATGCCGTTTTGCTGCATGTAAACGATTTCATTACAATGGCGGCGAAAAAATTAAATCGATGGATTTATAATAATTGTGGTAATAATTATGATACTCAATAACAAAGCTTTCAGAGAAGAGTAGGGCTAAATAGCGAATTTTTCGATTTGGTTAGTACTGAATTGGTATCTGGTCAATTTGTTTTCTTAACTAGTATCAATCTCCTTTCAACCTGTGCAATCATATAATGTAATACAATACTTTGAATGCTTTTATCTATTTGACTTTCTTTGATAGTTTCCATGGATTATAGGTGTGAGTTTGTAGATAGATAGGTGAATTGCATATTTCGACACCTACGATTAGTTGAAATACATGTTTCAGTATTTTTTAATATTCCTTACTAAACTACTCCTATGGTCACTATATTGCAACAACGAAACTAGTATTGCATACCAACAAAAAATAGACCAAAATCAAACAATTGAAAATAATAGACCAAAATCAAAACAAATTGACTTTAACAACTTATTATCCGCAAAATGTAGCAAAACTTGCTTGTTGCTAACCTCGCCGAGGGTGGAGCCTTTAGGAGTGAGAAAGTGTTGCTTTTACGAATATTGATCTTCTTTTCTTATAGTCTAGGTATAGTCAAGGGTTTGGCGAACTTGGCTAACCATGGTGTCAGTTTTCAAACCGCACAATGGCCTTTGACTTGGTTTTAACGACTGTAGGCAATCGACAACAGCGGGGACCGACAGCTTAACGTGCCCTCCGAATCACAGAAACGCTAGTGATAAATTGCTACTTTGGTCACCCATCAGGTTCCCTGCCTCTGTGTACGTTCAGCGAGCGCCACTGGGCTACGAGCGCATTCTATTGATAAAGGCGGTTTATGTATGTATGTATGTATTTATGTATGTATGTGGTTTATAGCAGTTTTCGTGCCTGGTAACTATAGGAACAGAATGGTTTGGAGTAAAAATATAGAAACTAGAAAAATATAGAAACTCCATCTGCAATTCAGAAAAGTAACATCGCAAAATAGAGAAGAATTGGATTCAACGTGCCAGCTTTTTCTGTCACAATTTAAGAAAAGCATTGTGCTTTTTCTTAAGCCGAATAGTCTGGAATATAGTCGCAGTTCAAATTATATGCTTCTGTTCCTCTTTAATCTCTCTGCCTATTTTCGAGTTTTTTATAACCCGATCCTCTAATAAAGTTCGAGTGAAGGGCTACTGCTGAGTGAGCTTACTATATTTTTTTTAAACATGGTCGTATGGATACTGGTACATTCCCTCTGGTAGAAAAACTACAACATTAGACATTATGTGGCACCTGCCTTGTAAGCAAACGTGGGGATCTTTGGCGGGAACTCGGCGTGGGCAGTTGCTTTGTCAATAGAATTTTGATTTTCTGCGTGAAAAAGTTGTTTAATGTATAATAGGGATAGTGTATTATGCAGAAAATTGACTAAAATTCGTGTAGTGATAAAAAAATCAAGTGACAACAGTGTTTCTGCTCCGTTTGGTACCGATAAAGATCCTCGCGGTTGTGCTTCTCGCCGCCAGTTTTCGTAAAACAGACGCTATCCGGTTTTACGCAGAACATGAGAAGCTTAGGGGCTTAGGTTAAGTTGAAGAAAGAAGATTTTTCACTGAAGACTTGGCTGCATTGACATAGTTTCACAAAAAAAAAGGAAACGTGGTAAAAAAGCATATAAATTTTTCCAGCTTTAACAATTTTCTTAAAAAGAAAAACTTTTAGTGATTAAATTTTTAACTATCCAAAGGTTTAGTAAAAATTTTCGCGCACTGTTCATTAGTGGAAATATATTTTAACAACGTCTACCACAGATCTAGTTTGCGGTAAAGAGTAAACCCATTTTAATAAAAAAAAGTGTACGGAGCCCAGCGTATAATGTGTCGGAGACTTTATTTACTCTCTTAGTGTTAGTTCCTTAAATTACAAAAGTGTACGTTTTCGCGATAAAGTCGATATCCGAAATAAACGCAATGCTATGTCATTGTCTTTTCATAAAGGACAACTTTCTTTTGTGATTTAATTTGGACATGAGCCCTTTTCGCAAATCAATATCAGATGTCAAAGTCAAATTAATATAAAAGAAATGCAAACTTCTGTTGTTGCATTTGAAGTTGTTTTGGCAAACCACCCTCAAGTATTCATGTATACGTGTAACTTATGCTGGTGTTTCCGTAGTCGTGTTTTCCGACACCCAACAGGAACTCATAGATTGGTGTTAAGGTACGTACCATCGTCGAATACGTCGGCATCGAGCAGCAAAGAGCACTCTTCATTAGTGAGCAGGCCGTCGGCCGAAGCCAGCGACCAATCCCATAGGCTCGCACTCATTCTTCAGTTGGTGTTTACCCTGAAATTTATTACATTTTTTTTAGTAAGAACATAGTGATGCCAAATTAAATTAAATCACTTTTAGGCCCGTATTAGAGGGAGACTCAAGTCTCCCTCCTTCTAGATAAATACTTAAGTATAGATAAATACTTAAGTATTATTTGAATCTTTCTCTCACTATCAAAATTACAAAGACGACTGCAACTTCAGTATAGATTAGAGTCTGAGTCGCGTTCTATAATACGCACCGTAGAATCTAACAGGCACAAAAAGAACTACCACTATTAACTGGACAGAACTAAATATTAAAACAGAAAACCGCTCCCGCAAAGGTGACTAGAAGAGACTGAACATTTAAGGCCGTGAAGGCTTTGTGCGATTCCAGAGGTCGAAGATCAGAATTCGGAGACCTGCGATTGTGCTTATAATAACAATAATTATTTTTACAAGATAATACTAGAAAATAGTTACGCAAATGTTACTGTGCAGCCTTCCATACCGAATCGAATGCAGATGGAATTCTCCAGTTCCCAGCTCTTAACCCAGCATACTAAGGCTCAGTAAAGGGATTCAAAAGTTTAGCTACATTGTTGTGGGCGAAAAGCTGACCACCTATCGTCAGTAGACTCGTGCCTTCGGATTCTCAGAAATTTAAATAGGTAGTTCTTAGACCACATATCCTCAAATCAAAAGATAGAAATTGGTTTTAATCTGTGTTCATCGCTTTATAACACTGAAAGATTTTGTATGGTATGAATGCGATCGCATTTTTTTTTTTCAATCAACAATCTTTGCAATAGCCAAAGAGCATTAATTAATTTCATTTTCCTCATATTTAACACGAAGAAAACGATTGCTGTTAGCCTTGAATGTAGTGGAGTGAACTTTTACATACTTCTTTATTTTTATTTTTTCTTTAATTACAATTACTAGTTGCGGAAGCTATGCGTTCCACAGTTTTCATAACTTTTTGAGCTGACAAAAGCCGATATTTTCTTAACTCGTATGATCTTATATTATACACAACTCATAAAGGCGACTGCAGCTAGTTAAAACTTGTGTTAAAATCTACGTCGCTGTTGTATAAATTGTACTTCAGAAATGATGCTTGTTCTTTTTAGGTCTTAGTTTCATGATTTTATACTGCCGCTCAAAAAAAAACATTTAATTAAATTTTTGCGCCATTCGCAGTTAAAACTTTAGGCCCACGGGGCTGTGAAACTAAACTATTTCTGAACAGCCTGTCCACGCGTAAAATAATTTCATTTATATTTCTAGTTTCTGTGTCGTTTTTTCTCTCTAGATTCTCCGAAATCTAGAGAGAAAAAATTTAATCTTTGGCATATGTTATCATGTCATCCTTTAAACTAGGTACTGGACATTATTGACACACATATAAAAATGGGATGCCAGAAATAACAGTACAGATCTTGGAAAGCACGCACATCGTATTTCATCAGAAGTAATACTAACACATAGCATCGGCTTATGTGACTGGTTACGTAAAATGTGAATACAATCAACTCTATTGCGTTTCTATTTGTAGTGGAGCATATAAAGCACCATTAGTAAAGCTGATAAGGTTCGTATCTCGCTAGCCCTTTCACCTGTGGGCTATGGATGAAAGTTTTATGAATTTGAATGCTGTTGATTAACATACGCTCGTATTTAAAATGCGCCAAATTCGTTCCGTACGTGATGACGTAGACAACCTACATGCACAGATAACGCACACCTAAAGCTTGTACCTATTGCTTATGATTTTAATGTGTGGATTCCTTGAGTTATGGTCTCAAAATAGCGCAATGATACTTTTAAAAGAAACATGAAGGTTGTTTTATAAAATTATAGTGCCTTTTATTCTTCTTTTTTCGAGTCGATGGTTCATGTTTACATTTTTTTCCTAGTACTTGGCCACAGCTGTAACATTGCCTGAGGTGTTCATAAATCCTCATTGGTACAGCAGACCAATTTTATTGCGGCTATCATTTTTAGAATTAGGTGCTTTATTCCATATAAAACCAGGTTATTCTCAGCCATCAAAAAATTTTTTAATAGAATTGGCCTGTAGGTCTTGAATCTGGCCTGTTGATGCGAACTTACCTAAAAGCTTTAAATTTTTAAATATTAAAAACTTTTTATCACGAATAAAACCACCTTCTCTCTTCCCACGACTCAGGGAATACCAGATGATGGTAGTGGTCTTTTGTCTTTTAGGTCCTATGGGAAACTTTTGTATGAGCCTTTAAATATATGGTGATAGTAATTATTCTTACCAGAGAGCGAAGTACAAGCCGGGAGTTGGAGATTTTCGATTGTGGTGGTGGTTGTGGTCGAAGGACAAAACTGTCCGTTGAGGGCGCCATGATGGCACTGAAATGTTACAAATATTTCATATTGTTATTATAATTTCATTACCTATTTATTTATTGTCTTGCATTGTACAGCTAACTGCGATTATTATAAGTGAAATTGTGTCCATTTGCCCAGCCAGCCCAAAAGCTCTGGAGCGATTTCACCTATACCATCATTCAGAGCATTATTTGCTCCTTCCATCAGCAAAATATAATTTTATGTGCAATCGTACTATCGCCACTACGACGGTTTGTTTGCGCGTGGCTGGAGAAATTTCGCTAGCAAGCAAATGCTGTATAATAAGAACTAGAACACATTCAGAGTTTTATTTTATGCAGAACTTTAGTGTCAAAACTGTGCAATCCACCTGTGAAATCTCAGTTTTGATATCCCTAGTCGTTTTAACGTGAGAGCGCAACAACACTGTGCTTGCTGTAAAAAATTTGCCCAGCCAGCACAGCTCAAAACCAATAAAGGAACCGATTAAGGTTCAAAGTAAGTATACCTAGGTTTAGGGTCTGTGATAGGCATACAGACTCAAAAGATTCCAAGCATTTGGACGAGTGATTACCGAGTTATAGGCTTTTGAAGTTTGTTTGTTTGTTTATTTAATAGGCTCCAAAACCACAGGACCGTTTAAAAAATTCTTTCACCATTAGAATGCAACATTTTCCTGAGTAACATATGCTACATAATTTTTCCAAATTTCCCCGTCATTTAAATTATTAGAAATAATTGAATAATAAAATTCTAATCTACTCTATTTAGCAATAATCCACATGATTAATTACGACAAAGCATGTTGACATCTCAGCAGATATCGGCGCGGCGTCGCGTTTCTAGCACGCATTACTTCTATTACATTGCAAAACGGTATTTGGTAATGCTGGACCATAATACTAACTTTAAATAAAATATACTGAGCATGTATACACGAATTTTACAATCACTCTCAAATTCAAAGATTATATGAGAAGCATTACTTATTTTAGCAACTTTAAAAATTATACTTAATTACCTCTTCCTTTTCCTTTGAAATGACAAAAATATAAAAATAATAACATGATTTTTAAATATTTAAGTTAAGTATATTATTATTTTAAGCTCAAGTTATTTGTTGTTTTTACAAATACTTAACCTATTTTATTTTAAGGCACCATCCCAGTAGAAGGGTTGATGCTTTATTTTCTCTTAATTAAAATTAATTTTACGACTTCATTAAAATCTTCACAAAATTTAATCATTTTATTTAAGAACTAGCTTTCTACCCGGGACTTCGTTCTCGTGGGAATTTTGAAAAATTATGTAGCCTATGTATGTGTTAATGCAGAGTGTCAGCTACCTCCATACCAAATTTTATCAAAATTGGTCCAGCCGTTTGAGTGTGGAAGAGTAACAAACTTTTGCGTTTATAATATTAAGTAAGGATATTCAACAGTAAATTATGAGCTTCTGTTTAAGATATAATATATTGGTAGAGTTTTTACTATTTAAATATTGACTATATTTAAAAATATTCGGCTGATGTTTGTGATGTTTTGTGCAGCAACACAATGTGTAAAAGTTTATAAGTAATTAAGTATATCTGTGTACTATAAATTGTTGTATATACCTGAATAAATGTTTATTATTATTTTTTTAAATTAAAAAAATAATTGAAAAAAAAACACATGTAATTGAAACTCCCGTTTCCAATGGGAATATATAGGTAATTATTTTTTTATCGGATGCTTACATCATGCAAGGAATACATACATGACTCTACAACCAACAGTTTGGGTGTGTTGATCCATCATTCGGTCAGAACAAAACATTTTCTTATAATAGTTATAACATTTATAACCACAAATATAAGTTCTACAAATATTTTATGATTCTACATGCTACTGATAGCATTTTTGTAACTATGTAGCATTCTAATTATGAAAGAATTTTTCAAATCAGTCCAGTACTTTCGGAGCCTATTCACAAAAAACTAACAAACAAACAATGAAACAACAACAAACAAACAATGAAACAACAACACACAAACAATCAAATCATTCCTCTTTATAATATTAGTGCAGAAGATAAAATACTTACTAGAAAAATATAGGTAGGTACTAAGCTACCTATATAAAAATATAGGTAGCTACTATTAAAATAAAAAAGGTTTTCAACCATAAAACTCTTGTATTTCAATAATAATTTCCATATTACCAGGTATACTGGTCTTTGCATTGCCTATTACTGTTTAGACAACTGTATAAATCTTTTCATAAAAACCTTTATTCAATTCAATTGAAAAGATTCAATAATTATTAATCGTCGGTCTTTAGTAATATGACCTCCTTCAAAGACACGGAACATATTTTTTTATTTTTCTGTTTTCATAACATAACTCATAAAAATAAAATGAATTCTGTCAATCAAATTATGCATGACTATTGAAATCATGACTAAAGTAGGAAGGTACTTCTTTGAATAAAAAATTACCATGAGCCGTTGATCCAAATTAACAAGTCTCCGAAGTATCATGTTACAGTTTGCATAATAATGTGCAACCGATTCTAAATTTCTAAGAATGTGCATGAATTTTGTATGACTTCCACATGCCAATGTTTACTACATAAGCTATAGAAAAATCAATTTTACAGTATAACAAGAGTACTGATAAGTGATGCTGCGTCGAGTTAAGATTGCCGACAAGCATGGATTATAGAGTATGAACAGTAGTCAACAAACGGGTTACTGTTTGGACGCATATGTCATCACTCGCATAATAATAGGCTTCGTGAGTGACGCGACTACACGGCAGTGAAAGCTGCCTCTTGTACGGAATGCAATCACAACGCCATGCAATCCCATCGACTTTCAACCTCAAAATTAACACAAAAATATAGTACTTACAGCATTTTTATTATCGGTGCGAAGGCACACGCAGGTGTGCAAACTTTTAGAACTAGAAACCCATCGCAAAGGCAATAATTGCACGAGAAAAACAAATGCACGTCTTTTAACTTTGAGCCATTGATGAGTAATAGATGGAGGAGGGGAAACGGGGTGCGGGAGGGTAACGCTTAGTACCAATTCGCGTACCTGTTTGTTGTACTATAAAAGTGCTGTTCATTACCGCTTCTGAAAAAGTAAATGAACGACGCAATATGTAAGCATTTACTTACATCAATTATTCCACATAATTGCATGTGATGGCCTTAAAACGAATTCTTGTTTTAATACTAGGTATATTATACTCACTTCTCAAACTTTTTGTGAAACACAAACAATGTATAACATTTTAAGAAAGACGATTGACGCCTTATTGAAACCGTCACATGAATCGGCAAGCTCTTGCGTCATCCGAGGAAATCTAGAGAATGGCGCCATTTTCGCCTTCCATGGAAATGGGGGGTAGGGGAGGGGGAGGTGTCGACTATGAGACGTATTTTTGAAACTATAGAATTCCAATTCGCATACGAACTGTCAAGATTCGCATGAGAATCGCATACTATATTATAATAGTACGGACGGCCGCAACCCACGCTTGCACTCTGTGCTGTTGTGATTAGAGCGGTTTTGCAATGACTCTAACCTGGAGTAACCTGATGCGCTGGCCTCTGTACCTATGTTAACGTTACCAATGATACCCTATTTGCAGTTACTTACCAGATAAAACTATTTAAAGAGAAACCGTTATTTTCAAAAAGGAACAGAGTGCATGCACGGCATGTGGTAACCTGATGGGAGGCCTCTGTACATTTATAAATGAATTTTGAACTTCAATTATACACCTTATTACAAAATCCCTTAATCATTCCCTGTCTATTTAACAAGTCTACACTACACGCTACAGTATTAGGCACTAATCAATAACTAAGTACACTCAAAAGCATGTCAAGTTTGACACTTTGGACTATGTACCGGCCCTGCATTGTATGCCGCGCAGTATAAATCAGAGCTCAGCTTAAACTGGTAGTGTAAAGCGTGACCTGCTCTTGACTGTACACTGGAGAGCAGCAGGCGCCTAACAGATGAAGCTACTTTACTCTTTTTTTATTATGGTTCACAAACTAGGTTACGCATATTAAAACGTCATAGGAACGGTACAGTCCAAAGTGACAGCACACGCTCAATGTGCTTTTGAGTGTACCATACAACCTACACCACAGAATATATAAATGTACTAACGTACCCTACACCAACACTAAAATAAATATGAGTCATTTTTTAAAATCTACTTTATTATGTAAAAAAATAATACTAAATTGGGTACTTATGATTTAATTCATGCAAAAGTCATGCTGTAACATTCTAGATTGGCCAAGTTGACGAGCGCCACTGTCTTCGTGTTGCAGAAGTCTGGAACACAAACCAGCCTTATTTTTTGACTGTCTTCCCCTGAAAAAAAAAACATTTAAGTATAAATTGTATGTAGCTTACCAAATTACACAACCTATTTAAAAGAGACAATAACATTTATTTTATAATAATAATAATAATAAAGCCTTTTATTTCCAAGAAGCATTTATTTTAGATGTTTTTATTTAGAGGGGAATGTATAGATAGGCTGTATAATCAATTAATGTGTTTGCAAGAATACATTTATTTCCATTGGTTACTTAAATAAAGCTTATAAAAAGTCACGTATCAGGCATCAAGAAATTGTAGAAATATTTATATATTTATTTAATTAATAGAAACTAGCATTCAGCCCGGGAATTCGTTTCCGTGGGAATTCGGGAAAATTATGTAGCCTATATTACTCAGGGATAATGTTCTTAGTATCCTAATGGTGGAAGAATTTTTCGGAGCCTATTCAATGCAAACAAACAATCAAATCTTTCCTCTTTATAATATTAGTAAAGATAAATCCATTTATTTTTTGCATGAATGGTACTGGTATCTAATCCAACGATTAACGGTTTAGCTAGGGTTTATAGTCCGGGAATATTTTTTGTGTGTCCCGGAGGGATCATTTATTAGATGGTATGGACCCTTGAGATTGTGGTTTCATTTATTATGTAAGCGTTCTTAAAAATGTAACTCACCTTCATACAACTCAGTAGCAAACTCATTAGCGTTGCCACTGAAGTACACTGCAGGACAATTATAAATAGTAAAGGGGTCAGTATCAAGGCACGGCGTACAAGGCACGGTGTCTGGGCAGGTGGGGGCCAGGTGCCTCCATTGCAGCGTCTTCTTCATCACTTGCAAGTAGTTGTCCAACTTGCTATAACGCATTATGTCCACGATTGGCTCGCCTGATGTTCCTAGGCAGAGGAATCCTGGGAAATGGAAAGAATATGTAATTATAAGGCAATAGGTATTTTTAATGTATAAGCCAGGAATTCTCAGAACTTATATTAGTAGCTATTTCAAATAAATGAGATAGAAATAGCAGAGTTTTCAAATCTTTCAGTTAAGCTTTGTGAAGTTTTGTGCACTCAAGTGCTTTAAAGTACTTCAGTATATCTAGAATTGGATTATTGTAACACAATGAAACATTCACCTACCTCCAACTTCGCATTCATAAGGATTTGAAACCCTATTGAATGATTTATATTCAATCGCCTTTGGAAACAAACCTGAAATGTTATAATAATTTTTTTTAACTAAAAATCTGGTTTTCTTCTCATGTACCCACAATAAAGGGATTGAAATGCTTATAACAAAAGAAATACTAAATAAGTATATAAAATAAGTGCATGTAAGTGATATACTGTTGGCACAGTGAGTTAACTTCCATGGAGGCCTCTGTACATTTAACTTAGAATGTGCTAGCTACCAACTCTTCTCAGACATACTGTAGCAGCCAGTATATGGGATGCAAGGGTTTTGCTGTATCATGGGTAAAAGGCTGACAACCTAACACCATTATACTAATGTTCAATCGAATAACCCGTAGAATGATCGTCAAATGTGGCGTCAATTGGTTCTCGAAGATAATGCAAACATTAAGAACTTACAATAATGGAATGGTTTCTGTGGCAGCATGATCCCAGTGGGGTCTTTACAACCAGGCATGAGATCCAATGGGGCCACAGCGCTCACGGCGGCTGAGAATGCATCTACCGATTCAGCAGCAGATATAACGTCCGCCTCATTTAATGCCTTGGTGTTAGAGTGACTTGCAAAGACACCACCTTTAAGAAAAACATTAAATATTACCTAAATGTTTAAGAAAAAATCAGCAATTCTGTACTTAAATCCCCTATTATGAAGACTGTAGGTTTATGAACAAACTTTCTACATTGTACTTTGTTAGCATTAGAAACAAAGTCAACAACAAAATCCCTATTAATATCATAAACATAAATAAGAAAGTAACTCTGTCTGTCTGTCTGTTACGCTTTCACTCCTAAACTACTGAACCGATTTTGATGAAATTTGGTACAGAGATAGATTAGACCTTGGGAAAGGACATAGGCTACATTTTATCCCACAGCTGGGCACGATTTAACCTGTAGTCCACGCGGACGGAGCCGCGGGCCGTAAGCTAGTGATTTTATATGTTGCGAATAAAACTATGTTTTTTTTTTATTCTGTAGTTGTTCTTACCAGCAACAATAACTCTGACAATTTTAGACAGCTCTTCCTGATACTGAGTGGTGCCAGACATCCCAGACAGCCATTCTAGGAGCAGTTGCAGTGAAAACAGCTGGTCAGCAGTCTTGGAAGCTAGGTTTAATCCTGACATCAGGACTATGTATCTGGAATTCATAAACATAAAGATCATACTGCATCAATAAAGTATTACAAGGGTTGAAGACGGAAAAAGCTTAATTTTTTTTATCAAATCATGGTCAAACATAAATGAGATAAGGTATCGAACTATAATTCCAAGCTTCAAAGAAAAAATTATATCGGAAAAATTAAAATAATAGAATCATTTTACAAAAACTTACCTGTCATTATCTAGCTTGGGTAGAGGTTTCTGTATATTACATCCAGCCCAACAAACATCTTTGATAGTAAAGATACCATCTTCCTCCTCAGATCCTGAGAACACAAAAAATTAATCATTATGGTAAAGGTAACATCAATTAATTTAAACCTCATATTCATCACATGTCACTTTTAATCAGTTAATGACTTTGAACTTTTTCCAAGGTACCCAATAACTACTGGATGGATTTTCATACAGTTTTCATCAATGGATGAAGTGATTCAAGAGGAAAGTTTATGAGTATAATTCATCACAGAAATTCTCACAGAAATGAAATCTAGTTTATTTATATGGGGTGATTTAAAACAAAACTTTAGGGGGTAATTCTCCTCATGAAACTGAACCACCGTCCCCAAGAAACCTATATGAAATTATAAAAAAACATTTTGACTTTCCATACAAAAGTACATCAGCTAATTGTAAATGTTGGTGGGGCAAAACTATTTTTTTCCATAATTCCACCTATTTTCCGTGGTAAAAGTTGTACAGTATCACAGGCTGATTCACAACCTTAATTTTAACTAAGTAATTTCAAATAATCAAATACATTACAACAGATTTACCTAAAAGTGCACAAACAACACCAGTGACTACTTCATGAACATCAATACAGTCACCAATCAACTTTATTCTTTGCAGCTCATCTTCTAGTACCAATGTGTCGGAGTCATGGACGAAATGTGTCCTGTCGAAAGATATATGAACATTATTAAAACAGAAACTAGGGCAATATTAGGGTAGAGAAAACCAATCAATAAAAGAGCCTTGTGAGTTGTAGAACTGTATTTAACCAGTTAAGCATTACTATAACGGAAAATTGGGTAGTGTAAATACCGAACCGAGTCACAATGAGTACAAACGAGAAAAAAATCAAAAAATCATAGCCTATTTTAGGTTACTTGTAACGATAGTTTAGTTTCATATACCCTAACCTGTTTTTGTAATATACCTTAATGGTTGCGGAATTATTTCTAGTTGGTCCGATAATTCCTTTAAAATGCTTGGTTTCAGTTCTTGAAGTATGAAAAGTGTACCAATAATAACGCAAGGTGTGTGCTTCTCACGAAGCTCACATAACTTCAAAATCTTGTATTTATTTGACCACTTCTGTTTGATCACTGGGGCTAAGATATTCCGGAAGGTGTTGAGTCTAGCTGAATATATATGTGCATACTGTTTTGAGAAATCGCGAGATACTTCGTAAAATCGTTTTGAACAATCAGTGTAATCTACGACTTGTCTTTCAAGCTCTACAGCCTGGAATTCCTGTTCTTTCTCTGAACGTGGACTTTGTTCTACCTTGAACAACATAGCAATTTTTTTGATCACACTAATTAAAAATTACGCGTAGAATTAGCGAAAAAACCTGAAAATCTGAAAAATTACCCTTGGCGCACTTTTTGACATTTTTAACATATTTTTAATATGACAATCGACCATAGACCACTAACCATTTTTTTCTTTCGTTGATAAAATATCGGTTCGTGAATAGGCGCTTTATGTTTTGCTAAGGTATGCCTATATTATCCAATCACAATCATTCAAAAATCCTCCCTCGCTTTGACAAAGCAGAATGTGAATGCAGCTTTAAAGAAAGAAAAGACGATATCGAGAAAGTGGAAAAAAGGAGGGAAAAGATAATGGCGGGCGTTCAAAAAGTAAGACTTAATAATTTGAATATTAACTTGAAAAATGCCCTAATTGTAGGCATTATCATTGCGAAAAATAGCCCACGAGTAGTTGGATCAAAAAAGAAGAATGGAGATTCTAGAGGAGTCACTTCTTTCACAATAAGGGATTCCGAAGTTGATACAATTAATGTTGATGTGTGGGGTTCAGAATACTTTGTGATTACTTTTTATGAAAGGTTTCTCGTCGGCGACGTTGGTGAGTTTATTTAACTGTATGAGTATTTACTTATCTAGTAAATAAATCGCAACACTACAATTTATCTTTTGTTTTTTAGTCGAAATATCTTCGCCCAAAATATGTATCAAAACTGGTGAAAATGAAAACTTTCGTCCACATGTAAGTAATTAAATCTCAAACTATCAAAAACCTAGGTTTTCCTTTGTAATTCTTGAAAATTATGTTATCGTAGGTATGTGTGTAAGTATAATGAATGACACCTTTAGGGGTACTATTTATGGAGTGTTCCCTACTTTATCAATCTCATCTTGCAACACATTGCTAAACTGTTCCTAACACCTGTACAATTATAACTGTAATTTTCTTTTATTTATTCTCGTCTTTTAGTCAACGTCCTAACGTTTCCTTTTATGATATCAGGTGTCATCCCCATTCTACTTGTCGCTGAACGAAGGTATGTCAGACGTGACGATCCACTCTGGAGACAATTTCAGCATGTTCCTGCCGCTGCTGCATATCCCTAGTAAACCGGGCGCTGGATATTACGGCCTCGCTGAAGTTATGAAGCTTCCAGGTTGGTGTGGAATTTCAGCCTATTTTTAATTTCAAAAGGATTAACTCTTGACGTAGGTCGTAGAAAGGTCGACGATGGAGCGAGTTAACTCAGAAAATACCAATACGCACCGACGACGGAACACAGCAAGCTGTTTGGCGTCGGACTTCGGTAGAAGGCTGGTCGCAAACCAGACGGCCCTTACAGAGCCTAGACCATTGATTCCCAAAGTGGTCCAGGTGGACTCCCAGGGGTCCACGGGCGACTCGACGGGGGTCTACGTTGGCGTGACAAAAAATAGGGGAAAATGTATCTGGTTTCGATAGTGAAGAACTAAAATGATGGCTTAACTTCTAAATAAAATAAGTAAAAATTGATTGGTTCCTTGTGCTGTAAATGTCAAAAAAGTAAAGCAAAGATGGAATCTTTTTTTTGATTGGCCAACTTTACTTTTTAGACATCCCACTCACAACAGAGTCAATTAATTAATTAATCAGTCAATTCTCTCTTTTTTTCGAAAATTGTTAATTCGTGGTTGGAACTCAGCCGTAACGCAAATTTCCATAGTCAGATCTAGTATTCACATTTTTGTCGAGTTTTGAGAATATGTTAGAAATACATATATCTGCAGGGGGTCCACCGGAACCAGTAAAATTTTGAAAGTGGTCTATGAGAAAAAAAAGTTTGGGAACCTCTGGCCTAGACCATAGGAGGCGTCCTATTGGAACAAATTGAGGTGTCCTTGCCTAGGATGAATCTGTGTTTCCTTAGTCGCCTCTTAAGAGATGGATGTAAGTAGTTATTCTAGAATAGAATTATGTAGGTTTTTGTACAGTGTAGAGGTATATATTATTTTCTTTCTTCTATTTTCTTTGTCTAACGAAATGAGAATGTTTATTCTTGCAGAAGAGAGCAGCAATGTATACGTGGATTTATTGGTGGTCGTCAAATCACTGAAACCGACTAAAACTATCAGGACCAAATTAGGTAAGATTTCAGACTAACTCTGGTAATTTAAAAATATTTTTAACTAAATATCAACATTTTAATTAAGAATATAACAATATCCTTCATGCTGCTGGACTGGGAGTGAAGGAAAAACTTTGAATGTGCCAGCCACTTTACTCTTCCCAGGTATACAGTAAAAGTCTAGGGATGCGAGGGTTTTGCTGTATTATGGGCGAAAGGCTGACCACCCTCACCATTATGCAAATTAGTTTCATCTGATAACCCTCACAATTTGTATCAAAAGTGCCACCTAGTGGTTCTAGAACCACTGATGCTCTGCCTACCCTGTTAGAGATTATGGGCGTAAGCGTATGTAATTATATCCTACTTCTGTGCTACAGGCACGGATATGACGATTCGGAGTGTGGAGATAATGGACAATACTACACCAGCTTCTTTGATTTTGGACATCTTTGACATCGATACTATTCAGAGGTGAGTACTTTAACCTACTTAATTACCTACTCTGCTCTTGTTTGTTTTGTCTTAATATTTTGACAGAGATAAAGTTATTGCGAACTACGTATCTTCTCTATTCTACAGTCATAATACAGGGCTTTAGGTTAATCACTTTCAACCTCTCAGGTGGTAAATCAGTCCATGAAACTGAACAACTTTCCCAAGGAACAAAGGTCGGAATACGAAAATTTTTTTTTAGTTCCCATACTACAAACTGCGTCAACTGATAGCGCATTTTGTATGGGAAGTCAAAATTTTTTTTTCATACTTCGACCTTTGTTCCTTGGGAAAGTTGTTCAGTTTCATGGACTGATTTACCACGAGAGGTTGAAAGTGATTTACTTAAAGCCCTGTATAAGAACTTTCCTATTCCACTTGTCAATTCCCATGTAGTTTCAAAATGAGGGCTCATTTAAGATATTTCCCTTTTTATTAACAGCTCTCTTTCCGTCATGATCTTTATTACGTTACCTACCGTTGAAAGCCTAATTGATATATGGCGCCCAACAAGGGACTACATTTTCTATACCTACTAGATTTAGTTAATATAACTTCTTTTTTATGAAGTCTGTAAAATGAGACTAATTCAAAACTATTAGGGTAATGTCGTAAGCCGTAAACATCCTCAGTATGCGTGCCACAATTGGGGATTTTTGTGAATCTGCGAAGGTGGGCGTTACCGATCTCACACAAATGCTGCATGAATCATCTGTTAAGAAGTAAAGGCCTATCATGACGATGAATGAAACAACCTCGATAAATAGCCTATCATATAGGTAGATCCAAACACACGCAGCAAGATAATAAAACAGAACATGGTGAAAGTCTTTCTTTATTTATTGAAGTACAGTTGCATTATGGAGACCACTAAGGAACTCGAGTTTAACGATCCTTCGTTAAAACCTTCTCCGTACGAAAACATATGGCGCTAACCTACATCCACGATGCTTAGTAAGCGAATAAGAAACGCCGCTTGACTTTAAGGCACGATTGCTCAGTTGGTTAGAGCACCAGATCTAATCCTGGGGTCGTGGGTTCAAGTCCCATTTGCCCCGAATAATATGTGAATATCCTTATAGATCAGAAGACTGGCGTCCCTTAGAGAGCGTGCTGTTTATAGCGGATGCGCGCGTGAATTGGCGAGCGCGCGCCGTTAAAGTGCAAGTGTGTGCAAAAAGTGTGGTGACACACCAGCCGCATACCGCCGACGCGGAGGCATTAAGGCTTTATACCAGGAACATGGCCAACACGCGTGAGTTCACAACATATTTGACCAATTCTATGAACTTATTTTACTTACCTACTGCCAATTGAAAGAGAATACAAAGGCGAGAAGGAATTATCGCAAACGATTCACGCTCAGTAGCAGCAACGTTAATTAAAGTTTCTTTTAATGTAATGCTGTCCTTGTTTACCTTAATAAGACAAACCACCCTCAGATGCCGCAGATGCAAAGCAGACAGTCTGTGTCTTATAGAAGGTGCATTTCGTGAAGTCCAAAATGTAAGTATAGTATTACTTACTATTGTTCATAGAGAAGTGGCATTAAGGAACCAGCTGCTGCCATTTGCATTATTTCGGTAGTTCAGGAACGGATTTAGTAGGTGATTTTATTTCTAAGTGGCAACACCCACAAACATAAAATCACCAACCAAATCCTTTCCTAAATACCGAAATAATGCAATTGGCTCTTTCAAATCCTGGCTCCTTCATGCCACTTCTTCCATATAATAGTAAGTAATATTACATTTTGGACTTCACCAAATGCACCTTCTATCTGCTTTGCGTCTGCGGCATCTGAGGGTAGTTTCTCAACTGCAGAAGCTGACCTCACTGACCTCTGTTATAATCACTTGTAATCAGAGGTCAGTGACTAACATGCTACATTATCTCTTGTCAGGCGGCGGCGAGGCCGCGGCCTGGTCCGCGTGGTCAGGCGAGAGAGCGAGCGCGGCCTCCGCGGCTCAAGTCCGCGACCGCCTCGCCGCCGCCGCGCCCTTCTGCGCCTCACTTCACGCCACTCTCACACATCTCGACTTGGAAGACCTCATGTCTACTGTGTAAGTATTACGCTAGGGCTTATCTTCTTAGTTTTAACACTATCTTAGTTTTTATACTGCCAAATAAAGCTTATGCGAATACTTATTTCATTAAACTACGTCCTGTTCATACCGGCGCCGACGTCAAAAAAATATTCCTCTCTATTTACCATATCCCGCTATGAATTCACATATTTACTGTTTTACCCGTAACCAATACTTACTCGTACTTGTAGCATGCGCACCGCGCCACAATATGCCTTAGAAACTGCCTATCCCTTCACTAGGAAGGATCTGTCCTTTGTAAATATGTGACCTTCAACCCAGAAGCCTCACTATGGAATTTAACGTTTTTACATATGCCAATAAATAGTGCTTGAAATAGTTCTAAATATTACTACAAGGAAATAAATAGTACCTCAACACTTTCAGGGATAAAAATAGGTGCCGGTGAGGCTGCTGGAATAAGCTCATTCTAGCATCCTCGCACCTCTCGTACACGAAAACGTATATATATACCTATCGACACAATGTTGGTTCCAAAAAATTTTACACTAAAGAAACCAGAGATATGAAGATACCTCGATGAATGCTGCTGGGATGCTCATTCTAGCATACTCACCACTGTTAGATCTCGATAGCCGCTTACAATATTCTATCTATTGATCGTCAGAAATTGTATCTACTGAAATAGAATCTGGTCAAGGAAAACATTAGGTAAAATTAAGTACTTTTCGTATGTATTTCATGAATAGAGAGAACAGTGACGAGATCAGAGTCCGTTTCGCCGACCACACTGGAGAGCTAAACGCGCGGCTGCCTGTCAATATTTTGGAAGATACCTTAGGATACTCAGTAAGCATTATTTTTATTCACTTTGCCAATTTTTTGCTATAACATTGGATTTTTAATATATTGGGTGATTATATAATTATTATCACAGCTATCGAAAAATGTGAATCACAGCCCTTTGAACTGAACTATGTACTTTCCTCACAGAACATTGATAAAATAACTAATCGCTCTCCATTGCCCTATTAGAACTAACGGAAAATTGAGAATTTTATATCTACGTCTTCCTTGTGAAAAGATGCTCAGTTTCATGAAGCGGTTCTTCTCCAAAGTTATCTAGGTAGCTTTTAATGTCACTCGTATTTCTCATTACATTACACATTCACAGGTGCGTCAACTAAAAGAAATGTCAGCCGACGACCGGTCGGCCATTCGTTGGCGGATCCTCCTCGAGCAATGTACTGCTAAACTGGCCGGATCGTCGCCGCGTCTCTTGGTTCTGGCTTTGAGGAGAGCTTCGCCTGCTGACCCTATACCTTTATATTAAGTTTTCTAAATGTCCTTACGTTAATTAATCTAATTGTAATAATTTAACTAAATAAAATGATTTGAAAATGTTACTTGAAGAATTTGACAAAGAGTAAGAAATAAACTGTTGTTACTAATTTATTTATGCTTTATCATTAATTTGCGTGTGTAGAGAAACTAATATGGGATTTAAAACATAAAAAGTAGAGTTAAGTACCTATATAATTTTTAAGTGTAGTAATATTTTAAATTTCCAAAACGTCTTTGAAGATGACCCAACATTTCGAACGTTAGGTACCAATTTAGTAAGTATGTATTCCGATTCCTATTAAAACCAGAAATATTGTTGGTAAGTGATAGTTTTCAGAAAACATGTAGATCAAAAATTCATATAAAATACTTCGTTCAGTAATCAAGTAAGTAACAAAGTAGTGTATACGTGTTCGCCTAGCAAATATATTGATTTAACAAAACGCTACCACATGCCATGCAGCCCCTGTAGCTAAGACAAGTCACGACAAACAAAATGGACAAACTAGACATTCCACCAACAACCTCAACTAAGCAAGAAAAGAAAGATGAGATGACTTATGAATACACCAAGAAGAGAAAGGAGTTCGGCAAGCAGACGTTATTCGAAGACCACGGACCTGAATTGATAGCCAGCATTCCGAGCAATCCGGCGATATACCACAATTATGTGCTTCGTAACCCTGTACACGTTGCTATTCAAAACACTGGGACGATGTCTGAACACTGGGTGAATTCTGTGAGGTAAGTAGAAGTTCAAGTGACGAAGATTTTCTAAGTAGCCAGTAAGAGTTTGTGTGGTGCCTGTCACAAACAGTTCCTCTTCATCTCCTCTGATCAGTGTTCTAAAAGTTGCAGGGATTCAAATTTTTTCCAGGAGCTCTAAATTTTCAAAGACGAGGTAGGTAGGTCTAATTGTCCCGAATTCCCGAATTCATTAGAGGTTACACAGATTGCAATGACAACCCTCAGCTCTGAATCGTTTATGCTCGGTTTCTATGCTCTTTTATGATAAAATTTTCATTAGTTATTTCTATGTGCAACATTAATTTAAAAAAAATTGTACTAAGGGCGGAATATACAGTTTCTGGTATGAACCACGTAGAAGGAGGCTGGCCAAAGGACGTCAATATGAATGATCCAGAAGCAGCGCAGAGATATCGGCGAAAGATAGAGAAAGATGATGCTTACATCCATGCTGTTATGAATCTTGGACATGTAAGGAGCATTTTGTTAATTCTACCTATAATTTGTTGTTTCTTCACGGTTCCCATTTTTGGTGTCCAACATCCTACGACAGTTTCTTAATTTGGTATCAGTGATTCGTAAGTTAATCGTGTTTTCTTAACTAAAGGTTCCTTAGGGAAATTTGTTAAGTTTTGTTAGCTGATCACATCCTTAACTTTCAATAACTAAAGTTACCCAATACCGAAAGACAGTTTAGCAGTTGCAGATCCTGATGGACAGTTAGTCTATTCGATTTCCTTTACGAGTAAGAGACAGAAACGGTATAAAGTCCAAAATATCAAGCTTCATGTGATTTTCTCAACATATTTCGCTAATATTCCAGAGCATGGAACACAACATATTACAGAACAACGCAGTAGACATGTACCAAATCTATTACTCGGAGCTCCCATCCATTCCACCGGTAGAGCGAAGCAGTTGCCATACTGTGAACGTTTACCGAGAGCCGGGTACTAGGAGACCTGTCAGGTCTTTATCCTGGCAGGCTGATGGAGGAGCCAGGTTAGCTTCGGCACACGCTGATGTTGATCTCATTAAAAGTGTGAGGAGCCAGCAGTTCTCTTATATTTGGGATATTGGTAAGAACTTCTCGAATATTAACAGATCTATCTCTACGCGGACCCATACGTACGCCTTCCAAAATAACCGGCTATTATTCCATTGCTTGTAACAAGGTTTTAAATTTCCTAATTAAGGCAACAGATGGTGTTAACAGTTTTTTGAAACACAATTAAGCGAACTGCCTTGCGTAAGCTTTTAATTTAATTAAACAAAATTGCTTTTTTATGGGAAAAATACAGCCTAGAAAAGGAAAAACATCTTAATAAGCGCTTGACCACAGCCTCACGTAATTTGAGTGTCAATGGTTCATAATAAAGCATGGGTGCCTAGGTAAGTCACACAGATATTGCGCTACCCCAAAAATCCCAAAATAAAACTAAGAAAAGGACAAAAGAAAGATGATTTCTGTTTGTCCACAGAAAATGCAAATGCGCCAGAATTAATAATTAAGCCACCCCAACCGCTGTTGGACTTGCAGTACAATGCTCGAGATCAGCACATGCTCGTTGGTGGAATGATGAATGGACAGGTAAAACTAATTTTATCTGAGACTGGCGACTTGGCTTAAGACTAGATCATCTGACGAAATTAAAAGCTTTACTAATTAACCTAATTAGATGTTTTTACCCGACTGCGCAACGCAAAGGAGGGTAATGTGTTTATCAGCATATGTATGTATGTATGTATGTTTGTACCTTTTTCGCACTATTTAGGTCTTTCCCAACGTGGGCGATAACGCCCCCTTGTGGGCGCTGCAGGCCTAAAGGGGGGCGGTAAGAGACCCAGAAAAAAAAGGGGGCGTTGTGTAGGGCTTTGGGGTCGATTTATAATTTCATCTACCTAGCTAGGAAGACTCTTAGACACCGACTGAGCTCTCGACTCTCGACTACATCTTGTGAACATCAACTAATATTAATTAAGATATAGCTCAAACTCGGTTCGATATAATAGACCGCGGGCAATCATGTTTTAACAAGTTTTTGTTAAATAATCCGATTTGTACATTCCTGTATCAATCGGCTGGTTCTATAATACTTGTTCTTGCTTGTCGAGTACGATTGGGCGTCGAATGAGATAAACGAGTTTATGCACGTTTGTCTTATTCCTGTTGGTGCGTGCTGCTTATGCAATCCTATATAAACGACGTAAATTTATTTTATTTTCATTTGCGGTTTCGCGCATAATAGATAAGCAGTACTTCATTATAACACTTACGTATTTCTCAAAACAAAACAATGTCGGAAGTAAAAAAGAAGAGACGGCAATACTCTGCGGAATATATTAAATTTGGATTTATTGAAAATCCCACAAACCCGTCGTCGCCTTTGTGTCTTCTATGTCTAAAAACATTTTCGAACGAAGCAATGAAGCCTTCAAGACTGCAAGATCATTTGAATAAAATGCATCCAGATAAGAAAGACAAGAATGTAGCATATTTTCAAGACCTAGAGAAGAAGCATAATATTCAGCCAAGTGTATCAAAACTATTTTCGGCGGCTGCTAAGCAAGATGACGACGGACTTCGAGCTTCGTACAATATCTCTTTGTTAATTGCTCAAAAAGGCAAACCACACAACATCGGAGAAGAGTTAATTTTGCCAGCAATAAAGGAAGTAATAACTACTGTGCTTCATAAACCGGCCGCAGATATTATCCGAAAAATTCCTTTGAGTAATAATTCTGTGCAAAGACGAATTGATGAAATGGCTGAAAACATTGAAGAATCATTGTGCAATCATCTGAGGACTAGTCAATTCTCAATTCAGCTCGATGAGTCCACTTTACCAACTAATGAAGCGTTGTTGCTATCTTACGTGAGGTTTATTAAAGATGAGAAAATACGTGAAGAACTATTGTTTGCCAGAAATTTGGAGACAGATACAAAAGGCGAAACCATATTCAATACATTGGAAAAGTTTTGTGAAGAGAAAGAGATTCCTTTGAAAAATATTATATCAGTTGCTACGGATGGCGCTCCGGCTATGACAGGGCGCCATAAAGGCTTCATAGCGTACTTAAAAAATAAAATTCCAGATGTCCTTGCTATACATTGCGTTATTCATAGACAACATTTGGTTGCTAGAAACTTAAGTGAACGACTATTTCAATCACTGCAATATGTCATCAAAGCAGTCAATAAAATCCGTAGCAGCTCTTTGAATGATAGATTATTTCATCAGCTTTGTGTTACTAATGACGAAGATTTCAACCGTTTATTGCTTCATACTGAAGTTCGTTAGCTGTCAAGAGGCAATTGTCTGATTCGATTTTACAACCTGTTTGACTCTGTGATAGAGTTCTTGGAAACTAAAGATACAGAACTGCGCAACAAGCTCATAAAATCAAAGAATGATATAGCTTACATGACAGACCTGTATAAATTGTTCAACGACATGAACCTCCAACTGCAAGGCGATGAACTAAATTTAATTAAAACAAAAAATGTCGTTGCTGCTTTCGCAGCCAAACTGCTTCTGCACAAAAAGAATATGGGCAGACGTGAGTTTCACAATTTTCCGAATTTATCAGTATCCTGCAGTAACGACGACTTGTTTGCCTACTGCCAACATTTGGAAAACCTCCACATTGACTTCACCGAACGATACCAGGACATTTTAAACTTGGAAATACCAGACTGGGTGTTGGATCCGTTTTCAAATGTCAACATAGCAATGTCACCTCAGCTGGAAGAAGAACTTATAGAATTGACAACAAACGAAGAAATAAAAATCAAGTTCAAAAATGGATATCAAGAATTTTGGCTTCAAAAACCGATCCTGCAATTGTATCCTGGATTGTGGTCAATTGTTCAACGATTCTTGATAGCATTCCCATCGTCATATTTGTGTGAACGTGGTTTTAGTGCTGTGGCAACGCTGCTTACTAAAAAGAGAAATCGTTTGCGTGTTACCGAACGTGGCGACTTGCGGCTGTTTTTGAGTAAATTGGAACCTGATATCAACAAACTTATTGAACAGCATCAGATTCAACCTTCACATTAGTTTTTATATAAGAATTGATTATGTTTGTTTTATTTTCAATAAAAGATACTCTGTCCGAATACTATAAAGTTGCGTTTCAATAATCAGTTATAAGTACTTAGCGGTTTTTAAGTATGTTTAAAAAGGGGGGCGTTAAAAAATAATTTATTCTTAAAGTGGGCAGTAGACAAAAAAAGGTTGGGAACCCCTGATTTAGACCAAACGCGTCGGCCGATTTTGAAGAAAGATACGTCGTTGGATTCGTCATGACAACGCGAGTGTCATAGAAAGTATAAAAAAAATTGGAAAATCAAAATGGCCGAATTTGGACGCCATAATGTGAAAAAGAAAAAAGAAATAAATCGACGAACTATGTCAAGTGGGGTATCGTTGAATAGGTATTTAAATATTATTGTTAGGTTTCTCATATCGTTTTTCAACCAAAATTACCGTTTAGGATCTATGACGATTTATAGTTGGTTAGTAACGATTTTTCACTTAAATGTAGGCTTTTTCGAAAATTGTTAAATTTTTATGTAAGTGAGATTTATATATACAGCTTATGAGGAAATAAATAAATAAATATAAATATCTGACTTAACTAAAATAAATTAATTTAAAAAATAAAAAATCCCGACTGCGTAATAAAAACTGAAAAGAAAAAAACAAGTAAGTCCAGTAGTCGAGACTTTTCTTATTGAATATTATTGAATAACATAACGATTTTAACAGTCAGGACCCATCAAAAATCCAGCTTCCCAATAAATGGGTCCCGATTGTTAAAATTGTTATGTTATTCAATAATACTCAATAAGAAAAGTCTCGACTACTGGACTTACTTCTTTTTTCTTTTCAGTTTTTGTTACGCAGTCGGGTTTTTTGATTTTTTAAATTATTGATGGTCTTTGACGGTATCTTCAAACTTTTAGGTGGGCTGGTGGGATATGCGTAAAGGAGGTGAACCTGTAGGAATATGTCCTCCCCATGAGGCTCACAGAGATCTGGTTCGAAACGTGCTCTTTATCAACTCTAAAACTGGAGCAGAATTCTTTTCCTCGTCACCAGATGGCGTTGTCAAATGGTGAGTCTTTGGAATAACATTTCTGAGTCACAAGGCACACAAGGCTATCTGATGCTATCATATGACAAACTAAGACTCTTTATCAAACAAAAATGTTTAGGTTTCTACAAAACAGAATAGTAGCAGTGTAGCGTGACATATCGTTATCAGCCCACATACAGCCCCACCAAGGGCCACTGGCCTTGCTACGAACGAAACAGTGAGGTGGTTTAGACCAAAAAAAAGTCGAGGTGCCGAGATTGCCGTTAAGAACATCCGAGATTGTTCAAGACAGTCAGACTATCAAATACTAAAAGATAATAATAAATAAATAAATCAACGCCACACACTCAAAGACCCACACTAAGGTATTCCCTTCTGTCGTGGGTCCCTTGGAATACATATAAAGACAGACACGAACACCTATGACCCGAGAACAAACATCTGTTTTTTTACACCAATATCTGCCCCGGCCGGGAATCGAACCCAGGACCCGCCAATCAAGAGTAGCGTCACTACTACTCGACCAAACCGGCTGTCAACTAAAGATAACTACAAACAAGCGAAAAGATGTTACAGCTTATTTAAATATTCTTGCTTGCAGGTGGGATACTCGTAACATGAATGAACCAACGGACTCTATGATCATAGATCTTGTGAAAGCACCTACGGACACACAGAGTATCGACAACGCTTTAGGAATATCTGCACTCGAGTATGAGCCTACTATACCAACAAGGTAAACTGAAGTCTTATGTCTAAGATGTATAGAAGAAGATGTTAGATGTAAAGAGTATTGTATTGTATTGTATAGTCTGTTCCCTCAATTAAGTATCCAATCCACCTAAGTTTCTCGTCTGCTGATAATAAGATTGAAATTAGAATAAACTTTGCCCTTTAAGGAATTCAATGTACCAGATTTAGCAAGTCAGAATTTCAAGGGAGCAATTGCCATCAATTGGACCACTGTACGAATTCTAAACCGTCTGTTTCTTCAATGTAACAGTTTTTTGGGTCATTAAAGAGGAAATATCCAAAGACCCGGTCTAATTATTTGACTGACGTTGAATTGAGCAGAAGCAATTTGCTTGCCCAAGGGCATATTCCATCCCTCAACATACGAAGGCAAGATGGCACGGAGTTTTCAAATATACGTATACATTTCAGATTCATGGTTGGGACGGAAACAGGATTAGTAATCGGTGGGAACCGAAAGGGCAAGAATCCAGTTGAAAAACTACCGACTAAGGTAAAAATCTTAAGTAAGGTAAAACTGCATGATGTGACATTAACAGGAAGACACACCTACAGAACCAAGTCAAATTATTTTTCTGGCGTTTATTTTTAAAAATAGGGATGTTGACTAATTTTTTTTATTGTTTATCTTAAAAAGGACCTGAATCCAAAACCCAAACCGAAATAATTTTTGAAAACTATTGAGAAATAAAAAAGTTACAAGTTATTAAATTTCAATAGAGGGGGAAACTGTCAAACAACGAAAAAGAGATGCACTTACAGGCATGTGACGTCACCGCGATTTGTTTGCTTAGGTAAAACGAGATAGATAGCTCTCCCCACAAAACGAGATAGCTAGTCCTTACGATAATATAAATTCCAATAACTTGTTCATTTATAAACCAATTTTAATGCTGTTTTCGGATATTAATATATTTCTAGCATATTTTTTTGTTTCACATACAATAATTCATAAAATCAAACACTGTCAACATCCCTATTTATTTAAAAAAAAATCTGGCATTATTAACAGTACGAGGCTCATTTGGGACCAGTGTACGCCTTGCAACGAAACCCGACATTCCTGAAGAATTTCCTAACCGTAGGAGATTGGACTGCTCGTGTTTGGAGCGAAGACTGCAAAGAGTCGGCCATTTTGTGGACTTACTCGCATCGCACTAAGCTCACTGATGGAGCTTGGAATCCAATACGGTAACTATTTTGTGACACCCGCAGTTTAGTTTTCGTATGAATTTCGAAAAATTCAGCTTAATTCTTGGGGGGCTACCAACGAATATTGCTGTTTGGTTAATGTCGTTAATCAAGATTTCTTTGAGAATTCTTTAAAAAGAAGCAATCCACAACATTCCATTCGTTCACCCAGCATCAGCTTAGGTAGTAGGGCCCCTGGGCAGCTTTATCGGTCCAAAGGCTGGGCGTTGATGAATCAGTAAGTCATAACCATGTGTTGGCACCGTTGCAAGCACAATTTTCATTTGCGAACTGCGCCGAAACATGGATAGCTAGTAAAACTAACAACGATGGAAAAACGAGTATTTTTTATATTGTAGGTTCTCCCTAATGCTAGTGACTCAATGGGACGGCTGCCTGTCTTGTTGGGACTTGCTGCGACGACGCAGTGCGCCCATAGTGACCGCTCAAATCTGTGACGAACCATTGCTTAAGCTACGTCCGCATGAAGCTGTGAGTTATATTACGATTGTACAATTGTTATTACATGTAATGATTATTCATTACATGTTAATGGGTGCATTTTCGTAGAAATGTCGTGACGTAAATGGTTTATAAATAACTAGTTTTCCGCCCGGGACTTCGTTCCCGTGGGAATTTGGGTGTCAGCTAATTCAGAGTGTCAGCTACCTCTATACCAAATTTTATCAAAATTGGTCCAGCCGTTTGAGCTTGGGAGTAACAAACATCCATACATACATACATTCATACAAACGTTCACGTTTATAATATTAGTGAGAGATAGTTATTATTCTCTTTGTTCAATTTTTTTTTTGCATTTTATACAATGCGGTAATTAAAAAATTTCTAAAATATTCAAGGGTCAACTGGTGGCCTGTGGTAGCGACAAAGGGACCGTGTATTTAGCCGAACTGTCACCAAACCTCGGCACGGCTGACAAAAACGATAAGCAGCTACTGACACATGTAAGTACGGATTTAATTACTAACATTTTATGATGATTAATAATGAAGTAATATTAATGAAATAGCGTCAACACTACCTACAGATTCTTGATAACATTTGTATTCACTCATGTAAACGACAGGGATTTCTCGGAAAAAATAATTGATCTCAAAACCTCCCAACCTAAGAGATAGATGGTAATAATAGGTCTTTACCTATGAAATTGCCGATTTTTTCTCAAGCTTTATTTTATTCATACTTTATTTGATTGAACAGCTATTACTAAAATTAATTTTTATTTAAAACTTTGGCCATATAACGGACATATTGAGACAAATTAATACATATTTACTTTCGATTTATTTGCTGAAACAGAAGCTCAAATATAGCTCGTTTCATCCGTTGCCCGTTTCATTGCTTATTTTTGCTGTACCTTTGTTACAGTTACAACTTTCAATAAAGTAAGTATGATGAAAATTAACTTAATGTTGTCCAAACCTTCCCACAAAATTTTGTTAAATTTGGATTTCGCATTCCCGAGAAAAATCCAAAAACGTTAGTATGGAAAATTCAGTTTTCAAAAAATATTGTATGAAAAACGGCAATTTCATAGGTAAAGACCTATTATATCGGGTTCCCACTTGATTACTGCATTCACTCTAGGTACTTACATGATTATGCATTTTAATAAATCTAGCTTCCCGCCCGGGACTTCGTTCCCGTGGGATTTGGGCATGGATTTTACTCATAAATCCATTGGTAAAAATCGTATGAAAATCCGTTTAGTAGTTTTTGAGTTTATCGCATTCAGACAGACAGACAATTGAAAAATTAAGACGGACTTATTTGATTTATTCAATAAGGATTTCGATTAGTTAGAGACCTTAAAAAGTCCAGGGTGGAGTCGTTCAGTTCGATCGGGAGAATCACCTTCCAAAGTTTCAGATTACTAAAAATAAAATATTAAACGCTTCGACCGACACTCGTTTCTGTCGGCGGACAGGACGATCGTTGCACGGTCCTTAAACTTATCAACCGTGCCTTCCAGATATTAGACAGAGAAAATAAACGGGAGCGTATATTAGAAGCCCGCGCGCGCGAGCTACGCCTGCGTATGCGGCAGGCGGGCGGCGGCGGGGGGGACGCGGACGGGGAGGGGGGGGCATCCGACCGCGACCTAGAGGAGGCCACGGCGGAGTACAACCAGACCGTGGCCGAACTACTGGCCGCGCAGACTGAGGCCAACAAGTAACGTACCACTTCACACTTCCACAACCCATCAACAATTATATTCAATTCTTTATTGCTTCCATGTGTACATTGTGTTCTTACAAATGTTTGCTTATGTGTCAACATGAAACCCTGTTAGGGCACTGCAACAGTCAATTCTTTGATTTTATATAATATAAATAAGGATGTATAACATTTTATTTAATTGAATTAGGTACTGGTGCGTTACACACTAAGTCCGGCTTAATAGTAACTTTTATGTTATTTTTTAAATTATATGTAATTACAAAGTCAAAATTATTAAGATTAGTAAAAAATAGTTATTCTATTTTGGTATTATATTTATATTATTTCAATTTATATTTATAGTCATGTAAAAATTATCTTTAGAATTTATAATTTGTCGTCAATTTTTAATGGAATATTACAATAAATTGGTATTTTTGGTGGAGAAAAACTCCTGCAGATTATAAATGGGACTTTCTAATAGAAAATGTTTCAATTTATTTACGTTTCAATTATATTATAACAATAATAAGTTGATCGCGGGGGTGGGGGGGTAGTGACCGTGACCTAGAGGAGGCCACGGCAGAGTACAACCAGACCGTAGGCGAACTACTGGCCGCGACTGAGACCAACTTCACACTTTTACAGCCCACCACTGGCGGACTAAGGGGGGTGCGACAGGGGCGGTCCGCCCCGGGCCCACACTTATGGGGGGCCCCAGTTTAACATAGAAAGAAGTTTACGAAAGAAGTTTTTCAAAACTTAATTCTTGTCAAAAATTATCTTAGATCGACAATGAACGAAGAACGACTTGCCAGTCTGGCTATTTTGTCCATTGAAAGAAAAGTAGCGTCGGATTTGGATTTGCTGTCATTGCTTGTTTTTCACTTGTAAAGCGGTTTGTAACATTGTAAAAATATTGTTTAAAACTTGAGTTTCCATCTGTATTGTGTTAATTTTTTTTATTCAGTAAATATTGAAATCTGGAAAATATTCAATCAGGGGGCCCAAAATTAAAGATCATCCCGGGCCTCAGTCTTAGTCCGCCAGTGCAGCCCATCAAGAGAGCCACGTTGACCGACTTAAGTACTCATAACCATAACAATTAAAATTAGAAATAAGAATTTTTTTATGATCGAGTTAAGGCGACTAGAGCACCTAAATCACGATTTTATTATGCGTAGATAAGCATGACGCACTGCATTAAATCGAAGAAAAAAAATACTACGGTAATATTCAGGACATAAACTAGATAAGTAGATTGCTGAAAACATGATTCAGCACTTTTGGTTCGATAGAAAAAGCTCATAAAGTCACCTCTAAATACCAATATTGCGTATCTTTTAAGCTGTAAAAACGATAGTAAAATGCACACAGGAACTTGAATTTGCTATCAAAACGTTCTTGATTGAACACTCTCGATAAGTAGTTAACGCATTTTTCGATTTAAGCTGTTACCTTTCCATAAATCTCATTTTTCTAACTTTCGAACATGTTTTTACGCACGCACGCTTTCGTAGTCCGTAAACTTTGTGTATCGACACTGTTCGCACTGCCGGCCCAGGCCTGTTGAGAGACGGAAATGGCACTATTCCTAAGTGTGCTGCCTTTATCGGGTGCTGTAGTCGCCTTAAAAAGAGCGACCTTCGGAGTTTCGAAATAGGCGCAAAGTTAAAAACGCTAATGTAATTTACTACTTTGACTTATTTTAACTAACTCTCTGAATGTTCTATGAAATAAAGCTATTTTTGACTTTGAACAATTATAAGTTAATCGTTAAAAAGCTTTTAATTCAATTCTTATTTTTCCATATTCTGTAGTTGAAGAACGTCTGGCGGCGCTGGGTGACAACTAAAAGTAACAACATAGATAGTAAGACTTTCAAAGACATCTCGTAGGGAACTCAGACTTCAATACTCTTAACAATAAAATCACGAAAAGTTGTCGTATTTGAATGTTTACGTACTTTTTACCTTGATTCATTAGGCATCACACAATTTAATATATTTTAAAGGCGAAAGTTAGCGAGTGTGTATGTGTTACTTCTTCGCGCTCAAACGGCTAGACCTAGCTGACACCCTGGATTAACACATAGGCTACATAATTTTCCCAAATTCCCACGGGAACAAAGTCCCGGACGGAAAGCTAATAGTACGCATAGGTTTCTTTAGTGTAGTTTGCTTAGAATAGTATCAAAGAATTATAAATAAATGAAAAATATATGACTGTACTTTTGAGACAAAGTGTATTGATATTGATCAGACAACTAAATATAATATCCATAACTAGTGATAGCTCTTTAATTAATAGTACAAGTGTACCAATATCGAAATTAGACTCTATCACAATAGAAATAAAGGTCTTACGTAACTATGTTTCGGTTTTCTGGAACGCGACGAATGACCAACGGTGTTCGATGTTGGCGCCGACGCCGGTTGTTGTTTTTGAAAAAACGTCTTCGTGTTTTTGTAGGACTTGATGTACGCTGGCTTGGGATATTTGCGGGAAAAGAGCGCGAACGTAGGATACTACGTAGTCCAAACTTGCGCCTTGTGGGTGCACCTGTGGAAAAAGGAAAAAATTTTTTTTTAGCCCATATACGTCCCAATCGAGGGACACGGGCTTCACTTCGAAACACGAAAGGGATTAGACCATTATTATTATTTAAGGAGTTCGAAGGGTTGGGGTCAAGCGTGTACGGTACGCAGGCCCCCGTGTCACTGCGATCTTGACAGATTTATTGTAACAGTACCCTTCTGTTACAAGGAGCCATCCATAAATTACGTCACACGAATTTCATGATTTTTCCCCCGTCCTTGTTACAGCTGGTCACATTTGTAAGACTCCCCCTCTCCCTAGTGTGACGTCTCACCTTATTTGGCAATTTTACATCTAGAAATTATTGAATTAAAACAGTAGTTTCGAAAATGAATTAAAGGCGCTTAGGCAGTCGGCGCGTAGCACAAGTAGATTGAGTGGTTGACAAAACAATTTGAACCTTATATGTATATCAATAGAGTTGCAAATGTTTTTGAGTTTTTCGGTCATAGTTCAAAGTTCTAGTTTTAACATTTAGATTACAATATATTTTGAAATGTGACGTCAAAAAAATTAGGACCCCTCCCACCAACTTGTCACACAATGTCACACTTCGTCGACCCCCTCCCTCCCCCTTAACGTGTGACGTAATTAATGGATGGCCCCCAATAGATCTGTCAAGGTCGCAGTGACACGGGGCCTGCGGGATTAGGCCATAGTCCACCACACTGCCCTAATGAGGGTTCGAAAACGAATTTTCTTAGACGTGCGGGTTTCATCACGATGTTTTCCTTCACATATGAGCAAGTGATATTTTTTTTTAAATCCGTGCATCAATCCGAAAAGACGAATTTAATGGTACAGGCCCGCACTAGGATTTGAAATAACACCTTCTGGTTACGAGTCTGGTTCATGGGCTGGTAAAAAAAAATACTTTTTTGCACACAAACATTATACACAACATGGTACAGAGTACAGTAATACAATATACTTCATTGCACACCAACATTATGAAACAAGGTACTTACCACAGACCTATATCGAGATAGACGAAAAGAGCGCTTCAAACTGTATGAGAACCTAGCGTGTCGAGTTTTTCGTACCTAAGATGACGTCACGAGCGAGATTTAGTGATGGGAAATAAAGACCGCGCGGAAACGATTCAAAGGCGCTTAATTAAGTAAAACAATAATGTAAATCCGATTAAAATCGATTATCATTTACGGCATAGGTCTCAAGCAGACTGACTTAAGTCGGACAAAACTGTGACCGTAGACCACACATTTTACACGCAAGGTAGGTAAACTTTTACCGTCTATCTCGATATAGGTCTGTGCAAGTTACATAATGGACAGTAATAAAGTCACAGAATAAATAATAGTACTAACGTAATAAAGTTAAAAGATCTTATCGGCAACCTTTGGGTAAGGATAAAACTAGAAAAGCAACTTACCTGAAGAAATGCAGACATAACACCAATTAGTTTCGCTTCCCCGCAGCCTGGGTCAATGCATTCCTTGACATTGACTTTGGCGTCCAAATCTTCAGGCAGCGGCGGCGGCGGCGGCGGCTTCGACACCGGCGTCGGCAATGGCGGCTGCAAATGTTTTATCACGTTAGAAGCTACATTTTTTTAATTATTATTTTATTTATTACACAAAATTTTTCAATGACAGGTTTTAACCAAACTTTCGATGACTTCTTTCCTTGAATATTGTGCATTATCTAAAGAGGAAAGATTTGATTGGTTTGTTTGTTTGCATTGAATAGGCTCCGAAACTACTGGACCGATTTGAAAAATTATTTCACCATTAGAATCCTACATTATCCGTGATGGACATAAGGTACATGATTTTTCCGAATTAAAAAGCTAGTAAGTTTATAACTCTAAAGTAAAAGAAAAAATACTTTTTTACTCGCGACATTTATTGCTTGTAACTCTTAAACGGCTGAACCAACTTTAATTAAATATAGTTAAAAAAAACTCGATTATGTCAACTTTCAAACAAAAAAACCCGCATACGAATCGGTCTCAATGTCACAGACAGACACATACACACACATAAAACACCTTTGTAAAATTACAAAAATCCCGTTGCATAAAAGATGTGCATTCCCTTAGCTTCACCATTGTCTTTGTGGTATTCCTTATTAGGGATCGTTCAACAATTACGTGATCATTTTTGGCCGTTTTTTTTAACCCCCCCCCCCCTATGTAATCACAGCGTAATCTTTTGTTTTTAACCCCCCCCCCCTCGCCTTGATTACGTAATCCGTCCGTGTTTAAAAATTTAAACTGGTCACACTGTTCCACAGTTTGTCTATAGCAGGGGAAATCCCGTTCCATCTATCTGATAGTTAGTGTTACCAGTAATAGACTTCAAAATTGGACGTAAATATTTAAATATAATTTATTTATTCATTTCGCTATACGTTAATTAAAGTTATAAAATGATGACGTAATCATGGCTTCTTCCCCCCCCCCCAAATAATCCGATGTATATACAAGCACCCGACCCCCCCCCCTTCCGGTGATCACGTAATTGTTGAATGATCCCTTATAGAGGACCGAAGGTTATTTTTATTTCACTTACTTTTGTTTCGAAAGCTCCTTTTAAGGCTTGCCGTGCGATGAACTGAGCCTTGAACTTTTCAAACTCCTTCTGAGACTCTGTCTTGATGACGTCAATCTCATTCTTATATGCTTCCAACTGGAATTTCAAACTGTCGTTCTCCAACTGTAAAGTAAGACAAGGTATTAAAATTTGACTTGAAATCGGCGTAGGTGGTTGCTGTCTCGATAGAATTTATGTTTTCTACATTAAAAAATATTAAAAAATATTTATTAATGTTGTAAAAAATATGGAATATAACTGTAGATATTTAACACAAAACTTAGTTCTTTATTCTTAACTACAAATTGTTCTGAAATACACAATTTAAAATGAATATGATAAAATTAAAAAAAGCTGGTGAAAAAAAGAAAAGGCAGACGTTGAAAACAATATTCATACATGATAGACAGATTAGTAAAAATTTTGTTGGTGTTTAAATTCTTTTCACTAATCTCCTCTAAGAATCACAATAAGTTTAATACATACTTTATTTGCACACAGTGACATTTAGTACAATAAAATAAACGTAGAATACAATAAGGTGGCCTTATTAAAATCATTAGCAAATTAATAAAATAAATACCTACCTTCAATCTTTTAACATCATCACTTTCGTCCATTGTAATAGCTTTGGCAGTAATGTTCATATTGTTGTAGCCATTATTTATATCCTCCTCAGTATTTCCATAAAACTTTTCATTGAATTCCTCTTTCAGTGTACAGAACTCCTGAAATTAAATAACTACATTGAAATATTTAGTGTCTGTGATACTGACTTGGCATAATGCTGAGCAGATACATTTCTGTAACATTGACATTGAAGAATTATAGTTTAAAAACAACATTGTGCCAGGTCTTGTTAAAAGGCTGGCCAGAAAAAGAAAATTGTTAGCAAACAATTAAAAAATGCATAGATTTGAATTTTCGGAATTTGTTCTAAAGCTAAATCAATTAATTTAGTTTGATTTTTTATTTTTCTGGACGACTTTAAGGTTTAAGGATACACATTATAGTAGTAAAGTAATTAATTATGTTACAATTTGTATAATACTCAAAAGCACATAAAGCTTGACATATTGGGCACTGTACCTTTCTTAATAATAAGTAGGCGTAAGAACAATCGTTCTTCAACTGTCTAGCATGAGGTGCCTTGCTTGAGTGTCCACATTGAAGAATATTCTAATTCCTGATAGAGTTGATTACAAACCTGTTGCTGCCGCCTCCCGTCATCAATACTTACACATTTGCTATCTTGACATACACAAATGATTTTAGTAATGACGATTGTGAAACGAAAAATCTAAATTAAAAAAAAAGTGACCAGCTCTGAATACCTGACTCATTTTCTGCCACGTTTCAATGTTCTTTCGCTGTGGTTTGGTGAAATGGTCCCACACTCGTTGATGAGTAGCTGCTGCAAACACTTTCGCCACCTGTTCGACTGAGTTTACAAATTATGTTAAGAGCATGGTGGTCCACACATACCGTCATACACTCGTGACTGCCCTCCTAGGCGATTATGGAGTTTACACGCGACCTTTATACCCGCTGACTTTACTTAGTCATGAGATGTCACAGCATCTTGTTGAAACTCTGTCTTTGCAAGCACGCAGAATGTCGTTTCACGTAGTCGTGTGGTATGAAACGAATGAACATTTCGACCGAGTGCTTTATTTTAGTCGACTCGGAAACGTTTACGTCAAACTCTAACTTTTGATCCGACTTAGAAACTTTAAGACTTTTCCAGACAACTCAGTAGCTTTTTCGCCCAACTTATATTAGGTGATGAATAAATTTGCATGCTATTTTTTAAACTAATACAAAGCACTTTGTCAAAATATTCTAAACTTACAAAACGCATTGTTTGCAGATATATCGCCATTTTTTATTCCCGACGTCCACACAGCTGCATAGTGTGACTGATAACTGATAAGAATTGACTACCGATTAGAAAGTCAAAGATATTTGACTATGAGATGACCAGAGTGACTAGGTTTGTATGACATTACAGCTGTTCAGCCCGGATCTTCAACTTTTTCGAGGCAGTGCAAAACCGAAAAATGCAGCCCCCGCCAGCCTATGTTTTTACCTTTATCATCATCATTTCCGCCATTAGACGCTCACTGATGAACATAGGCCTCCCAAAAAGACAACGACTGGTCTTTCTGTGTTAGTCTGTTTTTCTTTTGGTCTAAGTTGCGTTAACAAAGAGTTGTGTATTCGTCTGACAAGTTTGAATTTGCAACCCTCCACATTTGCTGCCCGGGGCACGGGCCCTGGCTCGCTGGGGAGCCCCCTAGATCCGGGGCTGCAGCTGTTTTATGTAAAATACATTTTCAAGCTGTTATACATTTTACATTATGGCTTCTCAACAGGGAGAAACTAAGAAGTGGGCAGCGCCAATCTTAAAAGAAATTAGTAGCGGTTGACATCAAAGTGTTGATTGCCTTTCTTTACCTATGTCAGATTTTCTCGTAACTGCAGCATAGCATCACGCGAGAGGATCGTTTTTTTCTGAGACCAGTCAATGGAATGGCCTTCACTAAGCAGAAATATCTATATCTCGTTGTTATACCTCCTTATTTTTATACCTCCATTTACTGTTACACCTTCATTTATTGTTATACCATTTAATGTTATACCTCAGATTTTTCCGACTGACCATATACTTACCTTTTATATTCCATTTCAAATTCTTGTAGATAAGAAATGTTCTGTTCAACAGAGTGTAAGAGACTGAACCATGACTGAACTTTTGCATATTTTTTAATCCTAGTACTCACGTTGGTCTATCACAGATGCAATGTTATTTTTAACTCGCTCTCTGCATTCCACCAGCTCTTCTTCGGATTGCATCTTTTCATTAAACAGCCGACGAATGTGGGAATTTGTCGCTTGTATCATTGAATAGAACTGATTTGAGTTCTTCTTAGAACATTCACCACGTTCCAACCATGCGATTAGTGTCTGAAAGAAGTGAATGAAAAATGAATGAAAAATGTATTTATTTTCGGTTTGCGCTTACAACATTTGAGTTGGCTTCTTCTATTAAGTATTACAATACTTGTGCCAGGAGATACCGCTCCTCCAAGGACTGTGTAAGTGTGAAAACAAATTGTGTACAAGTTATAAAATACAAAGAAAACAAAACTTAACCTAGACTAGTTGTGTGTATAAGTAAGTGTGTTTGTGTGTGAGTAAGGGGGTGTGTATGTGTGTGTGTGAGTGTTGTGTTTGTGCGTGTGTTGTGTGTGTGTGAGTGTTGCATTAGAATATACCAGAAAATTTAATGTTCTGGCTGGCACATCAATATCAATCAAATAATTTTAGTCAAAAATCGGAAGTACTTACTCTAATAAATTTTTATGTTGTTTTTTAATTTTTATATTTGTTTACTTACAGGGAGAGAAATAGCAAATTGTTCTTCGCTTTTAATTCTTTCAGCAAGTTGGCTTATTGAAGCATTAGTAAATGTTAGCACCCTTGGTGGGGAAGGCGATCGACCATATGCTGAGCCTTCTGTTGCCATTTGTAAGGCTTGCTGTTGTGCAGTAATTTGCTGCATCTGAACTTCTTGTGCCCTCATTACTTGTCTCTGGCGACGCTCAAACTCATTTTGATCATCCCGACTCTGTAGTAGAACAAAATAGATTTAATTCTCTCATTGTACTCACAAAAATTGAGTAATACAGAAAAAAATGAGTAATGACAAATAAACAAGAAGACAAATATGGGTTCTTATATTCAATGATTCATACAAATCCTTTGAGTATTGAAACCCGTTTAAATACTCAAAGTACACTCAAGAGCACGTCAAGCTTGACACTTTGGACTTTGGACCGGCCCTGCATTGTATGGCGCGCAGTAAATTCAGAGCTCAGCTTAAACTGGTAATGTAAAGCGTGACCTGCTCTTGACTGTACAAATCAGCCCCCAATCGTAAGTTTGAACATGTTTACCAAAGCTAAAACGCTCACGTTTCTTTTTTTTAATATTATTATAAGATGGGTTAACTCTTGACCTCAATCTTGACCATTAAGGTCAAAGATGAGGTCGACGATGTTAACCCAGAAAATGCCTATGAAGGCACTGGTACTCCGACGCACCGACGGAACACAGCAAGCGGCGTCGGACTTCGGTAGGAGGGTGGTCGCGAACCAGACGGCCCTTTACAGAGCCTACCACACCGCATGAGACCATAGGTTGGACGACACCTCAGATTCAGAAAAAAATGAAGTGTCGTTGCCTGGGATAGATTACTAGGAGGCAGGTCTCATTTGTGTTTCCTTAGTCGCCTCTTACGACACCCACGGAAAGAGATAAGGTGGTGTTATTCTCAAGTGATCACACACAGCCTTTGTATTCAGGCCAGTAGAAACGTTGAATACAATAGAAACGTGAGCAATGTAGCTAATCGTGGGGCAGGCACTTATTATGTATGTACATATTTATTCTTTATTGTACAGTCAAGAGCACATCAAGCTTGACACTGGGGCACCTTAAGTCATTGAGATAAAGGCGACATTAGAACTTCACTGTCAAGCTTGATCTGCTCTTTTCTGTACAATGATAATACAGAGGATAACAAGTTTACAGTAATAGGAAGTTTACAAAGGCAGACTTATCCCACGAGCACGAGGGGATTTCTTCCAGTCAATCTAGTAAGAGTATTAAAAAGAACATAGTACTACTCGGCGTAATTATTATTTGGAAGTGCGACATTTGGTGCCTACTAATCGTGTTTCTACTTTCTGTCTCTGAAGAACTTTTGAAACTCTGATAAAACAGAACGAGCAAGATGAGCCTATCAGTTACATAAGCTCACGCCTTTGTCTCATTGAGGTCATCCCCAGTGGGATAAAGGCCCATCAGTTACTTATGTAAATCTTATGAGCGCTAAATGCAGCAGACATGAGCACGGCACGCACATGACTGCCTGCCGCCTGTAAAAGTTTTAATGGAACACCAGTGCAAAAGGAATTATCTTACCAGTGCATAATCCACGTGCAGTTTCCCTGAATTGGCCTTGGAGTTGTCCTCCTCTTCACCATCCTTGTTTAACAACTTGATACGATAACCAGATAAAGACATAGCTGGTTCTACACAACTCTCTTTGTCAAACCTAATGTGACAAAAATTCTTTGTAGACAATCTCAAAATGTGGATTCTGCCATAGTTCTCAAAGATTTCCCTGACAATTTTTTCAGTGATATTGTCAGGAAGGCCTCCTACAAAGATGGTGCGACATCCAGGAGGCTTGGGTCTACGGGGAGGGTCATCAGATCCAGGATCTGGAGGAATCAATTTACAGTGCTTCAAGTTGATTTCTTTCTTTTCTACCATCTCTCCACCTTGATACATTCCCATGTTTCCCATAATACTAGGATCCATCATCATGCCGCCCATCATGCCCATTTCCATGTTACGAGGAGCCGCTCCCATGGCTGCAGCTGTATTTAGTCCCGACATGTCCATAGGTGCGGGTGCTATCATGTCAATATTGCCACCTTGCATCATTTCTATACCAGTAGATGGCATCATGCCCCCTCCCATCATATTGGGCATCATCATGTTTTGGTACATTCCACCAGGCATCATCATATTACCTACAATATTAAGTGTCTGCATTAAAAAGTTTAGCACATAAAATTAAATGGCATAAAACCAAGAGCCTAAATTGGCAATTTAAAGTAGGAACAGAAAATTGTGACCGGATTCTAATCATGACAATATGGTGTCTACATTAATGGCCATTGTTGTATCTTTAATTTAATGGAATCAAGAAGCTATAAGTACTAAGTGAGTCATCTGAATCCAAAAAATACGATATTTAAAATGGTTGTGTTCAAGCCCTAACCTAATGGTTTGGGAGCAGTTTATAACTAAATATGCAGGCTATCAACAGCCTGATCTTATAAATATATAAAAGAAGTAATAGTGTATGTAGTACCTAATGTAGTTATCTTATCCTACTAACTAACATTAAAAATGATAGTTTGTGAAGATTGTTGGATGTTTATTTATTGAAAAAAGCACTGCACTAAACTTTTTTTGGTTAATAAAGATTTTTACCGGTCGGCGTCTCGGAAAAGGGGCAGCCCACGGGACTTAGAAAACCCCGAAAAATTTCCCTGTTTCTTAGTAAGTTCTAGTTTGTAAGGAATGTTGGATGTTGGTTATTCCTTCACCCAAAAACTTCTGGATGGATTTTAATGAAACTTTGTAGTAAATAGCCTAGCTAGAATAACACAGGTTACATCATTTTTTTAAATGCTAGTATAATGAATGTGATAAAGAATAATTATGGGATAGGGTAGTTTTAAGAATGAATGAATGAAAACGTTTATTTCGGATAACAGGGATCCATAGACAATGTTAGTATAATATTAGTAACAATGTTTGTCTTATAGCTAAGTTAGTAGGTTAGTATTTCTTAAAGCTAATTGAAATTTTATTAAATTTATTAAACTAACACCTTGCAACACTTAGTTTAGGTAGTGACTCCAATCACCCGCCTCATAAGATGCCAGGTGATCGATGAGTCACACCTACTAGCAAGTACTTCTAGAATGCTGTTGGTGCTGCCCCGAGCCCTGCTACAGGGATGCAGTCCTCTTGCATATGACTGCATAAAAATCAGCTGTTGTATTTAACGCAAACATTCCCGAGGCACTGCAATAGCGGGGCAGCCTCAGCAGCATTCTGAAGCCATTATTATATTGGACGCGTAGAGCACCTAGCGACCTTTGCATATAGCGAGTCCACAGACTTCCGTTGTATAGGTTTTGGCAATAGGCTTTAAAGAGTGTAATCTTCACCTGATTGCCGCAACTGGAGAACCTGCGAGCCAGCGTGTTACACCTGATCGCCAGCGCTCTACGCTCCCTGTCTATGTCTACATTGTCTTTGAGGTCGCCAGTCACAAAGTGCCCGAGATATTTAAACTCTGCAACTCTGTTAAGGGCGGTTGGATTGTATTTAAAGAAGCATTAACTTTTAGTGCTTACCTTGAGGATACAAATTGGACATCATCATTTGCTGAGCCATCATGTTGTTGCCTTGCATGTCAACATTTCCCCCGGCTACTTTATCCTTATCCCGTCTGCGGCCTACGTTGCCTGCCCTCATCGGAGATCTTGACCTGTCTTTTCTATTTCCTGTACAATATAAATTCTTCGGGTTAAGCCTTCGCCAGATTCAAATACCAAGACAAGTGGAAGCGAAGCGGGCACACCGGTCGCTGGGTCATATTACTAAGCGGATTTTATTATAAAATACTCATGGTTTTAGTACTGACCTGACATAATTTTCACTTTATATTCAATTCTTAATAATTACCTATTTTCGTAACAAACAAAAATTACATACATAGTAGAATAGAAGTCATTGACAAAAGCTTGTATACAATTTATGGCTGTGGAAAAGTAGGTATTGAAAAGTTTTCAACAAATTCTATGTCTATGTCAAAAACGATTTATAATGCACCGTAGACTACGCTTCATGGATCTAATACATCAGGATAGAAATCTTCGAGCTCAAACGCGGGCCGAAGAAGAGATAGAGCAACGAGGCAGAACGTCTCGTTCTAGTAGGGTGACAATGCGATTACTCGTATAATAATTTTTTTTTTGGGAGTGCAAAGTATACGTAACAGACAAATACAGGCTTCCATTTAAGGATAGAAGTTTTCCTGTAATTTTATTTTTAAATAACAAACCATCAGCAACATTTACGTTACTACATTTTTGTTATGAAACACCAAATTATATGATAATATACAAGGAGGACACAGAGTAGTGGACATCGGGAATGTGTAGTTAGGTTGCGAAAAAATAAAACAAAAACTCACCTTTCGTCTGAATTTTGATGTTTGAATTTTAAATGGGAGAGGGTTTTGCTTTTTTGAACCTTTTTCAGGTGTTGATGCCTGTCCTAGCAACGACTCAATGCGTTTCGCGTTTTCAATTCAATTCTTTAAAAAATGGCGTTCATTATCGTGATATTGTCAATGTCTGAGGGTTTTAATCAAAATTAAAATATTGAATGGGAAGTCGATAATATCAAGTTAAGAAACCCTTTATGGATTATAGAATAGAATAGAATAGAATAAAAACAATCTTTATTTTATAGGACATTCAGGATGCAACTTAAAACAAGTCAAGATTACATGAAATACATACAAACAAACATTAAAGGATTTAAATACGTACATACGCATTCGTTCTATTGACCCTACTGACTCTACGCCTATTCGCAAAGGTGCAGTCTTCCCCAGAGAAGAACAGGCAATTTTCCATTTTCTAATTTTAACTAATTCTGAAATAACTCTAGAGCTGAGCAGTCATTCTCATGGCTCCATGTAAGTTAGGTCATCAGAAATTTTGTAATAGCCCTTTTGGTAAAGTTTTTGTTTAATTACTGTCTTAAATTTCTCTAAAGGTAAACTTTGAATACCGGGACGCAACTTTGAAATTTCACTCTCAACGCGCCCAAAGAAGTTTCATTTCAAAAGCTCAAAGTTTGAAAAGGATGATGATGCTAACTGTACTTGGACGGGGGCGGTTTGGAATGAGAGCGGAATAAATTAACCCTGGATAGTGAGTGGGACCTGTGAGCGGAGGGTCGTGGGTTCGATGCCAGGTTGAGGCCTGTATCACTATACATTCGTCTTTTAATTCGTATTTAATAGTTATCACTTGCTCAGCGGTGAAGGGAAACATCGTGAGGAAACCTGTACCCCTAAAGGTTATTTCCGAAAGACGCATGGTCCACCAACCCGCATTTTAGGCCAGTGTGGTGGACTATGGCCTGAATCCCCCTTCACTGTTCGAGGGAGGCTCGCGCCACTCAGTGGGGACTTTGCATTTAAAACTATAACTGTTAAGTAGTATTTTATAGGTCTACAAAGATCTTGTGGCCGACGGGTGACAGTTGTAGCTAGAAGATTTTGTATTGTAAATAAAGGCGTCACGATGGAAACTGCGGGCCAAAAGATCTTTGTAGACCTGTAACAGTGGCGTGCATTCCATACAAGCAGAAAAGCAGTGCCTACCCTAGGCTTTTCAAGGCAAAAAAAATACAAAAATTAAATATTATAATGTACACCAACGATCACAGATCTTTGTGAAACGAATAAACGTTTTCCGAAATGACGCCATCTTCATTTCTCTAACCTTTAACTTTTCAAAACAGCGCCATCTAAACTTCTAATACTGAACTAGTAAGAGCCCTCGTAGGAGCGCGGATTTGCCTTTCTAATTATTCGTTAAAAGCACTCGTTTGAAATGCCTTTTTTGTTGAGGTTTTGTGTTGAAATGGGGGCTTCTGATTGGCTGTTTCGCCTCCCCCGCCAAATATTAACAAACTGATTGTATGGAGAAAAAAGCTCTGCCTATAAAGCGATTCTACCAAATTGAGAAGTGTCAATATTCGGTAAGTTTGAAATGGCTGTTATAGATTTTTAATTTTGCGGCCTTTTTGTCTTATTTGATGCATTCAGCCATATTGGTTTGTTTTTGTTTTGCAACTACGTAGGTACGAAAACTTTTGCAAATTATTGTTTTATCAGTTTATAGTGATTGTTAGATATTTGTTTAGAACAAAACGAGTGCAATAAGTTGTGAAAAGTGTGGTGATGATGTTTGTTTGCCTAAACTGCGTAATTTTTCAAGTTTACCTTTTCAAGAAAAAGTAAACATTACTTATCGCAAAAGGCCGATACGTGGATTTGACGCAAAAAAAGGTACCGCAGTAAGACATTACTAAAAAATACTATATTCATTATTGGTTCACGGGTTGTGTGCATTTTCAAACTGTTATAAAAACGTATGGAACGGCGCAGGGTTATTTTGATTTGAATAACCTTAATACAATGATTAAAAAGCATGAGCTTTCTGAAAAACATCTCAAAGCTAGGTACGTTGAAAGTTTTTTCGTTTGTCAAAAGTCGCATAGAAACGAGTTTGAGCGATCAATTAAAACTAGACAAGTTCACTGCCTACCCTGCCTAAAATGTCTATGCACGCCACTGACCTGTAACGTGTATTTATGGTGTGTTGGTGTGCGAATATAAAAAAATACAATTTCGCAATAGTAAATAGTTTTTACCGTTGGAGGAATAGTAGGAATTGCGTTCACTTTGAATAACTGTTGGGAATTTCCAGCATAAAAGCAAGTAGGCACAAAGTGCCGGCTGCATACAACGGAATTTTTTGTTATCTTTTGTCTAATCTCAACGCTTTTGAGCCATTTTTGTCTTTGTTCTGAATCTTTAGGCACTCTGCAATAAAATAGCACAGCATTGTTGAGAACCTTTCTCCGCCAAACACAAGAAATCATGGACAACATAGTAATAGATTTATAAGAAATTTTTTAGCTTACTTGTGAAAAGATATGTTACAGCCACCATACGATTCACTTGAACAAGTGTGAACACAACATCTTTTTACCATTTTGTCAGTATTTTAGTTTGAAAAACTGGTATAATCCTTGCCGTTACGAATTATTTTTATACGATTTAAAGCATGCCGCCATGACATTACGATGACACTTTACGGGATGCCAGTAGTTATAAATGGTTTGAAAAAAATTTACGTTTTCTTTTGGTAATTTAGGAAAAGATGACGAAGTTATTATGATTACAATTAATTTACATAAATTTGAACTGAAATTCATTTCAAATGCAACGTATTTCTTCGTTATTAACTTCATTGTCAAAGCCAGACTTTTTTGATTAATGAAGTTTTTTAAATTGGCAAGAAAAAAGAAAGAGACAATCCGCCTCGCACATCGGTGTCCCTTTCGGCTTTGATAAAGGCTGTCGGAGCAGTCGAAAATGTACCTTATTGCTATAGGTTTAAGTTTCATATTCTTTAATACGATTTTTCTAAGTAATCGGTCCTTTAAAAGAGAAAGTACTAAGTCCATGCTACGCTTATATTTCTCTTTAAACTTTTTAGAGAAAAATAATAATGTCAGTCAATTTGTCATTGTCAATGTCAAATTTTGTTTGTTTTGTTTGCGCCGAGCGCGACGACGACGAGCGCGAGCCCCAAATTCGTGAGCCGAGCTAGTTATGAAAACATACGGATTTAAATTATAAAATGTTTGTTCTTGCCGAAATGAAAGATGTTATTCGTGTTACTCCTGAAAATTTCCACCTTAGTTTAAATGAATCTATCACAACTTTATTAAATAGAAAGCTTGCAAACAAGGTACGTTCAACATAACCTCTCACGTGGAATGTTTTATTGAATCATGATGTTAATGTTTATTTATTTTTAGGTAGTTCTCAACGTTGGTTTATGTATAGCTTTATTTGATATAACACAAATCGGACACTCGCATATATTTCCTGGAGATGGGTCATCACACACAGAGGTTAAATTCCGGTACATAGTATTTAGACCTGTTACAGAAGAAATTCTCATTGGGAAAATAAGAAGTTGTAGCAGAGAAGGTGTACATGGTATGTTGACCGGGTCGCACCGTCGCAATCAACTACGAAACCACCGAAATAATGCAAATGGCTCTTTCAAAACCTGGCTCCTTCATGCCACTTTTCCCCTACTTATTATCACGCCCGGGACTTCGTTCCCATGGGAATTTTTTCGCAAATTTTCCAAAGTTTTTATAGTTATTCTGTTATTCAGGACTGAGACAAATCGGTCCAGCCTTTCTCGAGTTATAAGTATTCAGACAAACCTGACTTTGTTTTATGTATATTAAGATTATATTTTAATTTCAGTGACATTAGGATTTTTTGATGATATATTAATACCAGTAAATGCTTTACAACACCCGTCACGATTTGATGAAACTGATCAAGCATGGGTATGGGAATACCCAAAAGAAGATGGAGAAAAACATGACTTGTTTATGGATTCAGGTAAAAATCTATAAAACAGAACTTTTATGGATTGTAAGGGTATACCATGCACTTGTGAATCCATAGTCGTTCAGCTAAACCGAGTTACTCTCTATAGTAACACACAATATACTTATCATCCAACAGCATTGGATTCTCCATTTTTTTATTATTATCTTATAATGAAAAAGTCCTGACTTAGACTGAACAATGTATAGACCCAACATCCCTTGGACATACAATGTTGTGTCCCAATGTTTTCCTCATTAAAAACTAATTTCACTTTGCAGGGGAATCTATCAGATTTAGGGTAACAAGTGAAGCATTTGAAGAAAGTTTACCTACCGGTCCACCAGGCACTGAATGTCCTGTGCAGACTGTAGCACCTTACAAACTCACAGGAGGCATCAATGAACCTGGCCTAGGGCTGCTCTCTTGGTGGGAGGCACCAGAACAGCCAGATGATGCAGAAGATAATGAAGAAATGGATAATGATGAATAAAAATACACTCGGCTTCAAAAAAATCGCACGTCCGTAAAAATAGGCTTTAAGCACTGTTAATCCTTAAGACAAGCAGTTATTCGTAGCAATATTGGTATCATTTGAGAGCCCTATAAAAACTCTTTAAAAAAATATCCATTTCATTTGATTAAAGAAAAAGCTTGACACTTTAAGTCACTGTGAATGACAATGGAACTGATTCTCCTCTTCAAATTTTGTTTGTATTGTTTTGTTTTTTGGGTATAAAAGGGTCGATACAGCTTATTGGGGGATAAATTTGCTACCAACAGTCGAAGAAGACACAGAAGAATATCTTTCATCAGAAAAACGTCCTTGAAGATGGACACTACTGCTGCTGAAGCCGCCCAAGTTATCGCACTACTGCAATCAGGACTACGTCAGTGTGATGTTGCTCGGCAATTGCACTTGAGTCGCTTTTCTGTTCGAAGAGTGTACCAGCGGTTCCTGCAGACCGTTGGCTTTGTCCGAAGGCGTGGGTCTGGTAGAAATCGCTGCACTTCTGCGAGAGATGACCGATTCGTCGTATCGAAGTCTTTGAGAAATCGGTTCTCTAATGCTGTTGAGTTGCAACAGCAGCTTCAAGCAGTTCGTAGAAGGGCCGTGAGTGTCTCTACAGTTAGAAGAAGACTAAAGGAGAGAAATATTGTGGCTAGAAGACCTGCCACGGGTCCAAAATTAACCGCAGCGCATCGGCGAGCACGCCTGCAATTTGCTCGCGCCCACGTCAATTGGACCCTGGACCAATGGAGAGCTGTTCTCTTCTCAGACGAAACGAGAGTGTGCCTTTTCTGCAACGATAGACGCAAAAGAGTATACAGAAGACAATGGGAACGTTTTGCCCAAGCCTGCATCCAAGAGACGGTAGAATACGGGGGCGGTTCCTGCATGTTCTGGGGCGGCATATCTGCCGACGGCAAAACTGAACTTTCTTGCGTCTCTCGGACCGGCGGTGCTCGCGGGCAAGGGTCGATGACTGCTCACCGGTACATCACAGAGATCCTGGAAGAACATGTGGTCCCCTATGCTGGATTTATTGGCGACGGGTTCACATTAATGCACGATAACGCTCGCGCGCACACTGCTGGAATTGTGCAGGGCTACCTTCAAGAGGTTGGGATCCCTGTCATGCAGTGGCCAGCGAGAAGTCCAGATCTGAACCCGATAGAGCACCTCTGGGACCAGCTGAAACGCAAGGTTAGATCCCGTGATCCCGCTCCCGCGACTCTTCAGGAGCTCCAAGACGCCGTTATTGAGGAATGGGACAGAATCCCTCAAGAAGAGGTCCTAAAATTGGTGCGATCCATGAGGGAGCGCATGGAAGACGTCATTAGGGCTAGGGGGGGTAACACTAGGTTTTAGGTTAGTTTGAAGCAACTTAGTTTTGAAAAATTAATCAGATTTCATTAGGGTTTTTTAAGGATTTTTATTGTTTTGTCAATTTTTCTCAGTTCCAATAAAAAACATTGAATGAATTATTGTTTTTTTCATTCTCTGTTTCCTTACCTTTCAAATGATACCGAACATTACCAATATTTCATAATACAAATACGATTGAAAGATGTTTAAAATAGATTTCTTAAAAGGTGCGATTTTTTTGAAGCCGAGTGTAGTTTAAGAGTTTGTTTGTTTTAATTATACATATATCTTGATAATTCTACACAAAGAGTTTGCTTTTTTGAAAAATCTGATTATTAGCACACTGACAGTTTTTATGACTTCATCACAGCAATTTTTCTGTTTTTTATTATTATAATACAAACTAACTGGTGTCCCCAATTCGCATGTCAGGTTTTTGTGGTACCTTTATAGTTTTGTCTGGTATAAAGTAAAATGAAAATCCTTATTTTCCAAAAAGAGAATTTCCATTGACACGAAAGAAGAAGAAAGGAATTTATCAAATTAATACAAAAATTATTTACGTTCAACAATTTTTTATTGATCTCTTTTTTTTTCGTTTTTGTTTTGCTCAATAAATATAATAACATTAGGTACAGTATTTATTTATATTTTTCATGTCTATATAAAGAATAGTGTACTATTCTTTATATAAACATAATATATTTATTATATGTATAGACATAAAAACATTTATTTATATATGATTACTACTATTCTCAAACTATAAAAATCACCGAAAAGTAATAACAGCCATACGTACATCACAAAATAAGTTGCTTAAGATTCTTCATGAGCTTTCAAAAGCAGCTCACTCATGATAGTTGTTCTTGTAGGTGCGCAAACTATCTCATGAAATAAGAATACTACAAGGTATCAAGCTTGATGTGCTTTTGAATGTACTAGAAATCTTAGGCAATAAATAATAACAAAGAAAAAACGAGTAATATTTCTGTAATAATACATAATTTAGTTAAAAAAATAACAACAAAGTAAGTTACTTATATAGGTAGTACTGATACTGATGCGCTTTTTTCTATGCTTAAAATACCTACCAACTACTTAAATGGAAATGCAAACTGAAGTTCAACAATAAGGATAAAACAATTAAAATTGCATTTCGGAATCTTCTAGCTACATGATTCATTAATGGAGTATCCCTTAAATAGCACAACAAAGATTTGAGAAAGAGAGAAATAATGTGCAAAAAAATCAAGTCACCATTTTCGAGACATTGATTGTCATATTCAAATATAAAAAGTACCGAAAAAAATATAAGCCTTAAAATAATCGAATTTGTGATATCATGTCCATATTTATCATATCATATCACATTTTGAAAGCAACTATCTAAATATTATTCAGGTATATGTTCATATAATAATAGCGTAAATTACTTCGAACAATATTTGTTAAATACATTTTTGCTTAACTACAGAGAGCTTGTCTCATATGTCCAGCACCTTTTTGAGACCATAGATCTTGTTTGATTTGGCATTTTTTATGAAATTCTGATATGCTTTTAGGAACAAACTGTTCGAAAATATAATATATTATTTTAAATATAAAATATTGCATCAACTTTTGAATAAATGGTACACATTGTGATATTACAATACATAATCACGTTGAATGATGATAAAATTAAATAGAAGAAATTTAGTTGGTTTAAGTTTGAATCAACTATGATTTAAATAAGGCAGGAATGCCGACAAGGAACTACTTTCTGAAACAAACTATGAAACCTATCTATAAAAAAAACTTGCAATTACGTAAGTAACTTTCGATTGGGTCACTAATTTTAGTGACGACGAGGTAAACGTAGGAGGTAACTGGGTTGCATTATATTTTCTTGTACTTACAATACAATTGGTAGCCTTAAAATTCATGCTATAACTTACTTACGACTTTAAGATAGTAAAATTACATGTTCTTAATCTTACTATGAAACTGAAATTCCCAGATAATATTTTTATAAAACATTTACACACATTTCATTGTACAATTCCCCTTAGATTTGTTCGTTATAGTGGGCTGGTTCACATCGATAAAAATGAACAAGTTATTTAAAAATCTTGATATATAAAATTATAAATTAACGCCCTGATCAAACTCTTGGAACTAGATAACTAAAATTTGGCCTAAAGATTCTTTTTATACTTAACATATGCAAGGAATAAAAAAGGCTTTTACGCTATTCTCATGGGAACGACGTCCCAGGAATCCACTAGTCAACAAATAAGTACAACGTAGATATAATATCTACTAGCCATAACAATTATACAAGGATTGGATATTTATAATATTAAAAAACACTAATACGATTGATTATAAAAATATTTTAAATATTAGAATCAATTTAAGAATAGTGTTTGATCCCGAATTCCTTATTTATTTAGAATCAAAACGCGTATCAAACACAGATTAGTAGATCTTGTAGATTTTTCTTTTATAGAAACAGTATTCATAAGGAATTAATTAAACCTATGTATGACTTAAACGTTTTGCTCATTTATTCCGGCTCAAAGTGAAAAAACTTAAGTGAAAAATTTGCGCCGCAATAACACCAACCCATCTTTTTCCGTGGGTGTCGAACAGGCGACTAAGGAAACAAATAAGACCTGCCTCGTACTAATCAATCCTAGGCAACGACACCTCAATTTGTTTTGAATCTGAGGTGTCGTCCTATGGTCTCATGCGGTGTGGTAGGCTCTGTGAAGGGTGGTCCGGTTTGCGACCACCCTCCTACCGAAGTCCGACGCCAAACAACTCGCTGTGTTTCGTCGACCTCATCTATGACCTTGGTCAAGATTGAGGTCAAGAGTTAACACATCTCATAATAAAAAAAATGGTACACTAAAATTATTTCGCTAGGTAGTGTGTCGCTTCTCAAGAGCTGGTAGATAATATTGCCACTTAATGGCAACGTTAAAATAACCAATACTTTTTTCGTATCGTATCTTGTTCCTTAGCTTAGGTACAATTCACTTAAAAATTATAATCAATTCTGTAATTTTTTGTTTCTGCGTGTTATCAGATTACAATTTCCAAAAAGTTATTTTGCCATTAATTGGCAACACATGTTATAAAATTTTTGGGAAGAGACGATTTTGTTTCAATGGATCAATCGTGTGAGATTACTTGAAAGTATAGAGTAGCGGTGAGTTGCAGAAGTGATGCCTGTTGTTGATGTGTTGTATGAGCCGCCCCTCGAGCAGGTGTCGCCCATACACCACGGCCTCGTGCTCGTCCTTGGCCAGTCCGCAGCCCACCAGCCAGCGCACCAGGCACGAGCCGCGGAACACGCCGTGGTATACACGCATTCGCCATCTATATATATATAAATGATTTGCTGTTCGATTGTCTCCCTAAAACTCGAGAATGACGACCGGTTTGGCAAATTTTTGTCTTAAAATAAAAGTGAAAGTTCAGGGAAGGTTCAAAAGGTGAGAAAATATGGAAAAAATGCGAGGAATTATCATAAAAATGAATGACTGTTCGTTTGCCTCGCTAAAACTCGAGAATGACTAGACCGATATGGCAAATTTTTGTCTTAAAATAAAAGTGAAAGTTCAAGAAAGATTCAAAAGGTGAGAAAATATGGAAAAAATGCGAGGAATTATTATAAAAATGAATTACTGTTCGTTTGTCGCGCTAAAACTCGAGAATGACGACTAGTTTGGCAAATTTTTGTCTAAAAATAAAAGTGAAAGTTCAGGAAAGGTTTAAAAGATGAGAAAATATGGAAAAAATGCGAGGAATTATTATAAAAATGAATTACTGTTCGTTTGTCGCGCTAAAACTCGAGAATGACGACTAGTTTGGCAAATTTTTGTCTAAAAATAAAAGTGAAAGTTCAGTAAAGGTTTAAAAGGTGAGAAAATATGGAAAAAATGCGAGGAATTATTATAAAAATGAACTACAGTTCGTTTGTCTCGCTAAAACTCGAGAGCGACTGGACCGATTTGGCTAATTTTTGTCTTGAAATAAAAGTGAAAGTTTAGGGAAGGTTTAAAAGATGGGAAAAAATTGAGGAATTAATTCTAAGGCGTTTCGCAAGTTTGTCGGGTCAGCTAGTCTAATAATAATGTATTTTCTTTTTGTTTATTTCCCACACTACAATATAATTACTCAAGAGTAGAAGGCTACCATGAAAGTATATCGATTGATCATAATCGATTTTTAAATTCGTCAAACATTGCTTCTGCATAAGTTGATTTTCACTGAAGGTGTTAACTTAATGCAGCAATATACGACCAATCTACATCGTTCAATGGAAGTCGACGTCATTAGTGAAAACCCCTTCTCGCCCCCTATGAATGCAATTCAGTGATTGACTTTTTCTACGAAATACAGGATGTTAATGGATGTAACATTACTGGATGCCTTTTTACGGCGGAGCAAAAAGGAGTGTTATGATTTTGACCGGTACGTACTTGGTCAGTTATTGCGATGAGCAACAATCCGGGTGCATTCAACTAACAATAAAAAATTCGTGTTCTAATTTAAAAAAGTAAACATCGTTATAACATAAACATAGAAAATATATCGTCATACCTAGTGTCTTTGGCAATGGTCTCCTTGCAGCGATCCAAATGGTGCGTTATGAACTGGTCACATACGTGCTTCGTCTCGAAACTCAGCTCTTCGATCGGCGGCAGGACCAAAGAATCCGCACCATGCCTGAGGAAATCCATCAAGATTTGATTGAATGCATTAAGTTTCACTATTCAAAAATAAATTTTTATTGTCAGAGAAATAATAATATTACAATCAATTGTCAAAATACATTTTTAAATATATACTATTTCGCGTAAAAATACGAAATTGTCCTGTTAAAAATCACAGCCAGTCATCTCCGCTGCAAAGGTACCTATTACACTTGCGGCATTACCGCGATGGATAGCCTTTGCAGCAGTAACGACCCGAAGTGAGGGTCGCTACCTTTTTCCCGCAATCGAAAGCCCATTTCCCTAATAAAGGCGATGTTTCACTTGGTTCACATTTATTTATACATTCACGCCTACAATCTATAAGCATTACTTGGTTCTAGATTTGATTTAGAGCTTAGAAAAAAATTACGATATAAATTATTCAAGATCACACTGTTTCATTTAGAGGAAACTGATTATTCTTGGTTAACAGTTTATGTGCGTATGCGGATGGTATACGAACTCAACTCGTACCCTCAAAGTTCGCGCTCGCAGTAATTTACGAGTCCTTTAATCATAATCAGAAATCAAGTGCTTATTGATGTCATTAAATGTCATACGAACTAGATATTTTTGATCTTAGTGTTTTTAACCTAACCCTGAAGGAACCATACCCTATTAATAATAATAATAAAGAAATAATCTATTTCCTCTACAATGGGTTCTTAAAAACTAGTGGCAGGTGCCACTCATTAAGCTCATCGCCTGTGTCGGGTAAAATAGAATGTTATTTTGACGGCCGGTTTGGTCGAGTGGTAGTGGCGCTGCCTCTTGATCGACAGGTCCTGGGTTCGATTCCCAGTCGCGGAAAACATTTGTTTCAAAAGCAGATGTTTGTTCTCGGGTCATGGGTGCTCGTGTCCGTCTTTGTATATGCGTCTTTGTACCCACGAGACAATGGAAAATCTTAGTATGGGCCTTTGAGTGTGTAGCGTCTACTCACCATTTCTTCTTGAAGTACCGGACCGCGGGTATGAATATCTCCTCAGGGTCGAGTCCAAACAGTATAAACATGAGCAGCGCCTGGCCGTAGTTAGCCGCGATGTCGAAGAACTCTATCTCCACGAAAACGCCACTTTCATCCTTCTTCAATACCTTCCAGGTTGTGAATGTTATGCCCTGGAACAGAAATCGATGGTCAACGCAAGTAAATAAATGTTGAATGTATCCAAAATTAACCATTGATTAGTCGGAGATTATAGATTTTATAATTATCTTGAAATCAGCAAGTATTGTTGCGAGCGCGTACACAAGTGTGCGTGCGAGTCAAGTGCGTACACCATCTAAGTACGCAGAAACTAAATCCGCCATATTTCTGTATCTTTAGTAATGGAAAGTGTAGTATAAATCTGAAAAATCGATTTTGAACAATTTAATTGTCAATTAAACACTCTGGAAACTATCAAGCAAATACATTGCAGTAACGATTTTGAAACAATTCAAACGAGACCAACTTTGGGACTCGCTCTCTCTTTCCTTCTTCCGGGGCTCAGTCTCGTTCTCGTTTCTCATTAAAAAGTTAAAACGACATAATAATGGTCCGACAAAAGCATCGACGGATGGACTAAAACGAAATGAGAATCTCTTCCTTATTGAAAGCCCCGCCGTTAAACATGTTACTTACAATGAACATGGTGAGGCTGTACACTATGATCAGCACGGTGTGTTTGAGAGTCTGCGCGCCGCGGCCGCGGGACGTCTCGGGCGGCAGCAGGCCGAGCCGTTCGGCCGCTGCTTCCAGGGACTGCGCGTATTCACATGATGTCGGTGACGGACATCGGTGGGGGTGGTCGGGGGGGCATAGGCATTCCCTGCTAAAAAAAGATGTCATAGGTCCGTATTATAGAACGCGACTCAAACTTTGATCCATACTTCTAGCAGTTGTCTTTGTCATTTTGACAGTGAGAGAAAGAGACAAGCAATACTTAAGTGTAGATCGAGACTTGAGTTTCGTTCTGCGATTCGGGCTTTATACCGGATGTAAAGGACAGGTTAGCAAAAACATAAAGCCTGAATTCAGATCATAATTCTGAATGATATTATAGTGGAATTTTCCTCAGGAATATTGATAATTTTTTCATATTTTTAATACTTTCTGTTTTAAAATTAAATCATTTATTCGAGCACAGTCCATTTTGCAATAAAAGATAATAACAACAGCGTAAAACATAAAACCAGCAATGTACATCGAATTCTGACAGCGGCCGGAGTACCGCGCGCGGTGCGCAGTTTCGCGTAACATTGCGTAGCACCAAATTAGGTAAATAACGAAAACTCCTTAACTTGGCGTTTCCGTGAAAAAATACATATTATTTGTAGCTGCAATTTTGCCTAATTAGTTTTCTTACCCGTTAGCGATATCCTCGATGTCGTGCGTTGCCGTAGAGTTGCCGCTGCAAGTGGGGTCGCCGGAGCAACAGCCGCGCGCCGGCGACGCCGACTCAGAGATAGTGCCGTAGCAACCCGCTGACAAATACGTACGGGGTTATTGAACAGGGTTAAAAGATAATGGGGGATGTTAGAGTCTGACCATCGAAAGCTGTCCACGAGAAACGGCGGCAGATTTAAAAATTCGTCTTCTGAAAACTGTTTTCTACATATCTTCTAATATCTTCTAATCTAATCAAATCTAATTGGTAGAAAATAAAATAGTTTTAAATCCATTTATTCAGTGTATACTCAATGTTTTCAGAGGCCGAATTTTAAATCTGCCGCCTGTTCTCGTGGACAGCTTTCGTTGGCCAAACTCCACGAACAAGAAGCGGGCCTAAGATACCAATGAGACTTCACTTACTCACTGATTCATCACATCACAAAAGACGCTATTTGGTAATAAGGTCATTTTTCTCTAACCAATAAATGAGTTTATTATCAACGCTCAGTCCAAAAGCGTGGACATGTATTTTTTAGAACTTCCTTTCGAAGTACACACGAATCTTTCACGACCTTAAGAGCATCTCGGGCGTGTTTCGCTCGGTGTCTGACAACCTTCCTTTTACAACCTCAGACGGTTTTTACGATTCTCGTGTTTTGAGTGGTTTTAGGTTACGACTGGGCGATAGGAAAGTCGAATGTCACAACACAGGAAAATGTACATGAACAAGTACTACGATCCAGTGTGAAAGACATGCTCACCGGCTTGCGAGATGGACTGCTTGTTGGATATAAGCTCGGCGCTTTCCACCAGGCTGGTGGTCGCTTCGAGAGGGCTATCGGACATATCGGCCGACTCTCCCAATATATCGGCCTACAACACCAATATCTATATCGGCCGATAAGTCACACCGACCGACACATCCGACTTATCGGTCGACATTAACTGGAGGAAGTATGAAGGATATGCTCTTTCATATATCTCATACTTCGTGTTGGATATAAGCTCGGCGTTGTCGACTCGACCAGGCTGGTGGTCTCTTCGGGAGGGCTACTCGACATATCGGTTGACACTCGCAATATATCGGTCGACACATCTGACTTATTGACAGACACTAAATGGTGGAATTATGAAAGACGTGCTCACGGGCTTGCGAGATGGACTGCGTGTTGGATATAGGCTCGGTCTTGTCGACTAGGCGGCTGTCACTCCCAACTTAACGGTCAACACAACCGACTTATCGGCCGACTCACCTGACTTATCGGCCGAGATTAACTAGAGGAAGTATGAAAGACATGCTCACGGGCTTGCGAGATGGACTGCGTGTTGGATATGGGCTCTGCGTTATCAACTAGGCTGGTGGTCTCTTCGGGAGGGCTACCCGACACGTCGGCCGGAACTCCCGACCCATCGGCCGACCCGTCGGCCGACACACCCGACACTTCTGCCGATAATGCCGCAAATTGCGCGCTGCGACGACGAAATCGGATGTATACCATGAGGCAGCCGGTTGTTACTGTAATTATAAAGGTTGAATAATAATACATTACTATCAGTGAGGGTTTAAAAGATTAAACATTATTATTTAAACCTCCTATAAGTTTAAGCGACTGAAGTCAATCTGCAACAGCCGGGACAGCGCATTGACGTGCCCTCAGAAGCACAAACCGTTTGTGATAATTGACAGTGAAATAAAAAAACAAATGAGATCCAAAAAAACTAATTTCATCTGCTTACGTCATCAAAGTTCTCGCTCGCACCCACTATTGCACGTATTGTCCTATTTTAAATTTTGTAATGTGATTTCTTTGTTCTATATTCTATCAATTCAATCAAATCAAATTTACTTTATACATCATCAAAGTGCATAAAAGCAAGAAAGTACATCAAGTGACTTAAAATAACTAAAACATTCACACTCATTTCATATTATTCGAATTTAATAATTTCCAAAACCTGTAAAATTCTGAATAAAAATTACCGTACACATTTTGTATTTAAATGTAACGAATTTTAAGTACCTATTTAATGCTCGTGGTTGTATTTAATGACCAGAACTGTCATCATTTTTTATTCATGACAAAGCCATAAATAAATTAACTGCGTTTTACTTAAACGACTTTACATATACACATCAATGCCTAATATTATCGATAGCATAATGTTTATCATTCATTTTTAAAGATAATTGTTACATACAAGGCTTTAGGTAAATCTTTTTCAACCTCTCGGGTTGAAAGAGATTTACCTACAGCCTTGTACAACTTTTTGACCTATGTTCCTTGGGGAAAGTTGTTCAGTTTCATGGACTGATTAGCACCCGAGAGGTTGAAAGAGATTTACCTAAAGCCCTGTATAAATTATCCTCCCCGCAGAAAAAAAAATGTTTGTAAGGAGAAATCAGTTTTCCGGAAAGAATGCAGAACTCTTCGGGAAACCGGCAGTGTCAATTAGTAAAAATCTGACACAACTTAAAATTAGTAATTATGTACAGTCAGTTTCAAAAGAAAGTTATTTCAAAAACTGTTTTAGATTTTCAAATGACTTTTTGCAGATTATTAGGTTTTTCCGCACGATCTTTAAATATCGAGTGAATAGGCATTTTGTGGGTGAGCTTGCTACATTCTCGCCCTTGTGCTATTTTGTGGTATTTATAAATATGCGAAAGAAATTCTTTCCGTCTGTTACGCATTCACGGCTAACTACAAAACCGATTTTGATTAAATTTGGTACAGAGATAGATTAGACCTTGGGAAACGACATAGGCTATATTTTATCCCACTGATGGGCACGATGTAACCTGTAGTCCACGCGGGCGGAAAGCTAGTCTAACATAAGTTAAAATTTGTAATTATGTACAGTCAGCTTCAAAAGAAAGTTATTTCAAGAAATGTTTTAGGTTTTCAAATGACTTTTTGCAGACTACTAGACATTTTTCAACTAAAGAATTGCACTTAATCATAATAATAAAAAAATACATTTGTTCATCATCCTATCCGGTAGCTAAATAGTTCCCACAATAAAGTGAGAAACAAAAATTGCATCGTTCAAAATGTTACGCAAGATACAAGGTAAGTTATAAGTTACCAGTAAGACAGAAGACCAGCAAACACAGACGTATAGCGTCCAAGGCGCGGTCCTGAAGGTGTAGGGCTCCAGCGCTGGTCACCAGGAGCACCCCCACCATGACGGCGGGCGCGCCCCACGACACCAGCGCCAGCACCGGCCACAGCGTCACCACGAAACAAGGCCCGCGGCTCTACGGGGCAACACATTCAGATGTAAGTACTTCGAACTAGTGTGCATCGATAGTCTATCGATACTATCGTAACCTTGAAAAACCGTAAAAATTACGATAGGACTGTCGATATTATCGATACTATTGAATTCTAATATAACGATAGTATTGATAGTTTTGAATCAATACTATTGAATTCCAATACTAGCGATAGTATCGATACTATTGAATTCTAATACTATCGATAGTTTGGTCTGTCATCAATAGTATCGCAAGCTATTGGCTATCGATAGTCCTATCGATATTCTTACTATTTTTCAAGGTCAACTATCGATAGTTATGCAACATGACTTCGAACTAAAGTGGACACGGCGAATTGCTAATTTGCACGCGTTGTGGCCCAGCGTCACCAAGAAGCAAGGCCGTTTATTCAAAAACACATCGGCGTAACTTATAAACATGGTACTACTTCAAGAAAATCTTATACACACACACACACATACACACGCTCACGCATATAATCCCTAACGGGGTAGGCAGAGCATCAGTGGTTCATCCACTAGTGGTTCTAGTGGTGAAAATGTTAGAAATCCTTATCTATACATATTATAAAGAGGAAAGATTTGATTGTTTGTTTGTTTGCATTGAATAGGCTCCGAAACTACTGGACCGATTTGAAAAATTCTTTCACCATTAGAATCCTACATCATCCGTGATGGAAATAGGGTACCTACATGATTTTCCCGAATTCCCACGGGAACGAAGTTCCGCGCGGTAAGCTAGTATTATATAAAATCAAAGAATTGACTGTTGCAGTGCCCTAACAGGGTTTCATGTTGACACGCAAGCGAACATATGTAACAACTCAATGTACACATGAAAGCAATAAAGAATTGAATTGAATTTATCTTACCTCTAACATCAACATCCCTACAGACAGCATGGAAGTCCACAGCAGGCAGGAGTACATGCTGAATGTACTCAGCGCTTGCTGCAGCAGCAGGTTCCAGGATGGAGGGTAGGTGGTGAGCGGCCCGCCCCATATCACGCTGATAGCTAACAATAGCTGAAAGCGGGTTTTAAAGTTTAAGGCCCGTATTACAGGAGACTCAAGTCTTGATCTGTATTTAAGTATGATAGTCTATTTTTATTACTATCAAAATGACAAAGATTACTGCTACTTAAGTATACTAGGTGAAAAAGAACCTCCAAGCTATATCCAGTATCACTCAAAGAATACATTTATGAAAAAAAAAATTCAATGGGAATAGTTCATTTTTTGCCTAAACGTAGACATTACTTCTACACCAGGCACGCGAGGGGTGCAGGTAGCGCTCGGAGGGTGCGCCCGCGTGGTGTCTACGTTTAGGAAAAAAAAATACCCCCCCCCCCCCCCAAAAAAAAAGAAGTGTTCAGTAAGTGATACTGGTTCAGGATATTCAATAAAGCTAGGACTTTTTCAACTTGTATATCAGACTTTGAGTCGCATTCTGTAAGACGGACCTAAGAGCCGTCGATTAACTACGTGACATTATCCTTTATTAATATTATTATTGAATCCTCTTTCCCCCTGCTGCTTACATCTACCCTTTCCCCTGATCTGATAAATACTGAGTTAAGTACCTGGGCAAACGAGCTGAAGCTCTGGAGACGTATTTTTGAAACAATAGAATTCCAATTCGCATACGAATTGACAAGATTTGTATGCGATTCTCACGCGAATTTGTCAAATCGTTTGCGAATTGGAATTCTATCGTTTCAAAAATAAGACTCCTGGTTCAAGTGGGACCATCTCTTATCGAATTTTAGGAACCAATTATTTTTTATTTCGTTAAAAAAATTATTAATTTGCGAATTCTCGGAAATGACAAGATTTATAATTGCATAATTTAAATAAATAATTTAATAATTTGTTCGCCTAGAAAATAGTTTATGTCACTCTTCTGCCTTTCAACTAATCCCTGTGCAAAAAATAATATAGATGCGTTGCTTCGTTAAGACAAACAAACACATATTTATAACATCGGTAAGGATTTCAATTTCTAACACTTACTTTTGAAAGAAACTAAAAATTAGAAACATGACTACCCAATAACTAAAATCATTGAAATAAATTGTAAGCCGTGTCAAAGTGACACTTAACAACTTTTATAGGAATGATGTGGTCCCGTACGTAAGCCCCCAGAACCACTGTTTCGCAGATCTATTTTGACAGTGCCCTTTTGAAGAACCATCCAAAAAAATTCAAAAACCATACCTGAGAGGTCAACAAGCAAAGCGACAATCGATGCGGCATACGCTTAAACTTCTTCGTGACGATGAACACTACGAGGACCCACAATCCAGCAATCAGAGCCACTATGGACAGATTAAATCCAAACTTCTGCAACTGCTCTTCATAGTCCTTGTTCATAGATATCACTTGGGCGGAAAGATACATCATAGGTGCCGAGATGAACGTGCAAATCACCATTGATGAAGCCATCTGAAATTAAGACGCTTCTTTTAGAACAGTGGTTCTTAACCTTTTAGTAATGGGGGACCATTTTACAAAAGATCTGTTTTACCACGGACCACCAACTGTTTGAGAGGTAAAAATAATAAAAGGGTTGTTCTACAGTTATACCTACATGCACTGTTGTTTATTTTGAACAGTGTTTTAATTTTTTTACAAAAATTTTATATCTCTTTACTTACTAACTTATGAATCCTTGGTTTAGGGCTAGCCAAAGCCAAAAAAATTAAGGCTCTGGCATCCAGTCGATTTCAATGATTGTGTCGACACGTCACATTTCATTTAAAATATTTTTGTGATCGCTTCACGGACCACTTCAGATGCTTCCAGGGACCACCAGTGGTCCGCGGACCCCCGTTTAAGAACCACTGTTTTAGAATAAACGCCATACACTTAAAGGCCCATCCACAGGTTTGGCTTATACCATTGGTGTGTTTGGTTTGGCATTGAGACACAAAGTTAAGCAATTACACCGTCATTAATTGCGTTTAACATAATTTGTTACTAGAGTATAATATTGACTATGGAATATTTCAATTATCGTTTTATTAGTGCTTGTTTATAGGCGCACTAGATCTGTCACCCCATTTAGGTCGACATTTGTAAGTCTCTAATCAGTGCCCTAGATAAATTAAGACTGCCCCCAGATATGAGAACGGTCAACCAGTAATACTCGGTTTTAGCTGAGAAGTGTTATTTCGAGAATATATACCGTCGAGATTCTATAATGTAGACTCTTCTACATTCTATTATTTATACACAAAATCTCTACATTAAAGATATTTCTTGCTTCACAGTTTGTTAACAAACACGCATCGAAATAACGTAGGATATGTCACATTACACTCAGTGGAAAGTTAATATAGAAAATATCCTACAGTTTATAAACGTAGAAAGCTGAATGTTTTCACTAAACTTCCCATTGTAACGTAGACAATGAAGCAGGATTTACTAAAACACGAAATTCCCGGCGAATTCCTTCATTACTCACTAAAGATAGAAAGTCGGAGCGAGCAGTTGGGCTGTACAGATTCCTCGACCGGTCCGTTAGATAAACTACTAGAACAGAGATGACGAACCAATGGCACGCATGCCATCAATGGCACGCGACAAAATATTTTGGGCACGCCATCGATTGACAAAGCATAGTTATTAAAATACTTACTAAACTACGAGTAATAGATAAATTGACAAAATTCACTATGCAGTTCAACTAACGAACTTAAGCCTACGTTACAGAATGATTAGGCATGGTGGGCAAGAATTGCTCTAGTATAAGTTTAATATTTTCACAATAAGTCAACATTATTTGATGGCACGTCTATGGTCTTAATCAACTTTTATTTTAAAAATGGCACGTCAATCTATAAAGGTTCGCCATCCCTGTACTAGAATGATCCTATGAGGCTGGCATGGTCACCTGGGGTGACTGAAGCCTCTATATAAATTTAAAAAAAATATATAGTAAACGTCTTACCAAGTCAATCTCCAGTTGATAAAGGTTGGAAAAGACAAACACCGCCGGAGCAGTGGGTATGGTTCCGTATAGGAAGGCGTAAGTCGACAGGGAAGTCGTTTCAGACTCATTTGCCCCTGCTTGGAAGGCGCTCACGAATTCTCGCATCACCACTGGTAATATTATCCTTAAAAAAAAACAGATTTAAGGGGACGTTCGTATTTAGGGAAGAATCACGAGGAGAGTTCCAACCCACTAATATTACAATTGTGAAAGTTTGTGAGGATGTATGGATGTTTGTTACTCTTTCACCCTCAAACAGCTGGACCAATTTCGATAAAATTTGGTATGGAGGTAGCTGACACCTTGGATTATCACATAGGCTACAAATTATTTTCCCAAATTCCCACAGGAACAAAGTCCCGAGCAGATGGGTAACATTTTATAAGTACAGTATACATTTTGTGTATTTTGATTGATTTTCGTAAGGTAGCTGTCAATCAAGTGACATTGAGGAGGAATAAGAAGAATGTTTTTAGAGGGTTGTGTATAGTAATTGACAAAAAGTTCCATCTGGTTTATAGCCACCCCCTAAGTTTATCTTTTGCCTCACTAAGCAAAATTTACCTCTATTCGACTTTCCTTATATCTCCTCTTTTGATACGGTTTCTCGAAATTTAAAATTAATGTCAATATTAATCTCTGTTAACTGGGCACGATGTTTAACTTACTTATAAAACACGTATGTATGTTTGTCCCCTTTTCACGTCATAACGGAGCAATGGATCGACCTGATTTTTTGCACAGATATAGTTGGAAGTCCCAAAATTGACGTCGGGTAATGTGAAAATTCACGCCAGTTTTTTTTTTATCTCTCGCTTTATGTTAGGTACTTAACATCACTGAGAGACTATGCCAGCTCCATAGTACTCAAAACATAACTATAACACACCACTAACAACTAGGTACGTTACGTCTCCATTGTCGAACGAGTCGACTATGTTGATTTAATTATAAGTTCATATTCATACACCATAATAGCCTCATCCGACAACTTTATAATATAAACAAAAGTCACAGGTTTACAACTTACAACTTGACCATTATAAGCACGCATGGTAGAAGTAGCGCCGGGCCTCTTAGCCTATGTATTTGTCCCACCATTCGAAGACCCAGCAAAAATAAGGCCGCGGCCGAGAAAGAATTGCCGAATGTCTGCAAAAAAAATTCGTGTTATTTTAATCTCAGAGAAGGAAAAGGAGTAAGGGATTAGTAAGTTAGGAAGACGATGTAAAAACACAGCTAAATGGAGAAAATAAGCACAATGAGAACTGTGGAAGGCACTATGGGAGGCTAGAAATTAAAATAAACAATAAATAATAATAATAGAAAGAAAATTAGCAACACTTATATTTATTGAAGTTCAAAAATGAAATGATGTTTTGATGTTGAATGTTTCATACATTTATTTATTTTATTTTATTTTTATTGTTTATACATGTTTCATAAATACCCCAACTCTCAAATTCCCGTAAAATATTCCCAACTCTCAGTTTGGCATCTTTCAAAATTAAAGTTTCAATTATATATGCTTTACATATTTGAAATAATGTCCTCCTTACCGATTTCGGCAATGGCGACTCTAATATTAATTTTGGGTACTGACTAGATCTTTATTGTGGGCTCTTATATGGCTTGCAAAGCCAAACTTCGTCTTAAAGACGGGATTACACGCGGCGCAGTAGAGATTTCCAAAAGCATCGTACGTGTATGTGTAGGAAGGCTTGGGTCGAGTTTTCCGAAGATGGCGCTTAACATCCAGTTCTTCAAGGCGGGCACTCTCAAAGAGTTGCACGCTTTTTTCTTCTGTCGAGCGCCATTCCGGTCTCTGCAAGGCAAGCTCTTCCCAGTCATGGCTAGATATTTTGCAAGCGGTGAGATGACGCTTCAACACATCCTTGAAGCGTAGGTACTGTCCGCCTTGCTTTCGCTTTCCGCATGAGAGTTCCGAGTAGAACACGGCCTTTGGCAATCTACTATCGTCCATGCGTACAACGTGGCCGGATCATCTCAGTTGGTGTTTCATGATGAGAGACTCAATACCTGGCATTTCGGCGCGACGTAGTACCTCGATATTCGGCACACGATCTTGCCACTTTATGCGCAGGATGTTTCTTAGGCAGCGTAGGTGAAAAGAGTCTAGTTTTCTAATGTCTGCCTTATAGCAACACCAAGACTCTGAGGCATAAAGGAGAGAGGGTATTACGATAGCTCTATAAACCATCATTTTTGTGGCAAGCTTTAGATCATGTGACCTCCAGACACGAGTTGTTAGTTTTCCGAAGGCTGCTGCTGCGTTGGCTATGCGGGTTGGTATTTCGGACGCTAGGCTGTTATCGTTTCGAATTTGACTTCCAAGGTACTTAAAGTGTGAGACTTTTTCCAGTGCTTTGTCATCCAATTTAATACTGGAGTAGTCTGCATCGCAGCCTCTAGCAGACTGTTTTAAGATTTGGGTCTTAGTGACACTTATGACCAAGCCAAATTTACAGCACGAAGCGTGCAAAGCATCCACATGTGCTTGTAAGGACTTTACAGAGTCAGCCATCAGGCAAACGTCGTCAGCGTATAAAATTTCAAGTACAGAGAGAGTTGTTATTTTACTCTTGGCGCTAAAACGTGAAATGTCAAAGATGCTCTTGTCAGTTCTAGAGTTTACTATAATGGTTTCATTGCATGAACCAGCTGCGTCACGCATCACAGCAGCAAAATAAAGTGCGAATAGGGTAGGCGCTAGGACACAACCCTGCTTTACACCACAGGTTACTGGAAATTGGTCCGAGAAGTCGTTTACATGTTGAACTCTTGCTGTCATGCCCTCATGGAACTGATGAATAAGGTTTACGAACTTCTCGGGACAGCCAGACTTCCTTAGCACTACCCAGAGAACCTCCCGGGGAACGCGGTCGAAAGCCTTTTCTAGGTCAACGAAACACATAAATAGAGGTCGGTGTTGTTCCAGATTTTTTTCTTGGATTTGTTTTACAACAAATATTGCATCAACCGTGCCTCTACGTGGGCGAAAGCCGCATTGCGTCTCTGGTAGCAAAGTTTCAGCAAGGTTAGACAATCGTGTATTTATAATGTGCGCTAACACCTTCCCAGCAGTTGACAACAGGGAGATGCCTCTGTAAGAGCTGCAGTCAGATATATCGCCTTTGCCTTTATACAACTTGCAAATAGAGGCAACTTTCCAGTCTTGCGGGATCATTTCGCACTCCCAGATCTTAAGGATCAGCTCGAAAAGCCTGTTTAAAATGTTTGGCCCGCCGTATTTATAAATTTCGGACGGCAAACTGTCTATACCCGGAGTCTTAGCATTCTTAAACCTATTTATAGCTTTTACAAGTTCTTAAAATAGAGCTGTACATTAATTTACATTTTTACTAATTTTGGATTTATTTCCTTTTGCATGCGATCCAAATCGTGCACACACGGGTGTGCAAGAATTGCGTTAGTGGGCGCCATTTTTCAAATAATTGAATTAGTTTTATAGTATTAAGTACAATCGATATCTGTTCAAAACTCACCTGTAATAGCCCTTCAAGATATACTGAGATGTTATGTTTCATTGTAACATTTCCCACAATACCCAGTACAGTCATAGCCAATAATGGATTGTAGACAATCCCTTTGACTATTTGCTTGAAGAACCTCATGCATGATAAGTTTTTCTTCCTTTCTTCTTCACTGGATAGAGCTTGAACAGTTTCTTTTTGTTTTGTTACTTCCATCAATACAAATGCTACTGGGTTCAGGATTGCAAGGGAAATTGGTGCCATCAAATACAGGTACAAAGCATACTCGGGGTGTGTCTTCTCGTATATGGCATTAACTGAAATTGTATGAAAACAATAAAGCTGGGCTGTATACATACTATAAGTATACTAGGTTGTATATTCGGTAAATATGTGAATTTTCTATAGAACACCTTTACGTAAGAAATGATAACGTCGCGTTACCGTATTCTAAATTATGAATTATTGAAACTAATTATCAATGAAAGTGTACCAACTTATGACTCGTTTTATTTCTCCGAAAATACCCATTTAAGAACATATGTTCCTTGGACTTTTTATTATTTTTATTCATAGAATATTATGATCTTAGAGTTATGGGATAACAAAAGAAGCAGGTTGTATATTTACATACTATATGTATAAATATAATGGAGTATTTCTATATTACTACTAGCAATATAACTATAATACTGGTAGGTAATGCATATTTTAAGAATTAATCAAGTTAATCATTGAAGATTTTACTATAACTTTCATTCACGAAGATGCGGGGCGTTGCGCGAATAATGCTTATGTATTATGGCGATGAATGAGTGTTTAGGGAGAACAATTCTACGCGCGATTTTTTAACTTGCAATGGAGCGCCGCGCCGCTTCGCCATAAACGCCAAGTAATATCCCGCGTCTACCTGAACGATTCCTGAAGGTTATACTTACTGATAGGATAACCCAAAGCGAAATCGTTGCTCTGAGTACAGAATATTGCGAAAATTCCAGCTCTTGCCAAATTCAGAGGCTTCGACACCAATAATGTGACTGTGATTACTGAAAAAAAGACAATCCCTTTTCCTAGCAATATAGCTAGTAGGAATGTCCAATTAACAGTACTGAAGTCCAATCTGGCCAATGATAGGAATATAAGTGATGGTAGTGCGAATGACCCCACAAAGGTAGCAATGCCTTTAGATTCTGTTGGTGATACCACATTCAGTCGGCCTGCAATATACCTGAAAAATATTTATATACTTTATCATTATAATAAATGTTGTTGTGTAATAAAACTAATAAAATAGTGTTAATAATAACAATAAAGGCTAGTAGTATTTTTTTTATTTGTAAAGGCGCAGACCCACCGCGGCGCAGGATGTGCACGGCGACGCGGTGCATTTTAGCTGCGTGGATACATTTGTTTGGCTACGTGGGTCTACATGGGTCCACTGCAGTACACGCTATACACGAATTGAAACCCATGACTATGTACAACTTCATAGCGAGTTCATGGGCTGTCACGTGACAACCCACGAATATGTTGCGACAAATGCCAGGTGAATATCTACTCAATGAGTTTGACATTAAGGCTCAAATTAGATTTTGATCTAATCCACGCAGCTAAGATGCGCCAACCGTGTGCCGAATGCACAGCGTGCATGGCGTTGAGCTATGTTAGCACTTATTCAAACAAGCCACGCGAGTGTCAATAACGTCATTTCACGAGTAGCGTGGTCGTGGGTCGCAGTGGACACAATCACAAACATTTTCGTGCAAAGCCAAGCTTAACCCACGTGCGTAGCCTCTCCGTGCGCCGCGGTGGGTCTGCGCCTTTAAGATGTAGGCATGGTGACACTTAAATAAATAAGTAGTGCATAAGATCTCTGTATAACCTATTTACCTACAAATGACTATATTTGAATAAAAATGGCTTTTATTTTTTGCTTAATTTTTGTTGAACTAAATTAGTGATCATGGTCACCCCAGAGATAAACACCGGAAAAAGGTCAAGTGTGAAATAAAGGTCACCCCTATTCTTCTAAAGATGTTCTTAAAAATATGTTGTTATTTTAATTTTAATCAGTGAATAAGCTGCCAATCTACAACAGCATTTTACAATTTAATCAACTTGTTATAAACAACTTGTTGGGCAGCCCAATACACCTTCAATAATATTATGCAATATACATAGATGATTATATACAAAATTATTGGATGGCAGTACTGAAGGATTGCACAATGATTGAGCCCAAGTTTTAGCTGTCTTAAATTTTTAATGACAATATCATTATATTGAACCACTTAATATTTGGGCTCAACATTGCACAATATTTTTAATTTCACTGCTGGGAGCAGTTGCAATTGATACTGACCACTAAACTGTTAAAACTGTTTTGTGAGATTAAAATGGCTATTCACAATTTGGAGAAAGATAGGGAAAGGGTGTTTCTGATTTAGTGCATTATAATTTTGATATTTATTACATAGTCAGACATGTTGCTTGCATAGAAATATAGATGCAAATAGTTTGTCAATTTTATTAATAAAATAATAATTCAATGTCTGTTTTGTAGGGACTGTTATTGAACAGTGATAATATTGTGCAATATCATTTAAGCTCTTATTTGGAAACTTACTTCCTATGCTGAACTGGGAGTGAACCAACAACATAAAATATACCAGTTTATATCTTTCTCTTGCCAAGAATACACTCAGTGAAGGGAATGGATTGCTATTGTTTTCCTGTGTTGTATCATATACAAAAGTCTAACTAACAATCTGTCACCACTCTACTCCATATACTTAGGTACTCTTTTGTCTGTTAATTGTAAATAATGCATTGTGGTTATATGACCACTCATGCTCTGCCTGCCCTGATAAGGAATATAGGCATAACTGTATGCGTGTAAAGGTGTGTAAGTATGCTTACATACACAGCAATGGCCAATAATGACAAGAGAAAGAGAAGAAAGGCTTTTGTCCTGCAGGAGGTACTATAACAAAATAGCTGAAGTAAGCATGGTACAGTCAAGAGCAGGTCACGCTTTACACTACCAGTTTAAGCTGAGCTCTGATTTATACTGCACGCCATACAATGCAGGGCCAGTCCAAAGTGTCAAGCTTGACGTGCTCTTGAGTGTACCTACGGCAGTTCCCTGACTACTTTAATATAGACCAATTGGCCTAGCAGTGGCCAATTAGATTTAGATAGCTTATGAAAAAAAACTATTTACATGGAAACAATACTCACCCACACAAGATGATGGCAAAACATTGAAAAATTGCTGGATATAAATTATCAGTTGCTGCATCCTGCAACATCTGACTTGCAGTTTCCTCCATAATACAATTACACCGTGAGTCACCTAATGGGATAATGTACAATTAAAGTTACTGAAACTAACCAAAATGCTTTTTTTTCACAGAAGAAAAAAATCTGGTCTCTTTTGCCTAATGTAACAAGCTCTATGTAGCAGTGGTATCCAGTGGTGGAATTTTTTAAAACATACTAAAATATTATTACTTACCTGATTCAGGACAAACTGGTCTGAATTTTATCTTTTTTGATAGATTTATGCTAAAACTTTAGCTAGAAAAACTGGGTATAGCAGGAACAACATCGCTGGATTTTATGTTTTACAAATAAACTTTTTTAATTATACTTTTACAATATTTTTAAACCATTTTCCATCTTATTTTTTCCAAAAAAACAAAACAACAAGTGAACTGACGTGCCCGCTCGATGATGATTGTTTGACAGAAATAGAAAGAGCTCCACGAACTTGCTATCTCTTTTGCACAGTCACCCGACAAGAGAATAAAAAAAAATTCGGTGCGTTAATGGGTCTCTTTAATTCATAATTATTACTGTTTTTAAATAAAAAATAAATTTGGTAGATAGTTTTTGAAGCCTGTACCTTTGAACAATTTATTGATTAAGGATTTTTGGACGCCAAACTGGAGTCTAGATAGCATAAATTACATTTACTTTCTCAGTTCAGATGGCCGATCGTCACCTTAAATCATGATGACTAGAATATCTTCTTTTTCACACTTTACATTTGTTGGACTGATTACCTGCTGGTAGGTTTTCAATGTATTTTTCTGGCAATACTAAAAAGCAAGGCGTTTCCTTTTCCGGCAGCCATTTATCGATCGAGTTGTTCGTTCGCCGGGTCTGAGAGAGGTGCTAGTGAATGAAAAACTCAGTTTTTTTCAAATTCTCTCAATTTTGAGAGGTATGTATGGTATAATTTTGTTTAAAGTTCTTATTGTTAGCTAAATATTGTGTTATTATAAAGCTGCAACTGTGTGATGTCCTACAATTACAGATTCCCATCTACCTAGTCAAGCGTATAACACCACGTAAGATATCTTCAGCTTGAAGACTAATCCAGCAACCATGCAGTACAACGGATTTCACAATCAACATCCTATGTAAGTACACATTACTTTTGTTACGCTAGGTTCTACAGGCGCGATGGACGTTTGATCGATTTCTTTGTGATCATTACCTGTCTTGTTACTCGGGGCGGCCATTTTGTGAAATCCCTCATGCTCAGCTGATAATGGTGGCATTATATAGTATTGTAGGAATCTTTAACCCACTAATGGAAAACGATGTAGTATGACTTAGAAATGGTTTCTTTTACATACACTGACATTTTTTGACCTAATATCAATTTATCAGCTTGGTTTTTAAGATTTCACTTGTACCTTTTCGTATCAAGGTGATCTAGTAGTACCTACCTACTTATTGGGTCATAGTTACCACTACCTACCTACTTTCTCTTAGCCATTAGCAATGTTCATTGTTAAGTTTAGTAAAAAGAAGAACTAAGAAATAATGATAATTAGGAAATGTTGCACTTATCGTAGCCTTCAATTGATATTTTGCTATAGTGATACTCAACAGGAACACTAATTAGGCTGGCCTATGTTATTAACTATTTTAAATTAAAATTTCAGGCCTCGCCCAGACCGGAATGAACAATTCGGTAAAATTCCATTCTTCAACGGAATACCTGATTTTGGTGGGCCAAAACTTATGCCCAGAAACAATAATTTTAACAACAAAAACAACTTCCGCCCCCGAAACGATTTTAATGGCATGAGAGACAATAACAAAGATAATCAAAATGACTTTGGAGGCCCAAAAGAATTCAAGCCAAGGAACAATTACAACAATCAGAATCCAAAGAGGAACGATTATGATGGTGATAAGGCCTCAGGGGGAAACATGCAGCAGTTCTATTCTTTTTACAATAATAAGAATGACTTTGGTGGACCAAAACCACAAAACAATTACAACAATAAGAATAATTTTGGCCCCAAGACTTTCAACAATCAGAATGGACATAATCAACAAAACTTTATACCAAAGAAGCCCTTTAATGCCACAAGTCCTGGACAAAAACCTGGTGATTTCAATGGGCGCAAAATCCAGAGCATGAAAGCAAAACACCCAGGAGACAGCTTAATTAAGCCAATGTGGGACTTATCTAATTTGGAGCCTATTGAAAAAGATTTTTACAAACCCCATGCTAATGTTGAAGCCCGAACTGAAGAAGAGGTGAATATGTTCCGGGCTGCTAAAGAGATCACAGTGAGTGGGAACAATGTGCCACGACCTAACCAGCTTTTTGATGAAGGCAACTTCCCTGACCACATCATGACTACTATCAAGGAACAAGGATGGCAAGAACCCACCGGTATCCAAGCTCAGGGTTGGCCCATTGCTCTCTCTGGTCGTGATATGGTTGGCATTGCTTCAACTGGATCAGGAAAAACACTTGCCTATATGCTCCCTGCTGCTGTCCACATTGTTCACCAGCCCCGCATTCAGAGGGGTGATGGTCCAATTGCTCTTATCCTTGCACCAACCAGGGAATTAGCACAGCAGATTCAGTCTGTGGCTCAAGCTTACAGTGCTCGTGGCTGCATCAAGAACACTTGCTTGTTTGGTGGATCGCCCAAAGGACCTCAGGCTAGAGACTTAGAGAGAGGAGTAGAAATTGTCATTGCCACACCCGGGAGACTTATTGATTTCTTGGAACGAGGGACAACGAACTTACGCCGATGCACATATTTAGTACTGGATGAAGCTGATAGAATGTTGGATATGGGCTTTGAACCCCAAATCCGCAAAATTATTGAACAGATCCGCCCTGACCGTCAGGTTCTGATGTGGTCTGCAACGTGGCCAAAGGAAATCCAGGCTCTTGCTGAAGATTTCTTGAATGATTACATCAAAGTCAACATTGGCTCTTTAAATTTGTCTGCTAACAACAACATCAAACAGATTGTTGAAATATGTGAAGAACATGAGAAAGAGGTTAAACTGAGCAACTTGTTGAAGGAAATAGCTTCTGAAAGAGACAATAAAGTTATTGTCTTTGTGGAGACTAAGAAAAAGGTAATTTATTTTCATTTGTTAAGTTACAATTCAGGTTCATAGTGAGACAATAATTGTGATTTTAAATTGTATTGTTATAGGTTGATGACATTGCTCGCGTCGTACGTCGCAATGGATACAAAGCTCTCGCTATTCATGGAGATAAGTCACAACCTGAGCGTGATGCTGTACTGACAGAGTTCAGAAATGGAGCTACTACTATCCTGATCGCCACTGATGTGGCTGCGCGTGGCCTCGATGTTGAGGATGTGAAATTCGTCGTTAACTATGACTACCCCAACTCTTCGGAAGATTATATCCACAGAATTGGTAGGGACACTAGAATTTTTAACATTTATTGGTGTAAATGTAAATAAAATAAAAATATGTTAATTAATTTTGATACTTTGATGCAGGTCGCACTGGAAGATGCCAGCAGTCTGGAACAGCATACACATACTTTACCAGCGGCGATTCGCGGCAAGCTCGCGGCTTGATGGCTGTACTGCGAGAAACTGGACAGAACCCACCTGCCAAGCTAAACGACATGGCTAGAAATACCAACAACAATTCTGGTGATATTTTTTACTAGCACAAACATTGAGCTACATACTTGATGTGTCAACTTCTTTGGTGCGCCACGTTGCTGTTGAACCCAAACCAACTGTTTGTCAGATACCCAATCAGCGGGACATATTGACAGTGCAGTAGATGCAACTGTCTCCCGTTTGATGCAGTTTGTAATTTCACAAACATATCCTTCCAATGAGGCGATCTACTGACCTGCGCCACTTCGCCCATCAGTGGGACGATTTCGGTGCAACAGATACGACGTGGCTTTTCCCCTAAAGTTTATAGATTGTAACTTGTTGTTTTTGATGTGCAGGGCGCAACCGCTGGCAGCAGCGCAAAGACAACAACAGCAGTGGCTCCAACTCCCCGCGTCAACAGAGCAGCAACAACCAATGGAACAACAAGATGGCTAACTTGAGCCTCGAAGACAACCAAAATTCTTACCAGAACCGTAACCCCAATCCACAGGCGCCACGATTCAACAACCAAAACCAGGGCAATCAGGGCTACAGACAGAACAACTACCAGAAGCCTGTACCTTTCCCGAGTCCAAATGTCTTCGAGTCTATGGGAACTTACCAGGGAGGCTACAATGGTGGATACCAGAATGGGTACAATAACCAGAATGGATATGGACAGCGCACTTACAATAGTGAGTTGAAAATTGCAATAGTGTTTTAATTATTTGACTAATTTTTTAATGGCAGATTTTTATATCAAAAAATAATCGAAGATTACGTTTCAGACTCCCGCAACGGCGGCCAAGGCTACCGCAACAACAACAACGGCAATAAGTCCGCCGGCTCAGGCTCATCGTTCGGCTCACCACCACCCCACTTCGCCACCCCTCCACACTTCCCCCAGATGCATCCTCATCATCAGGAAATGCTTGGTAAGTTATTCTTATCTTATTTAACATGTGTGATCTTCATTCCTTCCTTTTAATCTAGACTTTTTACAATCATGTTTCCCACTGAGGCATATCTCCCAATATCTTTAGGAGTAATGACGTATTTATACTATGACTAGCTTCCCACCCAGGACTTAGTTTCCGTGGGAATTTCGGGAATCTAATATACGCATAAACCTACCTCTTGAATAACTTCGTCCATTCAATAGTTCAGACAAGACACACTGCAAGTGACTGTTTTCTAATTTAGCATGAAGGTTTTGCAAATAGTTGGGTATTCTGATAGCGTGTGTTCGGTTAGGCGGCAAGTTCTACGGCGGCGGCGTGGGCGGCGGCGGCCCGTGCGGCTACCAGGCGGCGGTGGGCGCGGGCGTGCCCTACCCGCACCTGCCGCCCGGCCCGCTGCTGTACGCCGCGCCCGTGCAGCAGTAAGCACATCACTAGCACCGCCTCAGGAACGCGGTCACGACGACTCTTCTCCCTTCCTCAACATCTCGGAAGTATTTTAGCTTAACCTAACTCCCCCCTCCCCTTTTCCCCCTGACCCTTTCCTAACGTTTTCGATGTTGTAACGTAATGTAATAAATGTACTTAGGATTATTCGGATAAAATTACTATTCCAGAACCATCCCAAAAATTGAGGTGTTGAGATGGTGTAGTTATTTATGGTGATCACTGATTTTATTCTTTTGATTAGGTTATTTTTTAGATCTGAATGTGGAAGTTTACAAAAAAATTAGTAGAGAAGACAATATTTTGACGCCAAACGGGTGTCGATCGATGTTAACGAAGGTATGGTTATGTTAGCATTTTAATAATAGCTTTGTGCACTTTTATGTAATGTTTCAAACATTTTGTGATTTCTCTTTCAGATCCATTTCGATTAATAATAACGAGTAATATATGTGTGTTAGTTTTAAAGTGAGGGATTACACTTTGTTGGCCGAGTTCATAACCTTACAAATTCAGAAAATGAAGAATTTAAGATGTAATGATGTGATATTAAGTGCAAAGCTGAGCTTATAACTTCCACAGGAGTAGCGATTATTCATTGCTTTGGCGATGCGTGGATGAGGCCAACAGAGCGCAATTCAACATAAATGTACGGTGGATAGCTCAAAGCAAATTAACTTTGAAAAACCACCATTAGAATTTAATCATTATATTTGTTAGAGTAGTGGTGTGGGTACCCTCTTGTGTAATCCCGGGTGCCTTTCGTTTTTTTCTTAAATGTCTGTATAATGTACGAAATGCACGAAACATTAGAAGATGAGTGAAATTTAGGGAGAGTAAAGTGACAGAATGTTATCTGAATATTTTATATAAATTATTTTTATTGTTAATGATTGATCTTATCCAGTGGACAAGTGGAAAAACTTAGTATTAGAAAAAAATACTTATAAACGCGTTGAAATAATGCTTTTTTGATAGACTTCGTAATAACCATCTGTATTGCCAGATAAAATTGTGAATATTTTTCTTATGTAAAGTGATGTCAATGACATTTCAAGTCACTGATTTCAAGGTTATTTTTTTATTGAAGATTAGATCTTGATATACATACTTGAATATTAAATACGTTATGCCTAGGGATAATATTAGTCAGTGTCGAATTGCCTTCAGACAACAGCTGGGCCTGAAGGGCTCCATCAACCATTTTTTACCATCTCAGAAATGTAGGAAGTATGTAAATACCATGCATTTACCTTAGGAAGATTAGCATTTTGATCGTGATAGACAATCGAACAACGGTTACTTTCGTTTCTTAGCGATCTAAGTGATTCTTCGTATTTGTTTTTCGATTATTTTTACGTCAATTCAGATAATTCATCTAGTTTAATTACTGGAGTTTCTTTGTACGAAAACGGGTTCTAAGAGCTAATGTTAGAATTCCATAGGTACAAATTATTCTAAAGCAGTCATTTAGAAGCCCGTTACAGTCCAAAGATTTGGAAAAATCTGTGATATTTCATTATTACCACCTTTAGTTGCGTTGGTCAATTGTTAAAACATAAGGACACTTCCTGGCTGAGGAATGTGTTTTTCTAGACAAAAATATATTTTTTGAATATTTGAACGAATTTCCTGAATGATTGTGACGCATTGCTCGCAATATGTTCTCAGATAATATAATAATATAATAGGTGTAAGATTTAATAATTTATTGTTATTCAATTTTAGTTTTCAGTTTACCACTAGGTGACGAAATTGAACCAGTTCCAAGGGACGTAAAGTTATTATCTACCTATATAAGAATCCTGTAATGAAACACATCATGAACAGGATGTTGCCAGGTCTCGTATCTGATATAAGGGGTGAACAACGTGTCGTGGGTCTCGCATTACAATGTCTGGATTGTGAGATTTACTTTGTTTATTGTGTACATTATAATTAAAAGACTGCCCATGGAAGATGTGTATATGTGCATAATTTCATCTCAAAGATGATTTTCTTGAAGCCAGCCTGCTCCGGAAGTAGTAGCTATTTGGTACAGACATGATACGAAGTAGGAACCGCCGTCGGCAGGAGGTCGGGCTAGTTGCGTGCGGATAGTCGGCATCGTTTGTCGAAGCGGATCGCAGGTAGCTCCTGTATTGTGTACAAAGTACTGCACCCACCTCTACTAAACAACTGTGATAATAACACTAAGTAGCGTATAGCAGGCAATTTATATTCTAGATACGTCCAGAGAAGGGATGACATCATATCTGACATACTGTATTGTGATAATATTATATCGGGGTGCGTAGACCGTTTGGCGCGCTTTGACTTAACGTTTTCTCTAATCAAGACTGATTATTTCTTATTGATAAATATTTTATACACGTTCCACTTCGACTGAATGAATTAAGATGCCTGTATTTTTATCAGTAGTATTCTTCTTGCTGTGTGTTTTCACAAAAATGAGTATTCATTATGTTGGATATGTGTCAAAACGCCTTTCTATATGGTCACCGAATTGAAAATAATATTCACATTATTTTATTCTTTCACATTTATTTCTGACTTTTCTTTATTGTGATGGAAAATGTTGTTGACAAATTATGTGGCAGCGGCAGTAAGAAAACTTTGATTTTATGATTGTTGTTTATTTGCAAAATTTTATTTATTCAACTCATAAGCGATCGTACTCTTAAGAATTATTTTTCAAAATTGTGAGTTTGTGAAAAATATACATAGATTTTTAAGTATGTGGCAATGCAGATCCTCATAAAGATTAATTCTATTACGAAATGAATGACATAGTTTGTATTTATTCAATTAAAATGTAAAATGGAGAGAGGCTCCTTATAAAACTGTCCCACAGGGAGGTCTTCTGAATGTTTCTGAGAAGTGCATTTCTTCTATGTAATACAGTATTAAATTCAGATTAATAAATGGATGTATAATTATAAAACCAAGTTTTACTGACCTTAGTTCCTCTACACAACGAGCTCATCAGTCAAAATGTTACCGACATGAAACACAGCCAACTTGTCATCTCTACACAGCCAACTCGTCAGATCACTACACAGCCAACTTGTAACATCACTACACAGCCAACTTTTCATATCACTACACAGCCAACTCGTCACATCACTACACAGCCAACTCGCCATATCACCACACAGCCAACTTGTCATATCACTATACAGCCAACTCGTCACATCACTACACAGCCAACTCGCCATATCACCACACAGCCAACTCGCATGTCTAGGTACACAGCTAACTCATCATCACTACACAGCCAACTCATCACATCACTACCCAGCCAACTTGTCACATCACTACACAGCCAACTCGTCAGATCACTACACAGCCAACTTGTCACATCACTACGCAGCCAACTTATATCACTACACAGCCAACTCGTCACATCACTACACAGTCAACTTGTCATATCACTACACAGCCAACTCGTCAGATCACTACACAGCCAACTCGTCGGATCACTACACAGCCAACTCGTCAGATCACTACAAACCCAACTCGTCACTACTACACAGCCAACTTGTCATATCACTACACAGCCAACTCGTCAGATCACTACACAGCCAACTCGTCAGATCACTACACAGCCAACTCGTCAGATCACTACACAGCCAACTCGTCAGATCACTACACAGCCAACTCGTCAGATCACTACAAACCCAACTCGTCACTTTACTACACAGCCAACTTGTCATATCACTACACAGCCAACTCATCATATCACTACACAGCCAACTCGTCATATCACTACACGGCCGACTCGCATGTCTTAACGGCAAAGTCATATCACAACACATGTCTACACGGCAAACTCATACCACTACACAGATAACTGATTACACCACCACCACAACACAACTCGTCCGTCACATCTACACTCTGCCAATTCGTCGTGTCAAACCTCCCACCACGACCAAATAGCCTGGATTTTGTACCGCCACGCCAGTTTGGATACCTCGTATGCCTAAAAGTATTCTTATTGTTAGAGAAAAAATATTAGTCTTCCCACACCCTTGTTTCCATATGAAATTGAACAACTTTACTTAACGATTTATTTTGCTTAAACACTTAGGTAATTAGCCAACTATCTATCCCAGGTCCATGGATGGAGTAACCCGTTGGCCTTACGAGATGTCAAATATATTTTTTTGATTTCATATTAGGTAAAGTTGTTAAGTTTCATGCGTAGAAGAATAATAATCCTCTAAAGTTAAGTCAGCAACTGTTTCATACAAACTATCTACCTACACTATCACTAATATTATAAAGAGGAAAGATTTGTATTTTTTTGTATGTAAATGTAACGAATAAACTTAAAAACGGACCGATTTGAAAAATTCTTTCGACATTAGAATGCTACATTATCCCTGAGTAAGTAATGCTACATAATTTTCCCGAATTCCCACGGGAACGAAGTCCAGCGCGGAAAGCTAGTAAGAAAAAAAATTATTTAGACTAGCACTGCCATCTATTCACGTGTTAGCTGAACTAAGTCCCTAGTGTCGTAACGATAGAACTAGTTAGTTTGTTTACAGTGTGACGACATAGAGGGCGCTACTTCTTTGCAGTTTTCTATAGTCTGTCTGGGTTGAATGTCTGATAGCGATAATTGAACAGTTTTTTTTGGTAAATTTGCAAAAGTGAAGTGAATTCATCGTGTGAAAAATTTTGTAATAGCATTGACAAAAATCCAAATGTATAAGTTTTAATCCCACGTTCGTTTTACAGTCATCTTTGTTGTGTTGAAATTGGAAACAGCAAAATAAGTTGAGGTCAATTGGAATGGCTGAAAATACGCAATGGTATGTCATTTTCCTGTTTTTAGTATTTGGTTAACATGTGTATTTCACCTAAATTGATATTTCGTAAGTTTTTGTGTTGATTTCAATGATAATGTGCATTGACATAACCAAACTTTCATGAATTGATATCCTACTAGACCAGACGGCCTTGAATCTAATCTTGTCAAGTCAATGTCGTTTGTTTATCAATTTTAGATAGATTTGAGTTCCATTTTTTACACACAAATCAGCAAATTATTTTGAAATCTCGAAAAGGTGAGTTATCCATCAAAAAATGATCTTTTTGAAACTTCTACCACCCTTCTGTTTCTTACCCTAACCTGCTTGTCTGTCTGCATAGACTTAAAATTATGCTAAGTCTTATAGGGAACTGAAAAATGTTTTATGAAGAACTCGGTCAAAGGGACATGTTACAAGAACTCACAAATGAGAATGGTAAGGTAAGTAGGTAGCTAGGCAGGTAGGTACCAAACATGTTTGAGTAGTAATTTAGAGTACCTACTACAGCTGTTGTAGTATTTCTATCTAAGTGTTGAAAGTGAATGTCTGCTGCAATAGGTACCTACTTTCGTAAACCTCGACTTAGGGAATTCCTCAATATTAAATAGGTACCTACATAAAATATTAAATATACAATATAAAATAATCAATATAAAATATTAAATACAGTAGGTACCTAGGTTATAGGTTCCTAGAAATGGGGTGATTTTAAATTAGTTAGCGTAACTTTAGGGGTGATTCTCCACATGAAACTGAACAACTTTCCCTAAGGAACCTGTAAGAAATTAAAAAAAAAACTTGACATATAGAGGCAAAATCAGCTGATCTCACAAGTCTACCTATATAAAAAATATATATGTGTATAATTTTCGAAAACTAATTTAAAGTCACCTTCATACAAGTAGGGTGCTTAAATAAATAGGTAGATAGGTACCTACTTATTTAAGCAGATAACGTTCTGTAGGTGTACCCATGTTGTCTTGAGGATAACTATGTTTAAATTATCATCCATCAAAACAAATAAGATGCCTTGCTATCTGCAAACAGCCAGGTTTCACCCAGCTATCACAATTAGGTAGGTATGCACTGTAAAAAAAAGCAGGCTAGACGGTGTTTTGTCTTCGTACTTCAAGTCAGCAATTAGATAGCATTGATAGATAGATAGATCACGTTTCTATTTGTCCAGGCGCCAAGCACTAACTAGTACTCTGGCAGATGGCCACCAAGGGCGCCAACAACTAGGTTAAGGCGTCATAGTTCTAACCGGGTCGCGATTGCGGAACGAGGTAAGAAACACCGCCTAGTAAGGTAACTCGGACGTTCTAAAAATGCGATGTAAACACCGTGATTCATGTTTGTGCAGCTGACTTTCCTCGGCTGCTAACTACTTGCATTCCTTTGCGTAACTTCAATTTCGCTGCTGCGACTGAAAAGTTATGCATCTGCTGCGTTTGTCGAGATGTTTATCAGGTTTACCACACTTTCCTTGAAGAATTCTGTGGATTGCAGAAATAAGTACCTTTTCTATTTCATAAATTCGTACAATTCAGGAAGCTCACTAGTTTTAGGTCAAATACCGTATAAGCAACTCGAAGTAGTAATCGTATCGGGGTAAAATAGTTAAGAAAGTACAATTTTTAAAGATAAACAACAATTAAGTGTGAGGTAGGTGAAATGAAAACACTACCTAAGTATAGTCATCATTGGAACATGTTTACAAACAACATATGGCCCGTTTGCGTGTGACATTCTCCTTCATATGCACGTAGCTGCATCGTGAAAGTGGATGTTAAATACTTAATACATTTCATTGAAACTCACTCAAAAGCACGTTTACAAGAAAGCAAACAAGTCATGCTTACCTTTTGCATGTTATTTGTATGGTTAAACATGGAAACCAGCTGCTATCTTTGTTGCAGTCCAATGTATTGCGTAATCTTTGTTATTTTATTTTGTATAAAATTGTTTATCAACCTCGTTATAAGGCTTTATAAAGTTAAGAATGCCACAACTTTAAACAGTTGTTATGACCTAGATTCCACACATAACTGTTACTTCCTTAGACAAGCGCGTTTGTTTACAATCTGTTGTACACTTTCTGTACAGATCTCGTTTGTTCTAGATATTTCTGCAAACTTTCTATGTTATGCAACGTTCGTGTTTTGCGCCTGTCTGCGTCGTCGTCGTTCGGACACTGCAGTGTCATAATCACAACAATAGTTATCGAAAACTAGCTGTAAATAAATTGCAAACAATAAATTATATCTAACATGTTGAATAAAGTCGTAACGCCCTCTAGCTAACGATCAAAAGCCCTGTTAAAATGTCCTTTCACAGCAACATTCATCCCCTCCTTCCAACCTCCTAGTTTTCATTTTAGTCCTCGTTTACAAAGCTAGTTTTCTATTTTTAAAGTAAAGTAGAACCTGTCCTTAAAGTACCTGTGTGTACAAAGTGAAAATTAAGTAGGGTATAGAGTAGAGAGCGCGGCATCCGTGAGCGAGTGGAATGCGAGCGATTGCGCAATGTTTTGACGGCGAAACGTTACTTCATTGCTTCATACAATGCCGCAGACTGTTTCCCCCGTCATGGATGTAAGGCCGTTGCAGCATTCGACTGGTTGAAAGGTGTTTACGAAGATCTTCTCAATGTTTGGCGCACTATCTACTTTATAATTTAAAGTTTTTGCAATCTTTGACCTTGCGTATGTATGTATACATATTTAAGAAGACTACTTCTTAAAGTTTCTCTTAGTAATGTTGTCACATCTGGAGTTCCCATGCACCGATGACGATTCAAATTTTTGTCAATTCTCATATTTCATTGGGTTAGAGCAGAGGTTCCCAAACTTATTTCGTCTAACGCCCACTTTGAAAATCAGTTATTTTGCAGCGCCCCCCATTTTTTTCACATTAAAAACCTCAAAAACATATTCGTCTTATACCTGAAGTTAATTAAACTTTAGTTTAATAAAACCTACATATTTTTTTTATATCTTTCATTTTATTTATTTTAAATCCGAATTCTGCCACCGGACACCTGTATATTCAAAACTAGACTTTTCTTACCAGAGACAGAGAGCCATAATAACGGAACTTTGCAATATTAACAACAATAGATATACCTACCTATTTTTTATACGTGTCGTCTGAGGTGGGGACCTCACCTTCGACACATGAAGACACGAATATTTTTCAGTGTTTGATACCTAGGTATTACTAGGTATCAAACAAGCGTTGTGAACGCATTAAAAATAATAATGTTTTAATTTATTTTTAGTTTATATTTATACAATAAAACAGGATAATATGAACTAATAAATGGATGTTGAGTAGTAGGAGGATTTTAATTTCAGTGAATTTTAAAATATGAAGTAGCTGAAGTTACAAATCTCCCATCGCCCCCTGAAATCACATCAGCGCACCCCAATTTTTTCTGAAGCCCTTACCACCCCCCTCTAGGCCTCCAGCGCCCACAAGGGGGCGTTATCGCCCACTTTGGGAAACACTGGGTTAGAGTATTTACTTATTGATGCTTGTAATATCTATGGAGGTTTTGAATTTGATCTTCTGACTTAGATCAGATTTTTCTAGATGTTTATTGTAATTTATGTCTAGATAAACTGCTTCCTGGTTGCCTATGAAAGCAAGCAGTCGTCTTTGTTACCTTGAGTAGCTGTATCATGTGGTGTGAGTACCTTTTATTGCGTCGTAGTAGAAATATAGTAACGCGGAAGAGAGGCGATAGATAAATTAAACTTTTGTTTATTTGTTCGCTTTTTATGACTGATGTGTTAAGACTTTTTGTAAAGAAACTTACTGCTTTACTATTCAGTCAGTACACGGTTTATTTATCATCCTATTCTTTACACAATTGTATATATTCTGGTCTTAGCATACTTTTCTCTATAAGTAAGTAATCTAAGTAACGAAATGGGATTTAAATGTATCGATATTCACTCAATTTTTCATGTTCTGAAATATCATATTATGAGCAATCAGTTTTCCAGACGATTGAAGGAGTCTATTTATGGAAAGATTGATACGCTTACATTTCAGTGGGATTTCCAATGAATCGTGTGGGATGATTCACCACAGCGACCCGACATGACGCCCAGACATCTCAGAGGTTCTCATTGAAATTCGTTTTCCCTTTCGTTGGAAAGGTCAAAGTTGACGCCTACGCAACTGAAATCTGTTGGTAGAATAGTTTACCGATTGTAATGTAAACAAATAACGGTAGACATTTTACACCGTTAGTTTTAGCATAGTCAAAAATATAAAATACCACCAGTGTATTTTAGAGTCAACATGTACGTATTTTACTGAAAAATAATGCACATATGTAGATCAAAATAAAATATTTTCATCTACCTTCTTCCTATCGTGTAGGTATAGTCAATTGTGTGGCGAACTTGGCTAACCAGGTGTCAGAGTTTTCAAACCGCACAATTTAAGTTTTAACGACTGTAGTCAATCGACAACAGCCGGGACCGACAGCTTAACGTACCCTCCGAAGCACGGAAACGCTCATGATAAATTGCCTTTTTGGTCACCCATCAGGTTCCCTGCCTCTGTCTACGTTACTTAACCTCACTGACCGGTTGAGATCAGCAAGAGCCACTGGGTTACGAGCGCTTCTGTAATTTTGTGTTTCTCATCCTTAACTTATCCAAGGACATGTTTAAAATTATGGTCCAAGAATACAAGATAAATCTGTCATTCGAGGCTCTTGCAGACTTTAACAGTAAGTTTTTATAGCAATCTAACTTATCTGTAATACGCAGTTGTTGGTAACCTTTCGGCTTGTTTGTTTTGTTGACAATGAGAGCAGCTGCTGTGTAATAAAGACGTTTCGAAACAGCCTCATTATTTTTGTTTACTAGTGTCAGGGTTTTGCAGCCTTGCGTGACCAGTGATTCAAACAGCGGCCGTGCCGACATTGTGCCGTTAAGAATAACAGTTCTGAGGAGCGAGTAATTACGATGCCTCATTGCTGGAAAGCCGCATTACTATCTCGTTAGTCATAGTCTTACTTACTCAAGTATTAAGTAGCATGTGAGTTTATGTGGAACTGTTGCCAGTATCTGTTTCAAATATTTACAGACAGAGTAGCATTTTTATTACGTGTTGTATTGCTGACAGCAATGTTGGTGTCAAGCGTTGAAGAATTGCCATATTTTTTTTGTATCCGTGCCCTAATTTCATATATAGGGATTCCAGAGTTCAAATCTTCCTTTCAATGAATTCTGCACTCCATGTTCCTCTTCGGAGCTTATTAACCTCGTTGGTTAACCCGAATCCGACGAGCGTTTTTGAAGCGAATTATGAAAGTAGAAGGTGTGTTGGGACCATAGCAATTGGCAATCTGTGGTCTCTGCTTACCCCAATGGCACAAAGGCTTGTGAGCTTGTAGCGTGTGTGTGGGTTATCCCCCAAAACAAACTCTTTTCCTCTTCCCAATGTCACTGCAGTTGCTATAAATCCGTTGTGTAATAATAAATCTGATGTCATCCGAAAAGAGGTTGATACTTAAAGCTTATAATTTCGAAACGCCTGTCAAAATAGAAGTAAACAACTAGCTAGAGTGAGTAGGCAAATGTAAGGCAACTCCAACAGGCTTGTGAATAGGAGCAGCGCGCGCGCAGCTCGTGTCGACAGCCTTGCCAGGGGCGATGTTTCTGCAAAACAACTGTTGCGAAATGTTTTCTAAGTCGCATTTATCTTGTGAGGCGTGGGGAGAGATCTTTTAATTTGCCAAACTTTCTGATCTTAATGCATGTTTAAAATTATTGTTATTGAACTTTCTGGTTTTGATGTTCTATGATCATAATTCCTACTTGCAGTTAGATATTCGTGTTATGAATGACTTTGAAACTCGTTCTTATGAAGATTTAGTCATTAACGAGGAAGTCGTAGTCCACGCGGCGGTATGCGCTTACTAAATTAAAATTTCAAATTTAAATTAATTTATTTCCAAAACTTGTCTACGTTTACGTACTCGTGATGGATGGTACTTTTAAGCTACTCGAATGCTTGTGTTAGGAGGTACCGCTCTTTCATATTTATAAGTTGTTACTGTTTTAGACTTTTGTAAGCAGGTAAAAAAATAGGTGAAACACTATATTTACTAAAAACATGCTATTTTGTTTATATTGGGGTCAGTAGAGGATTTTTTGACTGATTGCTCATTTCTGAATGATTGATTCTTGAAAAAATGCAAAAATATGCGTCGCGAAGTTACGTAGAGTCAACAAAGTCTAATCAAATAAACCGAAATCACCCTCGAAAGTCTTAAATTCGTCTCCAGTCTAGACCTGCTACGGATAACAGCTCTCTATAAAATTACAATTCTGATTTCCTCAACGCCTTTAGCCCCTATTTAAAAGAGGTAAATAACCACGGAAGGCTTAAATGTTTTTATCCATTGAATAAAATGGGTATTGTGTCTCGAGAGCCGCGGTTGTGAAAGCAACAGTGAACGCTCTCCGGTGTAAAAACACACAAACAAACAAGTCTAGCCAATTTCACTTTAGAGTGATTGCTTCACGGATATTGACGTAAATCATGGTCACAAGAATGGATTGCTTAGGATTGTTGTTCTGAAATGTAAAATTACGAACTACACTACTACAATAGAATGAACATTACTTGCGTCTATATGATTTCAGGCTGTGGTCTTACTATTTAAAAAATAATATATGAAGCATGTTAGTTATATGTTTTCATAGAAAAGCGATAAGTGTGTATTGTTTTATTATGACGATGACAAAGTATTGTTTACAAAATATCAGTGAATCAGACTATTGACGTAGTTTGTAAGTGCACTTGTATTGTATGGCTTCAGCGCTAAGTAGAAGAATGTCGCTGAGTAACTCCATTTCCTTTCGTTGCTCTTATTATTGTTTGCTTTAAGCATTTTTTTGTTATTTATAGCTTTATTCATCAAGTTTCCCCTAAAGTAGGTCGCTTGTTTTGCTTATCGATCGAGTAAAAACTGCAATGTCATATTACGCAGTTTGCGTCGGAGCTTTCATAAATAAATTTCCGGCCTTTGTAGGGGCATAATATTGTTAGATTATATCCAATCTTTGTCCTGTCTGTGCATTAATTGTTTGGAGAATAACGCCGAATATTAATGGAATTTTCTTGTTCCCTGACACGAGCGAACATAAACTTGCCTCAGCGCGTAACCAAAAGCCATTGAAAAAGTCTCTTAGCTATTCAAAATTCTTTAATCCGGCATGCATTATGCGTTATCCAAAACAAGTAAAGAATAAGTTACCATTTTGGTTTTGTACTCCATTTGACGTCAAGCGTTCGGACTCATAAATTAAATTACAAACAAATAATTTACTACTAAAAATAAACGTTTTGTATTGGAGTATGAAAAACCCTGGTTGTCGCACTAAAAATACGCAAGCTAATGCTTTAACCTTGTAAAAGTTGATCCATTTTTAGCCGCAAATAATTAGTCTACTTATAGAAGCCTTATCTGTTTTTCTTGTTGAATTTTTAACATTAAAATTATCTGATAAAGTGGTGATGTGTGGTGCGTCAGGAGTGGAAAAATCCTTTGCATCTTAGACGACGCAATAGTATACGGTGTCGTGAACGCCGAGAATAGGGCAGAGATAATATTTCACCTGCGTTTGTTAACTTAATGGTTGGGAAACTGTTTATTTTCCATAAGAATTTTGTGTACATTCTTCACCTTAATTGAGGTGACTATAAATATCCATGCCTTGCTTGACACAAACACAATTTTTTTTTAGCATTTGTGCCACTGTTAATTCATACAACCATGTATTTAAAAGATGCAAACATAATTATTGTTTATTTAACCTTGCCAAAGAGTTGCGGTCTTGCGCTTCCTGTTTACAGCTGAGATTGCAGGTTGTATTGCCGCGTATTTTACAAATTCTGCTGACGTCTGCGTATCAGAGCCTATTCTGAAAGAAGTATTCGTTGTATGTTATCATCGAGCTATTTAGTTTTGCTTGCATCGGTCGGTTAGTATGATAACCGAATTGCAGTTTCTCAGTATACAGCATTGTATGAGAATGTAATGTTTTACGGTTTTACGCTGTTTATCAGAATTAAATTTCTATTTACTTGTGCCGGACGGCCGCGGCAAGGCCGTCTCGTTGTCGGCTGTCATTCACATGGTCCTGGTACTTGTGTATTTTGATACACCACCGGTTTTACGTTTGTTTGCGCTGTAAATTCACAAACAAAGATCCGTCGTCGGATTTGTTTATTAGCTAATGTTCAATGACTGTAACTCGATAATTTGAGGCTGATTCGGTATTTAAAACATGTGAGATTGATGTTTTCTATTGAAATCGATACTAAAAGTAGTAACGCATCATTTACATGAACAAGGCGGAACTTACGCAAGCTAACATTGTGAAGTGACTGAAAACAAAAGCGTTGAAGGACGGCGATTTTTAACCTGTTCACAAATGATGGTCATTCATTTGCTTAGCATTGTTCAGAATGCTGGCAAATTGATCTGTTGTGTGTCGAAATGGTGTCACCTGAGCTCGGTGGAGTTGGCCGGCGCGGGGTTTCACGCGAGCGCCGAGTGCGCCGGGGCGCCGCCGCGCCGCGGTGTCGCTCACAACTGGGCTAAGGTCGCGGGCGTGCATTTTTCAATGCACCTACTTACCTGTACTTTGCCCGCGTACTTATTTCTATTCTAACGATTGTAACTGTGACTCCATGCCTCTTCACACCTTGGCCCCTTTCTTGTCAGAACTGTTTGTTTTTAACTGCAATTCTTTGACCTACTTTATTAATATTTAATGGGTTGTTTTTGTGATAATGATAAGGTTTTGTAATCATGTGGAACACAAAAGTGTTACGTTAAGGATGCATGTTACTATAAAATGGTAATGAAAGCTACTTTCTTTTGAAAATTGTATTATATCGCCGACTACAACTTTTTGTAAACGTTATACTTTTGAAAGGATCGTGGTAAAATTTATGAATATGCATTAGACTTATGCCAGTAAAGCCAGTAAATGGGATGCGAGGGTTTTACTGTATGGTGGGCGAAAAGCTCACAACATATCACCACTATACCTACTCATATTACATGTAATAACCCTCAAAACGAATGTCAAATGTGGCGTCAAATTGTTTCAGAACCACATGACGTTCTGCCTACCCCGAAGGGATTATAGGCGTGAGTGTATGGATGGATGGATATAAAAAAAAACCTAGAGTGTTTAGGACATATGCGTACGACATATCCTGTTTTGATCAGTTCATTCTTAGAAACATAAAAGACATGTGTTCTATGGCACTGAGTCAGTCTCGTGATTTCCAATAGCTGGCACCTTATTGGCATCTGTGTAAGTCGGCGTGACTAAGAAAATACGAGATGTTAGTACAGAGACCATCGCATTAGGCTACCCATTTTTATTGCAAAACTGTTCTTATTGCAACGGCATAGACTACGTTTTTGTGACATCTCGATGTGCTATCCTCTGTATCTGTATATGAGCAATGGCATCACGTGCTCGGAAATTCATTCATCTTGCTACTGAACAGCACTCAAGTTACCATATAGTATACATGTTATGCAACAGTTATTTGAACGATTTTTTATAGGTGTTTGCCAACCTTAATATGCTTTTATGGCAACGGGAAGCCGGGCTTTCATTATTTTCATTGTTTTTAATTATCGCTGTGTTAGCGGTGTAGTTATGTGCCCTCATTGCGAACGTGGTTTTTCCGCAAAGATCGGCTATATTAGCCATCGTCGGGCACACGAGTGCCAAACAAATTAGGAGTTGAAGTGGTCGCCATGGCCGAAATCGGTCGGACCTCATGACCTCATCATTATCATCATGCTTTTATACTATAGGGAAAAGAAGATAGTCACATTTTCGAGATTTCACATCCATTGATCTAGGATTTCATTTCTATGTACTCACATAGCTGTGGTTGTATTTACAATAATAGTTTGCATTAGATAATAGTCTAGAGTATTGTATTAGTTAAGGACTTGGCACGCAGCCAGGTCAGGGCTGCCAAGTCTGAATTCTACTCTAGTACATTCCAAAATTCATGCTGTTAATTGATATTAGGTTTCTAGATTTTTGCTAATTGCTTTGTATACTTTCTTAAAATTAATTCAATTTTTTGTAATTTTTCACTAAAGAAGAGTCCATGTAATCGTGCCTTAATTACGTCTGGCAGATTCATGCAGAGATCTGTTTCAATAAGTAACTGATTAAATACGTGGTCTTACTTAGATCTGTGTTTACGCAGTTCGTAGTAGAGTTCGTAGTAGTATAAGTTGAAAGAATGTAGGTACAAGTAGTATTGCCTAGCACACATAGCAGAAGCCTTGCTTTAGTTTGTGATAAAATGTCCAAGAATATCTAAAAAATTAAAAAAGATTTCTATAGGTACTTACTTGTCATTTATTTATTTACTAAAACAGAACTTAATAAATTAAAGTCGTTAGTATAATTCACATTCTCAAAAATAACAAACAAATATGAGACTTGAACGTATATGAATCGTGTGATTTTAAAACAACACAAGTCACACTTTTTTGAAAATTGAGTTTCTGCACGAATTTTATTCCTTAGGGGTCCAGCTACTTATTGTCAAAATACCACACATGTCCTTGCACTCTAAAAATATTAAACAAGAAAAAAAAATTACACAAGAGCATCAAAATACGGTATGGTTTTAAAAGTTTTTTTTTCTTTCCTGAATAGTTGTAATAATAGGACATGTGTTGTTTTAAAATCACACGATTCATATAAGGGTGAAAATTGAACTGAGATAGCTGGAATAGGCACCGACCCACACGCATGAAGGGCCATCTTAGAGCCTAAATGCCGAAACGGGAGCCCTTATCAACTATCAACTAGGGTTGAAAAGTGGCAATTTTACGATGCCAGCCCTGGCCAAGGGGATTGTATTGTGAAATGCGCTTTCGATGCGGCTGCGCCAGAATGTGGGTCAACCGAGCCCGCTTTACGAGCCCCGCTTCCTGGCGCCACGCGAACACTGAATACGGAAGGTTGGAAGGCTTAGCTTAATCATAGCATAGACAATTGGTTTTCTCACCTGACTTTTTGAGTTGAGTCTCTTGTTCACGGTAATAATAATTTAGTTCATTATTATTATGCACACACAAAAAATAACCTCATTAATGTGGCAAGATACTTTTATACATGTGGGAAGACAAAAAGCCAAATTCAAAGAAAATAAACCCTAAAAAATGAAAAACTCGCCGCGCCGCTTAAATTACTGCTTTTATCGATTGCTCTTAAATATTACTTGTTGCCACCATTACACTGGAAAAAGACGACCTTGTTTTCCTGGATCATGAGTTTTGCATTGCACCATCTTCGTCTTTTCGTTTGTGGTCATGATTGCTATGTGATTGGCCTATGAATATGTTATACTTACAGTAACATGCAAAACTCCGTGCACGCCATAACCGGTGAAGAGTTACGTAGCGTATTGTACATACTTGTTCTGCTCTGTCACGTTAATTTGCAGTATCGTCATATTCGTCATAATCGTCATAAATGTTATTCCATGCCACAATTCTTATCACGATCCTTCATTTTTTGTGTAGTCCTTCCGCTACATATTTTAGTTAATAATATACTTGCTTTCCGTCCGCGGCTCCGCCAGCGTGGATTTTAGGTTATATAGTGCCCAGCTGTGGGATAAACTGTAGCCTATGTCTTTTCTCACAGTCTAATCTATCTCTGTATCAAATTTCATCAAAATCGGTTCAGTAGTTTAGGCGTGAAAGACGGACAGACAGACAGAGTTACTTTCGCATTTATAATATTATATTAGTAAGGAATAATACACGACACTGACTCCGTAATGTGACTATTTGGTGATCGACCTGCCACATTACATACCGAAGTTATTTAACACAAGGTGTGTTAAAACCAGGCAATTTTTTTTTATATCCTGTTCAGAAAAGTTGGAAAATTAGAGTTTTTCAAGCTATACCAATTACTGAAACTTATCCGACCGGCCTTCTGTATCTTCATATTCAGTGTTAAAGTCGATGCAGTTTCAGTCACAAATAGATTTTATGAAGATGTATTAGCGATTGGATGACCAAACATTGATCGGGGAGAGAATGCATCTTTTGATCTTTCTTTTTTATGGAAGTTTTATCCGAGTTTGTTAGGAATAGTTTTTTACCCGAAGTTATAGTTTTTGTAATATTTGGACGATCTCTTTACGAATTAAATAAACCTTCTTCATCTTCTTCCTCTGCTTCCTCTGCGCGAGCAGGCAACTTTTGAAGTTGCCTGCTCGAAAACGAGAATGGTTAATAAATTAAACAGAAATATATAAATTCACTTTGGCAAACACCTCTTACTTTTTCATTTCACTACTGATTAGCGTAATGTTTCAAAGTTTTCGCTGTTTAATGAGTAACTGATCTTGAAACATTTTTAAAACCTGAGATTTCCCCACAGGACGCTAATAAATAAAGCCATAAATGTGCCATTCTAATGCGTAGGGAATGACGTACGTATACGTATCGATCGTGGTGTTTGTTCTGACGCTGAAAGGGTTTAATCTAGTAAATTCCACAGTGGCGTCGTTACAAACTTTACACCTATTACGTAGGCAGACTTTATGTAAACGATGATAAGCATAATTTAAGCAAGGTAGGCGCCAGCTTTCGGTTTTTGCACAGGTTTTCACAGCATGGAAACTAGTTCGATTTTCCTTGATTGAATCTTGATCACCTTAACTTCAATTCATATTAATGCTGATTCCAGATCGGGAAAATTAGAGAGATAGAAAGGTTGTAGACGGGATCTAGTATTACTAAATTATTATTTTACCAATGAATATACATTTCGTTTACTAAGACTTATTTGCGGCATGAAATATTAACTTTTTCAACTGCTGACAGCTCGGGCCATGAAAAATTGTCTTTTTAACAATTTATCTTTAATTTTTTTTTCTCAATGTCAAAAATATATGTTTTATGATTTATTTTCGTATACTTGATTTCTTATTAAAAGTTGCTTAATTTTAATTTTATTTAACATCATAGGGTCCATGTAAAATGTAATTTAATGTTCAGAAGCCAAAATGGAGTTGAGTTTCGCTACCCTCCAATAATGACTTGTGAAATATGGTACGCTGTAATCGAAACGGCTTGGCTGGGTGGTTCGGGCGGTGGCGGCGGCGCGCGCCAGCGTGAATCACGCCGCCCGCGCCCGCGGATCTCGCTGCCGCCGCAGACGTTCACCGGAATGTAGGTCACCTGCTTGCGATGGTTTGTTTGGGTCCCCCCGAATTAGAGTGTGTTAATAATACGACAACCTTTCCTCGCTGCGCTCATACACCGCTATTTTTACCACCGCTCCTGAACGCATACCGCGATGCATTCTATTATAATCATTCTCTAGATTTATAGTTGTACTAGTCGAATGCTACGGATTTTATTTGCTTGTAACTATTTATAGCTTCTTGGAAAATGCTTCTGTTATTGTTAATCTTCGCAACTCCGGGTGGTGGCTAGTATTGATTTTCCTTGTGGTTAGCACCCACAACGGGAAAAACCCTAAGTGTAGTAATGCACAGCATATAAGTAAAAGTAGGAAACAACAATTGTATAAATAGAAAACGGGTTTTATCTTACCGGTAACGAGTTTTGCAATTGTACGGACGAGCCTGACCTTCTCAGTTTGAGGAAAATGAATGTTTATGTAAACATTGTTACAAACGTCTGGAACCGATGAATAAAATTTTCTTTAAAGGTCACGGTGATTTAAGATTTGTTTTGGACAACTTTCTAAAGAAAATAAAGTACCAGGGTTAGCCAAGTTCGCCACATACTTGACTATACTTACACGATAAGAAGAAGAAGACCACCTTAGTTTAAAAAAAGTAGAAAGAAAATCTATGAAGTTTTGCAATACTAGAAGACTGATGTAGACGTAGGGAAGTGCGGACTTTCTGAAAGTAAATAGTAGTCTATTTAGTCAGTTGTTATATTGCACACTAAAATAGTATCATTGGGAATTAGAGTAACGTATTTATTGGAGTGGCTGTTATAATGCATGGTCGGCATAACATTGCACCGGCGGGGCCAGGTCGTTTGGCCGGTGCCGAGCCGCTATTAAATAGGTCACTCGCCCACCATCGCACTCGGTTTGTTTGGGTCCCACGTATTGATCAAACACCTTCATTCGCAATCTTGCGCACGCAGCCTTATCCACCAATGCACGGTGATGCAGTATCTGCACTATGTCCTAGCCAAACTAGGTCGTGGGTAAGCCAAATAGCGCACATTATCGCCTTATAAAAATATCACCATAAACTGAATGTATAGAATAGTAGAATGTGTAGTGGTCTACACAAAGTTACGAACTAGTTACGAACTCTTTTGTGGCTCAAAAATATAAATAAAATAGGTAGATTGTGTGTATTCAAAATTTAACTTTGAATAAATTAAAAAAAAATACAGAATTTCTTGTTATCTCTGTATCAGACAAGTAACCATGGGAATAAACTTTTCAGATCAAAAAATTACTATTCAGATTTAAGTCAGTTGAAAATAGAAAATGTTTAATAAAAAAAAACACGAGCGACCCTTAGAGTTCCTTGTCTGTTCTTCTCGGCAGAAAACTGCATCCTTGCGAACAGACATGATATAAAAAACCAATGTATGTATTTTAACTGAGTTAGTCCCACAGAATGAATTATTTTTGACTTATAACGGGCATGTTTTAAATGTACATTTTTGTAAGTTCAATATAATAGAGTTTTAATTCAAGTCCGTGGTTGATTGGTGAAAGTTATTTTCATGGACAGTATCAATTGTTATGAAATCAGGCAGATAAATCTAAATATATAAAAGGAGAAACTGACTGACTGACTGACTGACATATCAACGCACAGCCTAAACGGCTAAACGTAGGCACTTGAAATTTGGAAGGGACGTAGCTTAGGTACCGTAGAGGTGCACTAAGAAAGGAATTCCCGAAATTCCCACGGGAACGAGAATTAGCGGGAAAATCCTTTTGTATGAAAAATCTAAACCGCTTAAGTTAGACGCTTGAAATTTGGCATGCAGGTACCTTAGTAAACTTAAAGCTTAGTTGCAACAGGATATTGCAAAATTCCCACGGGAACGGGAGTTAGCGGGAAAAAACTTTTGTATGTAAAAATCTAAATCTTAAACTAAATCAAGCGTCAATAAAGTGTAATCTGTTCAAAAGAAAAAATTAACGCGCAAACGAAGTTCGGGCATCAGCTAGTCGTTATATAGAGTTATAGAGTTCTTAAAAGGGAAAAGAATCCATAAAACTTGTAGACGATATAAATGTCCCGATTCGATGTTGTATTTTTCCCACTACATTATCAAACATTTGGATCGTATTTATTTTTAAACAGTTTACAGTGCAAACAAGGTTGATAAATGCATTTTCCAGGAAAAAACTGCACGAGATAAGGCCGACATGATAAAAATACTATCAGTACCATATCATGCACTGGTATGTACATAATCTAAAGCGTTACATGCGAGATTGACGTCAAGTGGTGTAGGTTATGTAAAGGATTGTAGGTTGTATTTGTACGAGCGACCTGTGCACGACCCAGTGGTAAGTAGGCCACGGCTACTCGCCACTGCACTACACTGTCACTAGCACCTCCTGCCTCGATATGATGCCCTGGTTATTTATACAAGTCCTAGCTGCATATTTTATCCCCAACTCCATGTCTTATTACAGTTGGTGTTTAAACTTGACTTGCTCGCTGCGGCCTTGTTTTGCGTAGTGCGAAATTTAATTGCGATAATCCTAGAGGTCGTAACGTTATTCGTAAAGTAAATAAACCTGAAACTGCAGCACAAAGTGAAATATTACAATGCAAAATCAGTTTTATCACCATTACATAAAATACAAGAATGTAGAGATGTTTATATTTCTTATTCCCACAAATAATTATGAAGAATAACAGATTAAGAAGATAAATAACGAAATCCCACAGTTGTTTTTCATTAAGTAACGAGAAATCCTTCCCAAGCTATGCGACAATCAGTTTGTTGTGAGAATCATGTGACTCTCACACGGTAATTACGGGCGAGTAGTTTTTTGCAACGTTGCGCAATCATAGAATGCAGTTCATGCTGTTATCTGGGACACGCTGCAAGGCGCTTCGTCTGCCAAGTTCGCGGTGCGCGCTTGCGCTGCTTCTCTGTCTTGCTTGGGTTCGATCGCGTTACGACGACGGCACTACGTGAACGTAACCGTAAGTAGGTCGGCGGGTGCGCGCGCAGCTCTAGCCTTAGGCCACGTTGCCCCGCGCTCGCCTCGTGCCCCGCGCCGTACGACGTCACTATTGATCGCGCACGTGGCGCCGTAAGTGACGTAGCGGTGTCGCGTCGCGCTGTAGTATCCCCTTCATCCCCTCAGACCTAACTAACCTCCCTCCCCACTCCCCCTCCACTCGGCCGTCTCCCTGCCACCCTTCCGGCACCATGCAGCCTGCAATTAATAATGATATGCTCCTGTCCGTGCGTTAGCCCAGTTCCAACTCCGTATTTAATGAATGTCCACGAGCACTTCACTCATTCATTGTTTTTTGTACTTTTGTAAACTTTTTAGTTTTACAGTGCGATACCTACTGTAACCTATACTTTTCCTTAACAACAAAACATTTAATTCCAATGTTTATTAACGGCAGCCAATAAATATACCTGTAAGATGAAATAGCAGCTATAAATGAACTATAGGTTACACTACTATATTGTTGTACTAGTACGCTATAAACCGAGCGTTTATTGCCTTCTCGTGTACACGTGTATGCAGCTGAGTACAACCACGTGGAGGTACTAGTGATTTCGTAAAGTAATCTACTACTTTAATTTGTTTCCAGATTTGTTAGTAAACATTGAGACGGAAATCGTTTTAAGTTTGAATGGGGTGTATTGTTTCCGATACTATCGCTAGTAGTACAATCGATTTTGGCGACATCCGGTTATTTTTATAATACAATGAACGCTGACGTCAAGCAAGGTTTCCTCGAAAAGCCCCCGCAACGAATACTATCTATTGATTGATTACAATACGAATAATATTGTCAGATGCACACATGCATAAGTACCTAGCTGATAACGCCTTGGTACCAAAACAAAACTTGCTAAAACAATGCAATAACATAATGTAAAATACTGTATAAATAAATACGTTGACCTTTTTCTTTGAAGAACATAGAAACACCAGATTCTTAGTGGATTAAATAAAATTCTACGTAGAAATGCAAAAAAAAAAATTATGGTTACTTTGGTTTTATCCTGAAATTGATCCATTGTCCTTTGGGCAGGGTCTGCAGATTTTCTCTTATCCATTAAAATATTAAAATATGCTACGATATCAAGTGTAGAAGCCAGTATATCAAGCAAACGCGTTATTATCTAGACAGCATTTTTTTTTCAGCCCGGGACTTCGTTCCCGTGGGTATTCGGAAAAATCATGTACCCTATGTTCATCAAGAATAAGGTAGGATTCTAATGGTGAAAGAATTTTTCAAATCGTTTCAGTAGTTTCGGAGCCTATTCAATGCAAACAAACAAACAATCAAGTCTTTCCTCTTTATAATATTAGTATATGTATAGATTAATTTGTGTTACTAACCGGTAACTGAAATTTTATTCTTAGAAGCGTCTACTTGCTAGGAAATAGATTTAAACCTGTCGGAGCTCCTCGGCCGTTCATTTTATAGTTCTCGATGACAGTAAAGTTTACGAGGTTGTTTGTCAGAGTTACACGTGCCGATTGGTCCAGCCAGTGGTCGCAAATCTGCACGTGGATGTATTTATACCTGAAACACCTACTCTTACTTGGGGTAGCGTCACTGAATGGCAACGTAGAGAAGGGCTAAGTACAGATGTTTTCAGATTCTTATAGACTTAGTCAAAATTTAACTGATTAAATTAAGAGGTTGCTCTTAAATTTTCGCCGGCTAATTCACGATACGTTTGCCTTTTATCCGGTCACTAAAAAAGTAGACAAAACAATTTTATGATAATTATGATATTGTAATTGTTTTCAAATATTAATCTTTTTTCCCGAGTTTTCCTCAGTCCTTTAGGGTCCCATGCTTTTGATATAATAACACAAAGAAATAGAAGCCTTCTTCCAGTATCACATCGTAGGATCCAAATGCATTAGCTTTTGTAAAGACGCCGCGAGATGCACAGAAAATATTTTGACTGCTCACACAGACAATCCGGCTTATCTGCATACGTCACTACTACAAGTATTACAACCAACTCTAATCCGCTTTAGTCCATAAACATGAAATGTGTGACTACTTCAAAAACAGATACAACGAAGGTTCGTTATTAATACGAAGTGCTACGAAATTTGCATTTTATTTGAATCATGGAGCTGTGTTTTTTTCTTAACTTTGCCTGTAGCAGTTACCTACGAGAATTCGATTTAAAAAATAAAAAGTAACATGAAACTTCGCAATATTCGAGAGCACGTCTTTTTTTAACCTTACAGTGAACGAAGGTTTCCACATAATTTCTCCTAAAGGTAACGTACTAGCTAATTTGTTATGTAAGCAGTAGTTTTACAAGTCATGCCCATTTTACCCTCCTATAACTAATTTACGTCGTCCGACAGTGACAACCGTTACCGGTCTCTAGGCAATTAGCTGGCAATGAGTGACACTGTCTCTTAAATGCCGAGATCGTCGGATTTCCGGTTAGGGCAAACATACCTAAGTGTAAAAATTGAAACATTCGGACTTTTGTTCTGGTCTGTGTTGAAATTACGACTGACAAAGAAAAACGAAAGAAACATGTTGACCTGAGGTCTTATGAATGATGTTTGTATCGAGTATGTGTAGATTGGGGTCTCTTTTTGTGTGTCCCTTAAAATCTTCAACACAAGAGTACACAGTTGAGTATGTAGCTATATATACTATTTTAGAACATAGAATGTGTTGAAATAAACTTATCCATTCGTCTTTATTCTGTGCTGTTGCCCCTCATTTCACACTCCTCCACTTTACAATACATTGCACTTTACTATATTTACCCAACGATGTTTACTCTATGTAACCACACACATAACTGTAAAATCACATTAATTTATTTTTTTATTTACTGTTTATTGTACACAATAGACATATAAAAAAAAACATACAAAGAGAGAGACGACGCAATAGGCACTGCTATATGTTCTCAAATAATTTTAGGGGTCGTGGGTTCAAGTCCCATTCGCATTTTCGCACATGTTTTCGTTCCCTAAAATTATTTGTGAACATAGGCCATTTAACGCAGGAAAAATAATTCGTGTAAAAGCGATTTTTGGCATAGTTGTAGGAAATGGCGTCTGAAGCAACACATAAAATTATTTAAGATAAACTTAAAAAAAAGGGACCTTTACACCCTACCCGTTAGCTCCACCCCTATCCATCAGGACTTTCAGTATGTTGCTTCAGACACCATTCCCTACAACTATGCCAAAAATTTACACCAATTATTTCCTCTGTTTGGCAGTAGTTGGTTTTCGTTGATTGGGCTATCAAGTGGGTAAGCGTTTTAAAAAGACTACAATTTGTACTCTGTTCTCAGCGAAGCCATTAAAAAGCCCTACTTTTAGTTAATTTTGCGTTTTAAAGGTGGGGTTTCTTCAAACTTTGCTGTGGAGTTGTGGATGTATTGAGGTGTTTCACCGTACAAACACAAAACTTAGTATTTTTCTTATAGTCCTCTTGTCCCTTTAGATAGTCTCTTATTGTGTTTTCTGTTTGTTTTAGACTAATCTAATGTCAGATACAAAAAGTTATAAACACGAATTAAAGTGCTTCACGTTAACGATTGACATCATAAAACTCCAAACATTCTGTAATTTTCCCTGTAGTCAGCGTAAACTGTTTTATTTATTTTCTATATTTTATTTATTTTCCTTCACTGGTTTTCTTTTCCTTGAAATTCAAGGTCACGTTTTTATAAAGCAAATGTTTCATTAACTGTGTTTTTTGTTACAGGTAAGATGAGCTGAAAATGTATTGGATTTGTTAGAAGTAAGTAACGTAGATTTATTAATACTTATCTGTTGAATGTAACTTTATCCTCTTTAGGTATTTTCTAATATTTTTATGCAAAACGTGACCTTTACTGAAGTTCAACGTGATATTTAAGTTAAGCCGTAGGCGTTGGTGTAGGTTGCGTTATACGACCTGAAACTAAAGTCTCGTACTCTCAGCCCACGCTTTAGCGTTGAATTTATACGATCAAGTGCAACCCTTGGTTTACTCTGCCATGATATGCCGACCGACACAGAGTTTAAAATTAAAAGCGACTATAAAGTTTGGAATGCACTCGCCTGTCATACAAACTGCCCGCTCACGAATACAAGCGCGTGACCTGCCGGAAATTGCGCAGTTCACATTACCTGCACTGAAAGATTGCACTAAAAATCTACCGTGAATAACGGTTGAAGAATTAACCCGAGTTATACAAACGTAAAATGTCCTTGCACGTGATTCTGTCGCGTAATTCATTTTACGTAAGAAAAGAAGTTACGTTTGTTTTATACACTTTTGCAATTTCATTTCGGCGTAATTGAGTTATACGTAACTGAACTATCGAAAATTGATTTCGCTTTGACACTAAAAACAATTTAGGTCTGAAAAAGGTCACTGGGTTAGCCTAGGCGTAGCAGAGTGCTACGAGAACGGGCGCAGCGTAGGCGGAGCGTAGCTGCGGGAACGCGGAAAGGGCAGAGGTCGTCCGAGCTGCAGTGTGGTGCAACGGTAGGGGGCAAGGGGGGGTTCTACGAGTAGGAGGAGTGAACTATGCACTATAGCGGGTTGAGCAATAGGCGTCTTGACGCAGGCGGCTTAACTTACATAAGCCCACACGGTTCCGCTGCCGCTGAAGGTTGTGGCGCATAAGGTCGTCCGTCTGGGTCACGTAATTACGTCGTATTCCCTCTTGAAAGAATCTTCCAACCCTCTTCATAATAGAAATTTAATTTACACTAGACACGTGTAACCTACAAAATGACAAGGTAAACAACATTAAAGGTTTATCTGTCTATTACGTGCAGAATTCACGGAAAAGTAATAAAGTGCGGTTAATTGATTTTTACTGGAAAGTTATCAGCTATAATTCTGTAAATTTGTACTAACTGTTAACTTAGAAATAAGTGTTAACAGTTTTAAACGTGTTAAAGCAACATTTGTGTTATACTTTCACTTAAAGTTGTTATGCGCAATATTTTTCCACTTAATCGGTGTCACTGATAGCGACAAACAAACAGATTTGTAACACGCACGTCATGATATTATGTGAATGAAATGCATACAACGATAAACCTACAGTTAAGTAAACAGTTTAAACATAAAACAGTTAAATGGAGTGTGTTAGTGCTGCAAAGGAAAAATACTTTAAATAAATACTTTTTGACTTTTGGACGGCAGGATGATTTTAATGTTGGGTCTGATTATTCTTTTAGAAATTATGAATATCTTTTTTTATATATAAAATTGGAGGTCCTGATTCACTGACTCATCAACGCCCAGCCCAAACCCTTAGACCTAGATAGCTGAAATTTGGCAAAAAGGTGTATTTTATGTGACGTAAGCAAGCACTAAGAAAGGATTTTTCTAAATTCAACCCTTTGATATTTTGACTCGAAACTTCGTCAAGATATACCTTGAAGCAAATAAACGGAGTAAATGGATGACTAAAAGAGTTTTTATATGGATAAAATAGAATATTTATTTGCAAAACAGTGATGCTTTCGAGTAACATGAACTAATCTAAAGTTACAAAATATGAATTAGTTTCTTTTAGGCGAGTATTTCCACGAAAACATTTCTCGGAGGAAGACTGATCTGCACCTTTGCGGATAGGCTATTTTAACTCTACAAAAGACTAGTGTAGTTCACCAATTTTGACTTATTTATTAGATTTAAAGATCTTTATTTCTCATTCAAGACATCGCGTCCCTTACATAAGAAACTACAAATTACACATGCATGCATGCAGTTATAAGGCCTTACAGAATAGTAAGTTTACATTTTGAGCCACATAAGCAGCAAGTTTTGCTTTAAAACTTGATCTGAGTCAATCCTTATTTTAGGTAACATCCTAGATGTTCTATGAAATGAAGCTATTTAGTTACGATATCTTCTAACATTAATGTGTAGGCATGCAATCGTAATAGTTTTACATGTGTATTTTTAAATGCAGAGCATATGGTTATGGAATCTTTGACAGTTAACACAGGTTTTTAAGACTGCTAGGACCGTTAAATGAAAACCTTTCGGCCCTTATTTAGGTTCAGTTTTTCGTTCACAAAGTAATAATATTATCTACAAAGTTGAATTATCGTTCGCTCCTAGCCAAGTGTAAAAATGTTTTTAACGCCTAGAGAAAAAAAAATCACTAAAAGGACTTACTTAACTATTTATAAATGATTTCCCTGATGTAATTACTAATTGTCATTCACTTGGTTCCAACTGTAAAAGTTCTTCGAAGTCGATAACATCAATAGATGTTTTCGAGCTGATACCGCGAATAGAAGTAATTCTATGGCATTACCCGCAATAACTCGTGCCTCGGCGGCGCCAGGGCTTGATAAAAATATTACCTGTAGATAAAAATTGTTTTGTTGTAAGAACCGATACTCACGTGTACAATTTTATTTTGTGAGTGGGAAATGACTTGAATTTCCATCAGGCGTATTACGTTTTCGGTGTGTGGTAACTAGTAATCTGTGATAAAAAGATATGCATTGGCCTTATGTCATCATAGGTATTAATTGAGTATTAATAATAATAATTGAATTCCGCCAGTATCTTTGTTTTCACAATAATAAGTAACCTTTTATAGCACATTCCATTTCACATTCAGACGGCCGGTTTGGTCGAGCGGTATTGACGCTGCCTCTTGATCGGCAGGTCCTGGGTTCGATCCCCAGTTGGGGCAAACATTTGTGTGAAAAGCAGATGTTTGTTCTCGGGTCATGGGTGTTTGTGTTTGTCTTTATGTGTGTTCCGAGGGACCCACGACACAAGGGAAAACCTTAGTGTGGGCCTTTGAGTGTGTAGCGTTTATTTTATTTATTTATTTAATTAATCGAGGCTGTGGTGCAATGCCCACACTTAGCTTTATAAATATTTTTTCACTCGTAACGATTTTAATCACTGATATACGTCAAACGTTATAAGGGCGCCAGTTTTCTGATAATAGAGTAAAACACCCATAAAATTCTTTGTCGCGGTTTGATAACGACCTATTTGCGTCAACTGTTACGCAAACGAGGTTATCTGCATTCGTGGAAAACATAGATTGTGTATGAAAAAACACCATGGCTTTACATATTGCACAATCACCTCCGATTGTACGTTACTGCATTTCTATGGACTCTTACTTATAAATTGAATAAAAATTATTACACGCATCCTTGTCTACCATAAATAATTAATCATGGTCATTAGTTAATTTAAAGTAACATTTTTTTAAGGAATTAAATCAATCAGTGCTAAGAAATCAAATCAAAAAAGGGAATCAAAATCTGTTATGCTGCTGCTTGTACAGGGACAACGGCACATCATGCTATCCAAAACTGACAAATTTCTTCAATCGATTTTCATTTTTATCTTCAAGAATTAGAGTTTACTATCCATTGGGGAAATTTGACAGTTTGTGGTAACCTGATGTGCTGTTGACTGTACCTTAGGCATTCAGAAAACTTCAAACGTCGGAACTAATATTATAAAGAGAAAAGATTTGATTGTTTGTTTGTTTGCATTGAAACTACTGGACCTATTTGAAAAATTATTTCATCGTTAGAATGCTACATTATCCCTGAGTATGTAATCTTTCCGAATTCCAACGGAAACGAAGTCCCGGGCGGAAAGCTAGTACATAAATATATCAAGCTGCTACCGTGGCAAATGGGAACATTTGCCACAGGAATGTAAATGCAAGTTTGCAGATAATTTGGATAAAAAAATCCCTGGTTCATTAACCTGTGATGTTTTTAAATAAACTTTTCCTTAATTTTTGGACGTGCGGCCTTTCAAGTGTATGTGTCATGCATGTTTCTTTGAATCAGTCTCAGGCACAGGTAAACGCGCTTAACAAACAGGACCATTGACACAGCGAAACGTTTTCCGTGTAAATAAGCACTCATAAATTGTGCACGAGTAGTATCTGTACTACCTAAGCTATTTTTTAAACATAAATTACATGATATTTGACGAAATTGCTCACACGCCCTGACACAAAAATCTTTGTTTATACTGTCGCTGTAAGAGAAGGTGGAAGATTCGTGTTTCTTACTAAACACGTAATTTAAAGCCGTATAAAACTCTACTGCTAGAAATTCGAAGCATCTCGAGAAGAATCCAATCCGTACTAATATTATAAATGCGAAAGTAACTCTGTCTGTCTGTCCGTCTTTCACGCCTAAACTACGAAACCGATTTTGATGAAATTTTGTACAGAGATAGATTAGAGCCTGGGAAAGGACATATGCTACATTTTATCCCACCGTTGGGCACGATATAACCTGTTGTCCACGCGGGCGGAAAGCTAGTGATCGAATATCTAAAACACTTCTGGGAAAACTATTCTTATTAAATGTAGACAATGCGGAATAATTTATTTAGCATTTTTGGAACAAAAAAATCCTCAGATGTTTTGTTGTTCCAGACAAATACAGTTTTTGTGGTGTTGGAAAAAGTTCGTTATAAAGTATTATTTACAAATTCTCGACTACACAATATTTTTTAAATTCTTGTAAACAGAAAACAAGTTTGTTTTCTTTGTCAAAGATCCAGAAATTCGTTTTATTTCATAAAAATTACTTAAATTATTTTCACGGTCTCAGTTGGATGTAAGTAAAATGCAAGAAAATATACAATTACTAACATGCAACAATATAATTTTATGTTTAGGTTCTATCAGTGTTTTATTTACATATAATAGGATTTATTAATTATTACTTGTACGATTTTATCATCTTCCTAAAAACAATATTTTATCTAAACATGAAATTTTTTTAACGCTTGTTGCGTGATTTTTATCTCTCAACATTAAAGATTCCAAAGGTTATCTATGTTTTACAAAGTAGTTAATTACCGAGACGGCCATGCGAAAACAATTTTGTTTAAATATTTATTTACTTTAACTGCCTTCATTCATTCATCCAACTTAATTTCACATACTCGTGTAAGATAACCTACTCAATTTTACGCTACTCCTTTAAGTTTTCCATTGTAGAAGTAGTGCTTACCTAATATGTATTGCGTTTTACTTAGAAAGCTATATGAACTATATCGGACTTACGAAACGTAAAGTAAAATAGTTTTTAAAGTCTATCATATTTGTGATTACTTATCAATAAATCTTCTACACGTGTCAGAACAAATATGAAGGTTAACAGTCCAAATCTGCTTAGGCCGTATGACGCAAGTTGTTTTGCCAACTTACTTAGTCACGATTGTGAAAAGAAAGGTGTCCTCGTTTCGACCATAAACAAACGCTGTTGCAGATTCGCAGGGACGCCCGTTACTCATTCTTAAGCACCTAATAAAAGTAATGAGCGTTTTATTTACTCACTAGCTTCTGTCCCCGTCTTTCCCCTGATGAATCTTGGAAAACAAATGCGCGGCGTTTATTTTTTTCTGCGCTCCCTGGATGATACGAATCTCAAATAATTTTTGGAGAACCATTTTATAGTCTGCTTTTGCGTGATCTTCGTTAAAATTTATAATTTAAAAATATCCATTTATAATTCGTTGCTTTAAGATTCAAAGACAGTTTTTTCGTCTATCAGTACCTTCAATATACAAACACATCTTTTACATTTATATCACGTTATAAAATGTTTACTTCGGAATGTTTTGAGTACTTGTTTTTTTCTTAACAGTTCATTACTCTTTTTATGTATGAGGTAAGGTTTCGCTTTAATAACATGCCTTTGCACTTATTTGTTTATGAGGTTCGGGGAACTACATTGTACACCTTATGTTTTGTTTTTCCCAGACGTCATATTATAGTCCCTTCGTATTTGCTTTGCAGGGAGTAAAAGTGCTTGGATATGTTAATTTCGGTAAACCATGTTATTGCTATGAACTTTTTTTTCATGTACCTTGTAAAAAGGGTTTAAAATCAGAAAAAAATACCGCGGTGTAGGGTTCCATAGATGAAAAGATAAATTTTATTACTTGAACGACTATTACTCGTTCATTAAAAAAGCTAACAGCTGTGGTAGTCTTTTAACTTAGTCATTTTTCACATTTTTAAAAACAACAGATTATCAGGTAGATGTTGCGATGTTGCGTGTAACTCATTAGCAAGACATGCATGTACACACTACTTTTAAATTGTCCACCGCGTCTTAAGAAAATAAATATTTATTTTATTCCAAAAAAAAATTAAATTTATCTTACGTTTTGGTTTTTTTATGAAATAGAATGACGCAGGATTATTCGTATAATGACAAAGTGCATGTTTGTTTCAGTAGATTTTGAAATGTAGTCATTGTTCACACTGTTGTTTTGTTTTAACGAATTGGGGCAGCACACAGACGCTCAATTATTTATTTTATTAGTCTAATTAGTATTAGTCAAATACTATGAGATGAAACTGCACAACTTCCCCAAAGAACCTTAAATTACCACTTTGGTCACCCATCAAGTGCCCTGCCTTGGTGTACGTTGTTTACTCTCACTGATCGGCTGAGATAGAGAGCGCCACTAGGCTGCAAGTGCTAATAGGCATTTTATTTTGTTCCACTGTAAAGATGTTTCAGAAAATATAAATACCCATCCGCTTTTCATGTATTTTTCGCTCGCGACGCGCGACGCTACGTCTACTCAAGTTTTAAGGCCATCCTCAGTTTTATGGGAGTTTACTTATTAATACATTTTATTTTTTTCATTTTGTTTATTTCTTCTTTTTATCGTAATAGTGGTGGACGTGGACGTATCGACGTGTTTTTCAAAGTTTTTATTCGGTGTGCCAAGCGTGATGAGTTTAACAATTCGTCCCTTAGAGTAGGTTTTTTGCCTTCAGTGGACATATACAGGGCTTTAGGTAAATCTCTTTCAACCTCTCGGGTGGTTGGTTAATCATTCCCCAAGGAACATAGGTCAAAATACGAAAAAAAACAATTTATCTCCCATACATACTTCATCAGAATATAGTGCATTTTGTATGGGAGATCACAATTTTTTTTCGTATTTTCACCTATGTCCCTATCTTCGTATTTTGAGATTTACCTAAAGCGCTGTAGATATTAATAGAAGGGTATTACGCGGGTGATGGGTCCCTAGTAATCGTATTACAAACGGGCGAGAACGACAAGCAAGAAGAAATATCGCTGTAGCTTTTGAAACTGCTGGTCACAATTGCTGAAGTTGTTTTGCGAAGGGGTCTAGTTTTATTTATATCAACTTAATTTTGTGACTTCCAACATGCTGTTAACCTTAATTCATTATATTATTTGCTTGAAAATGTGTTGTAAATTGTAATTAAGTGCGTTTAGCGTTGGTTTTTTTGGTGGTTTCCTTATGGTATTTGGCTGTGTAAAGGCATACTCTACTTTTTATCATAACGGAAGAACTAAAGCTCTTGATCATACTGTGATATTTGGTAAATGACGAAACTGAACCAAACTCTTTTGGGTCTAGGAGCTGATGGGAAAACCACCAAGAAATATTTCTGATACACATCAGAAATATTTCTAGGCTGGCACTGAACGTCTGGCCAATAGATCGTTTGAAGCAAAAGTATGAGACTATGAGTACTAAGTACAGAATAAATAAGTAGGCACGTGTACGCGTGTAATCTCAATAAACAAACACGGTTTTTTTGTGAAAACACTTGTAGCAAGAAGTGTATGTCGCAATGTGTTTGTCACAGAAAAAGCACGTACTCATGACGTAGAAGCAGGATATTTGTCGTGGTTCGTTATCGGCCGACGCGATCTGTTGCGGCTATCTTAGCGCTTGCGCATACCAGCACGAAATTCACCACGGAGGCGCCTACGCCTGGGTATCGCTGAACTAAACAGATAGTGGACTTGACGGCAACATTTTATCTACAACACAACTACTATTGTGTTTATTACTAAATAGATAGATGTTTTTTGATTTCCCGAACAAGTCACTTTTTGTGCATGAAGTTGAATAAAATATGTCGTTTGGGACAGGTGATTTGCCAATCAGCATTATACTTATCAGTATCAGATTTTCGTTTGAGTTCCATTAGTTTACGTTATCGGGATTGTGGAAAACCTAGCCGTAGTGCACCTGATTTTAGGCATCAAACATGCCTCATCATGATCTCAGTGTATTTTATATTAATTATTAATTATTGTCTCTGGTAATTCATTTAAAAAGAATCTAATAACTATTTTGTAAATAGGATGTCAATGAATCCGGTCACTATCTATTCTTGGAACCGTCCTGCATGACAAACTCAAATAGTTGATATTAGAGTTTTTATCGCTTCATAGAATCGAGGTTGCCAATATTTAATATGTAGTCACTGTTTACTGAAAATTAACCTTACCTAACCTACAGTTTGGTCTAAGCAAGGTGTGACCAAAGTTCCAGATAACTTTAGTAACCGCTAATTTCCACGTAATTTTGTGAACCAAACAAAATAAATATTGATTTTAATCTGCAACACACTCACGCAAATGAATTCTTTTTAACCTCTTACAAAAAAAAGGTGTGTAATAAGTTTGACGTGTGTATACAAATAGGGTATATTTTCCTTATGTTGACTCGGAAGTCTAATACTCTCATGAGATCTCATTGCGTACGCTTGGGGGGCTGGCCTGCTAATTTTGACTTTTATTAAACTCTTCTCATTTCCTTGTTGGCATCATGGTGATAGAACTCTTCATTTTAACCCGCGACAAAAAAGAGGGCTGTTATAAGTTTGCCGATTGTATCTGTGTGTCTGTCTGTAGCATCGTAGCTCCTAAAGTTTAGGACCTAAACGGATTGTTCGATTACGATGCGGTTTATTTGTTTGAAAGCTGATGTGATTGAGATGGTTCTTAGCTATGTTTTATCAAAATCGGTTCAGCCGTTTAAAAATTATAAGCGATGAATGTCGGTGGTTGACGGCCGGTTTGGTCGAGTGGTAGTGACGCTGCCTCTTGATCGGCGGTCCTGGGTTCGATCCCCAGTCGAGGCAAACCTTTGTGTAAAAAGCAGATGTTTGTTCTCGGGTCATGGGTGTTTGTGTTTGTCTTTATGTGTTTTCCAAGGGACCCACGACACAAGGGAAAACCTTACTGTGGGCCTTTCAGTGTGTAGCGTTTTTTTTAGGTGAGTAGTTGTAAAAAAAGTAGGTAAACGGCATCTAACCTCTATACACTTAATTACAAGGTAACTTGATAAGATAACATATTTATTTATAAACAATTGCGCCGAAATACATTTAAATGTTAAATTAACAATACTACTAAATCGATTGAATCACAGCTGCTCATTGAGTTGCTTTCACCCGCTTCCACGACATTATGAATTTATGTCAAATTGATAACGTATCATTTACAATTTGAAGTGTTTATTGCAACCGCAAAGTCCAATAAGGCAATGTTTGTGTTTGTTTATAAACTGACGGCATTAACGCAATGCAACGGTCGGGATTACCCCGCAGGAAACTGACTCAACCGCTTTTTTGAACAACAATACAATTGTATATTTAACCATAGAAAGATGAATCATGGCAGAACTATTCAAAAATTGTTATTTAATGCATGAGCATTTATTTATATACAGGGCTTTAGGTAAATCTCTTTCAACCTTTCGGGTGCTAAATCACTCCATGAAACTGAACAACTTTCCTCAAGGAACTTTTACACGAAAAAAAAATTTTGAGTTCCCATACAAACTTCATCAGCATATAGTACATTTTGTGTGGGAGATCAAAATTTTTTTTTCGTGTGAATGTTCCTTGGGGAAAGTTGTTCAGTTTCATGGACTGATTTAGCACCCGAGAGGCTGAAATAGATTTACCTAAAGCCCTGTATAACCTTTTAAATTAGACATCTTAATCAGCTGATTATCCGTATTATTCTAAGACGAGACAATGATCGAAATTGCCGGTTTATAATTTTTTTTAATTCACTGATAAATTTTTTAGGGAAAGTAAAATATTCGGCGCGAATGGGACTTGAACTCACGGCCCCACGATTGATTAGATCTCTTGGTGCTCTAACCAACTCAGCCAGGGAAAGAATTTGTGTCAATTAAGTTTATTTCCCTAAAAATATTTGTGAATATCCCTCACGCGGGTAATCGTTTTAAAAATACAAACTTGTTTTTAATTGTTTTAGTTTACAACTATGTGGCATAAATATGGTCAGGATAATATGTTTTATTGTTGAAAAGCCTAACAAAATCACTCCGTGTCGACTCTGACCGGCTGTAATTACATCGAAATTTTCAGCACAATAAATAACTTGGCGCATATTTTGAAATTCAACTAAGCCTTTTTTCAAATTGATATATGTACAACCCCCGACAGAAAAAGAGGGGTGTTATAATTTTGCCGTGTATATCTGTGTGTCTGCCTGTGGCATTGTAAATGGGCCGATTGCGGTTTTTTTTGTTTGAAAGCTGACTTAATCGAGATCGTTCTTAGCTATATTTAATTATAATCGGTTCAGCCGTTTAAAAGTTTAAAAGCTGTCAAATGTCGGGGGTGATACAAAATTTTCCAAATTAGATTTATTACTATTTTGGCATCTCTAAATTTTCCGTTTTAGAGGAGGCTATTTTAGGTGAAGCCAGATATTCATTACATATTCAAAACTTTCCGTGGCGTAAACAGTTTCATTTCAATTAGTTTGAAATCCAAACAACAAATAACTTTGGACCTTTAAGAGTTGGTAACAACACAATGGACGGAAAGGCACTTATTTATGGACTTTGTTTGCTGCAGTGCTTACGCACATACTCGTACATGTTTTTTTCCTCAACAATCTTTTTGAGGAAAAAATAATATAAATATTGCCATAATTGTATAAGAAACAGTGAACTTTCATGAGTGAGGGTAATTTTCCTCGTTGTTGTTGCGAGTATCTGTTGATAATAATGTTTATATCGCCATTGTGATTTAATTTAATGTAAATAGGACAATATATTGTGAATTGTGATACTTAGAAAATCAGAAATAAACATAAAATATTTGTCTGTAACCTAATATGACGCCTGTATGGAATCCTGTTTCAATATCTCTTCCAGAACCTAAAAATAATAATAAATAAATGAATTTTATTGGGCAATTCACACAGCGCTATCTAACTCTAAACTGCGATATTCAACGATTGTTAATTTGAGTATTGAAAAGTTCCAAAATGGGTTTTATATTTTCTTTTGTCTAAATCAAAATTAATAAGTAACCCTAAACTGAAAAGGTATAATATGTTGAAACTAAAAATTCTACTGAGCGGATTACTATTTTAAACAAAAGTTTGCCAAAAACATATCTTGAAGTACTAACCTCTCTCGACTAGACTTCAATTTGTCTAGCTAGTTTTGCTATAACCAGACAAGTATATATTAAGTAAAATAAGCAAAATCCCGTGTGAAATTCTAAATAACTAGATTGCAGACGTCTAGACTTCGGTTGTACTTAGTTTTAGAAGGTTCTAGCTCGGTCTAGACGGGCCATGACCCTTACAATACCAACTACACGAAAATGCAACAGTCCCCGCTGTAAAGTACTCTCGAAGGATTTACTAAAGCGTTGCCCTTTTTTAATATAAAAAGGACAATATCTACATTTGATTACAAAAATGAATAAAATGTTGTACTTTAAAAGAATCTCGCTATATGGTAAACTTTTACTGATGTTTCAACCGGGGGCATATTTACAGGTTTATTTTTAATGTAATTTGTGTTTGATTTAAGTTGGCCCTCTGTAAGTAGCCATACTTTGCTTAAAAAGACAAAAGAGAGTTAACTAACAGATAAACAATAACCTAGTCGAACTATTCTTGCTTTCTAAACAAACTGTTATTCTATGAACATGCCCAAAATGCACAAGGCCATATAAACAATTTTCGAAATTCTATGGCCAATGTTTTATTTTTCTCTGTTTCATCGCTAAACTCGAAACTGCACATTTATAAACATCACTTGTAGAGATTAACTTGATTCTTCTGAATTAGTTTAGAAAGAGGACACGAATGACCCGTGTTTATCAATGAACTTGACCGCATATGTTGACGATGCCGATGCCGTCGAGCACAAATACTTATTAGCATACTGTTTTTAGTCTTGACGGGATGTTGCAAATAGTATTAAAATTTCAATTTCTAGAGTCACTGACCTATTTAAGAAATCACTTTACACTCGGTTGACGTATGAAAGCTAACACAAAGTTTAGAGTTGCAATTTTTTCGTTTTGTTAAATTTATAAGATAAGACATGGACTTGGTTACCACAACAAACTTAAGCACTGGTTTGTAGCAATTTGGTTAAAGGTTTTACGAATTCCATTTTAAAAAAAGAACCACTAAACGTGGGATAAATATAAGTAAACAGGGTACCAAATTGATTCTTAATAAAGGAAATCGTTATTTAGACAAACGAAACGTATTTTTTCAAACGACAATCTTCAAGGTCGACCATGGATGCGGATGCCGTCTAAGTTTTTTAGTAACACAAAAACAGTTGTAAGTATACAATTGGCAGAATAGCAAGAGCATTAGCTAGTAAAGGCCAAACACAATAGCGATGCGACAAGGATGGCCTCCAAACGCATGACTTGCAGATCAACACGCTACTGCGCACAAACACTGACTGTCTTTCTTTTCAATTCCTAAACATGGTCACATGAACAAAACTTCCGCATAACTTAACAATGATTGTAGTGACTAGTTTCAGTGTACGTGCGGCAATGTAAACAAACCAAACATGGTCGACTGCTCGTTGAGTTTTTTTAAATATTTTATTCTTATGCAGTTTAATAATACAGGATTAGCTTTTATAATGAGCTAAGAATACTGCAAGTCAGGACTGCAAACCAGCTGATAAAAATATACTTAAAGGATCAAACATACCTAAATGCAATCATAAAAAAAAATAATGTCGTGGATTGCTTGCTAGCTCTCATTATAGAATCAAAGAAAAATATAATCAATTCCCGGAAATGCGAAACTATTATAATTATTTTCCATGGTCTACCCAGGTGAAAAAATGACGTGGACCACGTGTTGGGAGCGGATGCAGTGACTTAACCCGATTTATTGCAAAAGAGATTATAGCAATGCTAGTAGCACTCGCGGCGCTTATAATATAATTTGTTTTGAATCTCTATTATTGTGCGATTACGGTATCTCGCGTCAAGTCCATGTAAACACGATCAGGAGTCCGTCATGTGAATCATGCCATTGAGCAATCATTCCATTCTCCACTCGTCAAACAAGTGCTGTCACGCGATCACTGTCCACATGTGACATGAGCTCGGAAGCCACATTTTTGGCTGCGCTAAATAGCTGTTGGGTTTCATCCTCTTCGACATTGTTTGAACTGGTCTCGACCGTTTAAATCCGCTTGTCCTTATTATGTCTAATCGGTTGAAGGCTGCCCTTGTGCCTAGTCATTATCCGTGTTACAACACGCACAGCTATGTACACTAAGGCTCTGTCAATATGCGTCGGTATTTACAATCGTGTTAAGAAACATTTAGGAAAAGAGAATGACAATAAATACAATTGGATAACACAAGAGGAACCTCTAATATGCACTTATTTGCGATAATACAATATTCGCATAAAGGAAAGTACAGTAACATTGAAAAGAAAAGATCTAAACAGCAAATCGTCTGAATGGAAATATGAAAAAAACTTAAGATTGTGAATCGCAAAGACTAAATCTTTGGGAACGAAAATCTGTAAACATATTTTGTAATTCATGCATTTATGTTTTGGTCAATGATAGCTAACATCTGTCAAAGTTTAACACTATATACCGAATTACCAAAATAATTACAAGTTCCAACATTCACTGCCATATTATGCTATGAATATGGAACATGTACCCAACACATGATGTAGTGTATGCCAAATTGCTAAGAGTCCACATCGAGGGTATGTAATCTCGCTATGTAATTCATGCAGTATCAAAAGTACATAAACGTAGATCACAAAGCGTGGTATGCGGCAATTCTAAAATTGGTTGGGTTGGCAAGCTTGGGCATTTATTACATTTTGCTTAGAACTCTACAACAAGAAGTGACACTTAGCCCTCGACTTTTGACATTGTATCATTGTTTTTAAACTTTGTTGAAGGTTATTTCAGTATTTATTTCAACTTTAATTACACACCAGTATTTTTGACTTTTACCATTTGTTGTCAATTATGCAACTTATAAAGTTAAATATTTTACAATTTCTTCAAAACTATTTGGGGTCTATTAATCCTTACGTGATGATATACACCACAGAATTTAGTTAAAACAGTAAATCACATCTTTCAAGTTTGTGTCATTTATTTTAATTTCGTTATTTTACACTCGCATTTAGGGCTTATAAAGTCCGTAACAGTTCCTGGCTTAAAGTTCTAAGAGAGATGGTTACCCAGGCGTTTCTTATTAGTCGTCGTGGTGCTGATGACCCTTCGGACGTCTGTACAGGCGTTTGTTAGTTCCGCGCTATTGCGGTGTAACAGTCGCATTCCGCTTGCCTGCTCCCGCTACGGCGCCTCGATATGATACCTTGTTTCTTTCATAATCATGATGTGTACCTAGGTATTCATGTACTGTGTATCTATAGAGTAGAGCAAGGCAATTTTGTATCGCATTGTCTTTTGAAGATTTTCTTTTTAGCTGGCTGTATCAATGGCTATACTACCTGTGCTGATTTTTTTCTCACTTGGTCCACTAAGTAAAAGTTTAAAACTCATTTCGATATGCTGACCAATTTTGACGCCAGTTTTTTGGTCTCTGAATGCTTTACATTGACGGACAAAAACAGCAGTTTCCGGCCTTATTATTTACGTTTTAACCCAAATATTTGACCTCAATATAGGATGATTGATGATGCTGATATTGCTGATACATGAAACCAACGTAATATTATTTTCTGGTTTGCTCGCAGACATTATCTTTGTAGAGAGGAAAGACACAAGCCATGATAAATTAATCATGTGTTATTGAATTAGCAAAAATACATAGTAAGCGTTCGAAATGTAATGGTACTCGATACAAGAAAACTGCTAAAAACAAAGAAAGTACAATCAAGTGCCTTGAAAAGCTCAGGGATTTGGTTCAGAGGTCATTTGGCGTTTTGTAAACTGACACCAGGGTTAGTCAAGTTCGCCACTTACTTGATTATTATAACTACACGATAAGGAATGATTTAGGTTTAGTAGTACTTCTTTTGGTGTTGATAATCTTAGCTAGCAGTGGTATTGAGTTAGTTCCCAAGAGTAAGAAAAACAGTTTAAAAATAGTTTGCCAGTAATGAATTTAGTAAGTAGCTTACGTACGTAGTTTAGGCAGTGTTATGAATGGAGGTAGTAGTAGCACATGGGCAGTACGTTGGAGAGTCGCACGCGCCGCTTCCGGGCCCGAGGCGAGAGACGCGGGCGCAGCGCGTGGGAAACGTGTAGGCAACGTGCGCGTACGTTCCCACGTATACTGGGGCTGCCTCAGTCCAAGAAAATAAGGTCGTCTTTTCCGAGCCTCCCTCATCTTGCACTATTGCCTTCTACAATTGTTATTCGTATACCTAGCGTATGCGCCTCTTTTCTTTTTGTCTCGCGGCAAACTTAGTATATCTGATATTATAAGAAAACTACAATAAAATACGTAATTATAAATGTAAATTATTGTAGACTGTAAATATAAAAAGTACTAGACATAAAAACTTAAACTAAAAAGCAATGAAGTACGTAGTTCTGAATTCAAGTTATTGCGGGCGATAAATGTAATAATACATAGGTAGATAATTCATGTGCATTCGAAAAATCGATAATTGCCGAAATCACACAGCCAAAAATCGACACAGCCAAAAATTTTAAGCATTGTACTTTTTTGTACAATTCTGAAGTTTTGTACCGAATTTGGATTCTTAATTTATTTGTTTTCCTGCACTTTCAACATTCGCTTGATTGACTCCATGGAAAAGAGGAAAAATAAATGTTAAAATAAGAAAAACAATTGACAAAATTATGCTTTTGGGGAAAAAGATGTGCTTCGTTTCGGTTAATTAAAACCGTTTAAAAATAAGTCTTTGATTCTTTAATGCCGGCCGGTTTGGTCGAGTGGTAGTAGCGCTGCCTCTTCATCAACGGGTCCTGGGTTCGATTCCCAGTCGGGGCAAATATTTGTGTAAAAAGCAGATGTTTGTTCTCGGGTCATGGGTGTTTGTGTTTGTCTTTATGTGTGTTCCGAGGGACCCACGACACAAGGGAAAACCTTAATGTGGGCCTTTGAGTGTATAGCGTTTATTTATTATTTATTTATTTTATTATTTATTTAATGACTTTTATCTTGCAACCATTATTTAAGTCCATATACTAATTAAAGCAGATTAAGTAAGTTGTTCAAGTAATTGTAGTAATAAAAGCAGTTTTGGTGACTGTACGATTGTGTATCAAATTGCAATATGGTCACGATTTATGAAGTAACAAGTGATCTTATGAGATGACTGACAACCCTGTATGCATTGTCTCCGCCGACCCGCGAGCCCACGGCCCAGCCTCCGACACACTCGCGGCGACCTAATAACCAACGTACTTGAATGACAGTTGCGAAATACATACACCCGCACAATAACATCCTTAACTAATATTATAAACGCATAAGTTTGTATGATGTTTGTTACTCTTTCACGCTCAAACGGCTGGACCAACTCTGATAATATTTGGTGTGGAGGTAGCTGACACCCTGGATTAACAAATAGGTGCATTATTTTCCCAAATTCCCACGGGAACGAAGGCCTGGGCGGAAAGCTAGTACATCTATAAAACCAACGCCAAACAGCTTGCTGTGTTCCGTCGGTGCGTGGGAGTACCTTTATAGGCATTTTCTGGGTTAACTCGCTCCATCGTCGACCTCATCTTTGACCTTTATGGTCAAGATTGAGATCAAGAGTTAACCCATCTTATAATATAAAAAAAAAGACGCAAAATAAATTTTTTACCCACACTGAACCCACATAAAACTATAGGCGGTAATTTTCAAATTTCGAATGATTCATTCTAATGCGAGTTCCATTTTTAAGATCTCTGGCGCCAATATAGTCGTAACATTCAGCCAATCTGATCGAAGCGTTTGGTGGGTTCTATACAGGGAGTAAGTACAGCTTACCAAAAATTAAAGTCCTGAATTCAGACTCAGACCATCATCGTTGTGAATATTTAGAAAATATTTTTTTATTGTTTTTTGATGTGTTCTACTTTAAAATAAAATTAATTGTTCGATTTATCCCATTTTGCACTAAAACACACTAATAACAGCGTAAAACACGAAAACCAGCAATGTTCATCGTATTCTGATGGTACACTACGTGGCGCTAACGTAGGTTGATGACGAAAATTTCTTAGTTAGACGTTTTCGGGAAAAATAATCACTAATAGTCATTGGCGTATCTAGGGTTATTTTCTAGGGGGGGCCGCGGGCCTGGCGAAAATTAAATGTACTCTAGCTTAATACGCTGTGTATTCAAATTCAAAAGTAACTAATACAGTATTATACTTAGTATGTAATAATAAGTATGTAGATTTCTCAGTTGTAGATAACTATAAAATATATATTTTTTTTATGATTTTTGTGTGAAGTTATGAGTATTTTGGCATCAGTTATAGAATTTCGAATTGGTAGCCCAATATTCTGGGGTGGGCCCTAGACCATACTGGGGTGGGCACGGCCCACCCGGCCCCCCCTCTATATACGCCTATGCTAATAGTCGATCCTAGTTATGGGTAGATTCCACCATTTAAGTACATATTTGCTAAGCTATCCCTTACACTCTGTATACCTACTTAAAATAAAATAAATCTTTTTCCTTATACCTGATCTCTTAAATCCTTGGTCAAGTTCAAGCGTACCCCGAATCTGAAACAGGACAATTTTAAATATGCAAGAATATCTGCTGAAAATACACCAGATTTTAAAGAATAGCCTAATACGTCTAATACGCGTCGTAGAGATTTTTATTATCAAAAATATGAAATTAATTATTACAAATTTAGAGGGCATCGATGACCAAAAGCATTGTCATTGATGCCCTCTAAATTTGTAATCATTTTAGTAAACACTAAAAACATCCACAAATCATTAAGGCGATAAGATAAGCGAACAACAATTCTTGTATGTCACACTGAGTGTGTTTTTGTGAATTAATTGCGTTACATAATAATTATTTCAGCGAACGTTGGAAGACAATGTATATTTGCGTCGGCGCCGTCAAGGTCGGGGTCATTGAACCCATTTACGTCCGCAAAGAGGCGCCGCCGCCGCCGCTGCTGCCGCGGAATAAACTTCTGGATCTACTAACGGCCATTCGCGTTTTTTCACATTGTTCATTGGTTCATTTCCATATTGCAAGAAACTGTTATTTCTGTACGAATACGGATGTAACGTCTTTAATTCTTTAAAGGCTAAGCATAAGAGCCAATTAAATTGTATTTCTTAAAGTTAGTCTTTGCAGACCATTTAAATTCAATTTTACAGAAAAACGCAAGAAAACGAATAAAATTGTTAGACGTATAAGTGGCATTATTGCTAAGTAAACATAATTTTTTTAAAAGCAACCAAGGAGTAAAAACATCAGGAGCCTATAAGGAAGCGACAGCGCCTTTCGCACGTACTTTGAACAAGCTAACTGAGGGCAAATTGGTGGGTGTTTGGTACCACAAAATACCACAATCTAAATGGGTTGATTTTAAATTAGTTAGCGAAAATGTAGGGAGTGACTCTCCCCATGAAACTGAATATCTAAGGAATCCATGTGAAGTTCTGAAAAAAGAAAGTTTCCTTTTCTTATACTAAAACAATCGATTAGCCGATTGCTCAAGTTTAAGACTTAGAAAGACTAGCAGTCCACGAACCCGCATTGGGCCAGCGTGGTGGACTATGGCCTAAACCCCCTCCGTGTTTAAAAGGGAGGCCCGTGCCCCTCGATATATGGGCTGGTAAAAAAAAATCTCTCAAGTTGTGCTGAGAAGCGAATTTTTTTCTATTTCGACCTTTGTTCCTTGGGAAAAGTTGTTCAATTTAGTTGGTCGTATTAATTTTCGTTAACTAATATAAAGTCGCCCTATTTAAAGACGAAAAATATACTGCAGAGTAAATCCAATGAATCAATATGAAGCCTTCATTTCATTATACCTGCACTCGTGTCCCAAGTGTTTTAGTTGGCCAAGGATAGAGTAGCAGTATTTCTTCATTATTTCACATTACATTGCATTTACCGTGTTTCTTCTTCTATCATAAACATAAACTACATACAGCCAAACATCTGTTTTTATCGTTTTTAAACATTTGTACAAATGTTTTTCCCAATTTCAATAAATATTCAATAACAAACGCAATTCTGAAACATAAAGAGTACAATATCACCTTTTTAATAAATTCAGCAACGTAAACTAATGCGTGAAGGACATAATGCACGCGTAACTTCAAAAGATCAACAAACAAACTTGTTATTGACATTGTAGACGACAGAATTGTTCGAGAAAATGAGTTATTTACTTCAATTATTTGTACCCTTGCCATGAGATGAATTCAGTGTGCCAATGTCCTATTTATTTCTGCCAACTTTTTTTGTACTTCGTTCTCTCTATACAGCGAAAATCTTCCATTACAGTGTTTATTAATTACTTGTTATAAACAAGACAGCGTTACACATAATAATAATTATTGGAACTAATAATAGTAAACAATCTTTAAAACAAATATAAAATAGAAACTACTGAAATTTACGGTTCTAGTAAATAAATATAAAATGAATAAATATTCTTCGACGATTCACACAATTAAAAAAAAGTGTATACTTTGATGAAAAATAGATACATAAATTCTTGTTTTTTGTCCAGATATTTAAATACTTTGCCTAACCATGAGTTCAGAAGAACTCATGCATGTCTCATTTTAGGTAGATGCATCATGCATCTCTCATATGATATACAATACAATATATACAAATAATACCATACAAACGAATACAGACTACATATACGTTCGAGTATATATTGTGCAACTAATTTGTGGTCAAGGATGAATGTGTTTGTGTGATTGGCTATAATTGACGTTTAAGCCTTAATCATAAGCTAGACCTGTTGTCTAGAGCTTATACCTAGTCGTCGTCATCAGCCCATAAACGTCCCATCAAGGGGCATGGGCGTATACACCTAGTCAGCGAATTAAAATTAAATTCTGTTTCAAACATTACAGCCAGATTGTAAATTAGAATAATATATGTCATATCATAACAAGCAACGCTTCTTCTAGTTAGAAAAATTAATACCAAGTATTATTATCATTCTGTAAGTTTGTCCAAATGTTTGTGCGAATTTCCCTATTGTGAAGAAGGCGAGAGACAGCGACACACACAATAGCGGTCCCGCCACTGTCAATATTTGTCGTGAGTCTGACGTCTTTTGCAATATTGAAAACAATAGACAGGTTTCGTGGGCACTGTGCTCACAGAGGTTTTACTACGTTGTTTGCGCTTAATTAATTTTCATTATTTTGTGACGTAAGTACTTATTCCATTTACTAGATAAGTAAGTTCGTTTTCTAGGTATGAACCGAACGAGGGCTGTTGAAAAACCTGTGTTCATGCAGGGAAAGCTGATGTTTGAAGATCACTATAGATTGATGGCAATGACTCGTTAGGTACTTGAACTTCTTTAAAAGTTTCGCCATTTGGAGAACGTTGGGCACATTGACATTGTTAAACTTGATAAATGGTGTGTAAGCATTAAGCAATAGCGCAAGGGTGTGTGATTCTAAAGGAAATATGTATTATTTACCAACGTACTGAAGTCATAGTTTGATAATCTCCAATTTTTTTTTACAGAGAAACCAAAACAAAGACGAACGTGGCCCACCATGCAATACTATTGGGGCCAGACGTATTAAACAGCCTAACGAGCGTGTGTATGACATGTGACCCATATTGTACGACATCGGATCTTTAATTCGACAATTAGATTGTGTGCGAAATAATCCCTGATAAGATTCTTAGAACATCGCCGGCGGTGACGTTATTTTATTATAATTTATTCTTGTAATCTCACAATAACTTAGTACAAATCAATGAAATAATATTTTGTGTACCTAAGCTGATTAAAAAATTTCAGAGAACTCACGCTTCTGCCGAGCGGGTTGGTATAAATATTTTTGTACCTAACCCAGGCTGCAAGTGCAAAAATCAAGTATGTTTGACCTAGTCATGTTTGCCCAATACCACGGCGTATAATAACGCTGAATGAATACGAAGATGACATGTATGTTAGCCAAGGAATGGACGGAGAGTACCTTTAGTACGAGTATCAAGATATCGGATTTAGAACCACATTTATAGTACTAAGCTAGCAAAATCCTGTTTGGTCTCCAAAACGAAAGCAATTTTCAGGACATCCTTATAACTAATTTCTATACACAATGGTGATGTAAAGTAGACCAGGATGACTCACAGAAAGGACCACACATCAAACCAGACATACATTGAATGAAATAAGAGCGAGGCAGTTTAAACCAATTAGGAAAATTGTCTAAGGGAGATGGTATGTGGTCGTTGGAAGTCTAATAGTCAAATAAAGCAATCTAAATACTTGGTGATTTGTACGAAGAGAATAAAATGACAGAAAAAAAATTAAAAGTTTAGGTATCGGGTAGAGATAGAGCGTCGGTGGTCTAACGGCTAGTGCTGCCATTTGCCAATGACTCATTTTCTGAATTATGTACATTAGTTGCACACTAACCGATGCTCTTACGGTGAGGGAAAACATTGTGAGGAAACCTGCACACTCAGGAGACTGAATGTGTAAACATGATTCAATCCGGTCGGGTCCCCCTGTTAGCAGGGCCACGGAGGTCAGATGCCAGTCGCTCCACTGTAATGACTTGACCTGACAAACCCTGGATCATGGTCAAGCGTACCCCGAATGAGAAACGGGACTAAACGCTAGGAAGAATAAGGTAGCGGGTAGAGATAATACAAGATAAACACCGTGAAAGTTATTTGAAAGAAAGTTTAGTTTGAAAAACATTGAATGTGTGCAGTAATTAGTGTTTAACTTTTTTTATTGGAATAATAACTGCTTAAAAATTACTATTTGTGAAAACTTTTTAAAAAGTCGTTACAAGCATCATTTAAAGTGTTAATTTTTTGGTTTTAAAACACATTTTTTTTATCTTTACTGTTCAAATTTACAGATAACAAATTCGAAAGTTACATTAACCTTTAGTTAACTACACGTACAGTTTAGCTTAATTACTTGAGAACCCGTTTTAAATTCAATGTGTAGATAAGTATTAATTAATCGTATGCAACATGTTTCTTTATGCAAATTATTATTGTGGCTCCTTTAAAGGTTACTGAATTATTTCACTTAACCATTGATAAAACTATATTCTCTTGATTATGTATACGGTAGTGACTTTTCCCTTAAGATCATAATTAGGTAATTAAGCTAACATTCCACTTTACTTATATTTGACGACAACTATCATTTACATGACTGTACTTTTAGTAACCATAAATTAAATTGACGTGAATCAACAGAATTAGGAATGAGTTGTGAAAAAAAGATATTGAGGAGAGATAACACGCATGTAACTAATTTTATTTCAGAACGAATAATTTTCGAAAAGAACTTTTTCCAAAATGTCTGAAATTCTTAATGATTAGTTTTTGTAATGTTCGAATTGTAAATTGACATAGACACCAAATATTTTTTTAACATGGCAGGTGAATAAAAAGTTGCCATGTAATCGGCATACCTACGCCTGTGACTGATGAGTGAGGCTTCCCGTTGTTTAGTTTTTCTTTCTGAGCTGAAAACAGCAAATATTTTACACATGTTGCTTTATTGATAGAAATTTAAAATACTATACATATATTATACGAATGTATAAGAAGGATGATTGAATTATAAAACTAAAACACGCGGTTATAAGTCCGCATTTTACGATTTTGCTCTACACAGTTATCTCGAAATAGACATGAAGATACCAAAACGTCAAAGGTTTTTCCTTCTTCAAATCGTCATGGTCTGACTCAGTAGCTTTTAAACGCAGATACATCATCTGTATTTATTATATCTTTGCTTTGAGTAAAAATCCATAAAGCATTAGTAAGCGCCTCAACATGTTGGTCTAAATTATTAAAGATTCTATCTTTACCATAGTGACCAATCGTTTGGTGAATGTATGGTAATTACTAACTTTCCGCCCGCGGCTTAGCACGAGTGGACTACAGGTTATATCGTGCCCCACTATGAGATAAAATGCAGCCTATTTCCTTTCCCAAAGTCTAATCTATCTCTGTACCAAATTTCATGAAAATCGGTTTAGTAGTTTAGGCGGGAAAGCGTTACAGACAGGTTACTTTCGCATTTAAATCACCAGTAGGGATATAATCAGTGTTGCTTTTGATAATCCTAAACATGACTTCTATGATCACGAACAAATCTACCAGCGTGGCTCAACATATACTCGAGCTAGTATATGGTTACCCAACCGCGACGAAGACTTAGGCCAATGTCTTTGGAAATAGACGGTATGGCTCATATATAAAATCCATATTTGCATAGACCTTGGAGCAGCTAACCATGGCGATGGCGGTGAGTGACCGACGCGGTTACTGACATTGTCCAGCAAAAACTAAGCTCCAGATATACTTTTGATCACGTGACATAAATACAAAGCTAAAGCTCAAAAACACATACTTATGTTATGCTTGTTTTTCTTTATCATAATATTGTTCTTGGTTGTACTCTTCCGCAAGGTTACATTTTAAACAAATATGGAGTGAAAAACAATGGCAGAAAACAAGTTTTTTGGAAGTATGAGATTCACCACCACTTTTGATGTTACTCAATTTATCCTGTGTACGCACTACCAAAGAAGTAAAAAAAGTTCTTTAATCGAGAAATTAACTTGACGAAAGTTGTTTACTATAGTGTTGTTGACGTAAATCTTTGTAACCTTCCCTTTTCATCTCGTGAAGAGGCAAACAAATTGATGCCATTCAGTTGTCGCCACGAAATTATACAAATGGAGCTACTTTTTCGCCACATTGTGCAACTGTTATTTGTTTGAATGTTTGTATGAACCATTTATTTATTCAAGATGTTAAGCGTTAAAGGTACAAACAAATGTACAGATAAGATAAAGTAGTAGTAGTATGATCATTTTGTACAACGATCAAGTAGGGTGTGTCTATTTATGGATCCAGTATACGTTGTTTGTTTCCGTTTAATGAAAGATACTTGGAACGGCGTGGTATTTCCGATGTGATTCGTCAGAGTGCATTCGAACATTCTTGGATTGTTTGTTGTTGCGTTCGATGCTCTGTATTTAGAATTTTGTTTACAACGCATTAAGCACCTTCTCAATCACTATCAAAATGTCTTTCGAGTGCAACAAATTAGTGTACCAGAGTATATTAATAGCTTAATTTATCTTCCATTCGTGAATTTGTGAATAACATTTAGACTGACTGACCTTACGACTGCGCCGCCGGCCATACTTAAGGTCGTTTCGTATATTTACAAACATAGCGATAACATTATCGCCCATTACGAAACAGACACTGCATTTCAGGCATTGCTATGAATGAACGTTTTGGAATTGGAACCATTTGTGTTACATTTTGCTAGGATGACGGCATTGTTTACAATGAGTGGAATTCGAGGTACGGTACCTACACTAGGCCGTGTTCTATTCATAGCTGATGATGAGCTGCGTGATGGATGGATGTCGTGACCTCACCGACGCTGCACCGACGCCTTGGCGCGGCGCCGGCGCGATCACGAGCTCAAACCCACTGCAAATGTTATAGACACGGTACGGCGCTATGTACAACACATTATACAACCCGATTATGTTTAACACACACATAATAACTACTACCTCACAAGATGACGCTCGCGCTGATGTAACTTTATGCTGATCGCAACGTAGAATGACTATTATTTAATTCGGTGATACCATCAATGACGTCATCTGTAATCGTGATAATTTTTACCGCTTGCTGGGTAATTTTTGTGCACTTTTAAACAGTTATAATTGCGGAAAAGTTGGGTGACTACCTCAGTCCCGGTCCTGTACGGTAATACTTGTTTACATTCACGCCGACTCAAAAAGTAGGTGATACTGTTACTTACTGTCTCTCAGTATGTTTACTACCAAAATTGTGTAGTAATTAGGTGCGGGTTTATTTCGCCATTTTAAACAGTTTTTCGAAGAATATGGCTCCGTATTTTAACTTTGTTCAACCAAAACAATACAGTAAATTAAATATACACTAATATTATAAAGAGGAAAGATTTGTATTTTGTACGTAAGATTTGATTTGATTGTTTGTTTGTTTGTATTGAATAGGCTCCGAAACCACTGGACCGATTTGAAAAATTATTTCACCATTAGAAAGCTACATTATCCCCGATGGACATAGGCTATATAATTTTCCCGAATTCCCACGGGAACGAAGTCCCGAGCGGAATGCTAGTAACGAATAAACTCAAAAGTTACTGAACCGATTTCAAAACTTCTTTGAACATTAGATTGCTAAATTATCCCTGAGTAACATAGGAAACATAACTTTCCCGAATTCATACGGGAAGGAAGTCCCGGGCGGAAAGCTAGTTTAAAAATAAAGTAAAACTTGAAACATAGTGTCAGTCGAAAAGGCGCTGACTCAACATGTTGCTATAATGCTTGCACACAGCAACGCTGATATTTTGCCAGAACTCTGTTAAAATAAATTAAAATGATTGACTGCATCTGTGCGATATCTAATTTTGTTTTATATATCAAGAGCTAATGGAGAGTAGTATGTAGGTATGTATGTATGTGTGCGTGTTGTGAGTGCATGTGTTGTATTCTAAAATATTTAGCGTTGACATTTCATTTATTTTAATTATATATTATTTTTTTACTTTTGTATTTTTGTGACGGTCATAATATGGGCCAAAAAGACAAATTTATTTAATTTGACATTGAAGTCTTTATTCTAAAAAATATATCTAATCTGAAATATAAATAAGGAAAAAATTAAAGTAACAAAATAAAACATAATATAGTTTGAGAAAATTAAGAATGTTGATTTACATCCACGAAACTGAACAACTTTCCGCAAGCAACAGGTCGAAATATTTTTCTTAGCATGAAAAAATTTTCATATGGGGCGGCCCTTGGCGAAAGTTGTTCAGTTTAATGGGAAAGACCACCCCTTAAAGTTGCGCTCGCTAATTTAAAGTCACCTCATATGAATAATTAGCTTTCCGCCCGGGACTTCGTTCCCGTGGGAATTCGGGAAAATCATGTACCTTATATTCATCACGGATAATGTAGGATTCTAATGGTGAAATAACGGTCCAGTAGTTTCGGAGCCTATTCAATGCAAACAAACAAACAATCAAATCTTTCCTCTTTATAATACTAGTATAGACATAGACCAGCGAAAGAAACAAAGTATAAAGGTATCAGGTCACTGTGTAATTTTTCAATGAACATGTAATAAACATTGTTGTTTGTAATCACATGACTGAGTAAATCTTGTATGTTTTTTTCGCTCATGTTCACTAGAGTACACAAGCGAATGCGTGACGTCTGTTATTTTAAGCGTTTTCCACGAGCTGGTGCTGGCGTCATTGTTACTCGTCAGAAAAACATTATTTATAGGGTCAGGTTAAAAACAGCGTGTCGGCAGGACAGGACGGATTTGGTCGCGCGGACTGCGCCCACGTCGCTCTTATGATTCACTGCCTTGGCGGCGCAACGGTAAACATTATCCTAATTACATTCGAGTTTCTGGGAAATCTGATCATATGTATCTTCTCTTCTATTTAAGAACTGATCTGAATTGCTTTAATTCTAGGACTATACAAATTTCACAGGGTCAAGCTTGATGTGTTCTTGAGTGTACACACGGCAGTACATCAGGCTATAAAAGTTGACCTTTACATAGTCCTTATGTCTTTTGTAACAGAGCTGGCTTTCATTGTGCAATTGTAAGTACTGTTTGTACATAATTAACAATCTAAACGGCGACATGCACCTATAATCTTCGTCAATAGAGGGCTGCAAGGGTGTGTTTTCGTGTAGTTTTTTTCCTGTTTCGCGATTTGATCGAACTAAATTTCCGCAGCAGATAAGAATATACGTTATTTTTGCAAAAGTAATCTATTAAGCGGTGATAGCCCAGTTGGTAATGAGCCAGACTTGTAATCCGAAGGTCGCGGGTTCAAATCCTGGTGCGGGCCTGTACCACTAAATTCGTCTTTTCGGATTTATGTTCGGATTTCTAATTATCACTAGCTCAACGGTGAAGGAAAACATCGTGATGAAACCCGCCCGTCCAAGAAAATTCGTTTTCGAAAGACGAGCGGTCCACCAACACGCATTGGGCCAGCGTGGTGGACTATGGCCTAAATCCCCTTCGTTCGTGTTTCGAAGGGAGGCCCGTGCCCCTCGGTGGGGACGTATATGGGCTGGTAAGAAGAATCTATAATCAGTCTTATATTAATGTCCATTCCAACGTATTTTTTTCATTATATCCGCTTCCTAAAAACCTAGCTTACAACACTGCAAATAGCCAAAACATGTAAACCAAATCGTAACAGCTACGAATGCAATGAAAACATTGATATGTCCCGGCGTTGCATTTAGATAAATCCGACGTGTGACAGATAGAGCAATCAATCTCTCCTGAAACTTGGTCGTCGCGCGCGCTATTTGTCTTGCTTACGAGCTTCGCGGCTATACCACCATAGAAATAAGATCCTTTAGTATAATACGAAGCATGAGACCGTGGCTCATAGAAAAAGATGAGTCGAATAAATCAGGAAGATTTTTATTGCTGGGAAATCTGCTATATAGTTGTTTTTGTAGCACAGAGTTTTTTTGTTATTGTTATAATTCCAATGTATGACTATGACAGGTAAATTAGCCAAAAACTAATTTAAAAAATGAAATCTACAAACAAATTGTTCCTAGACAAGGAAAACTCGTACAAAAGGTCTAATTACTGAATAAACCAATTGTAAATTTAGCTTAAACTGAGTAGTTTACGTGAAAACATCGATTTTTATAAATGACTGAAATATGAAAATTACAAAATACCAGCACAATATTAAATTTGATTATTTCAATTAATCAAATTTAATATTGTCTCTTAAAACCACACATTTTTAACACATGTGATTCTCTCAGTGGCGTGCATTCCATACAAGCAGAAAAGCAGTGCCTACCCTAGACTTTTCAAGGCAAAAAAATACAAAAATTAAATATCATAATGTACACCAACGATCACAGATCTTTATGAAACGAATAAACGTTTTCCGAAATGACGCCATCTACATTTCTCTAACCTTTAACTTTTCAAAACAGCGCCATCTAAACTTGTAATACTGAACTAGTGAGAGCCCTCGTAGGAGCGCGGATTTGCCTTTCTAATTATTCGTTAAAAGCACTCGTTTGAAATGCCTTTTTTGTTGATGTTTTGTGTTTCAATGGGGGCTTCTGATTGGCTGTTTCGCCTCCCCCGCCAAAAATTAATAAACTGATTGTATGGAGAAAAAAGCTCTGCCTATAAAGCGATGCTACCAAATTGAGAAGTGTCAATATTCGGTAAGTTTGAAAGGGCTGTTATAGATTTTTTATTTTGCGGCCTTTTGTCTTATTGGATGCGTTCAGCCATATTGGTTTGTTTCTGTTTTGCAAATAAGTAACTTTTGCAAATTATTGTTTTATCAGTTTATAGTGATTGTTAGATATTTGTTTAAAACAAAATGAGTGCAATAAGTTGTGAAAAGTGTGGTGATGATGTTTGTTTGCCTAAACTGCGTAATTTTTCAAGTTTACCTTTTCAAGAAAAAGTAAACATTACTTATTACCTATATCGCAAAAGGCCGATGCATGGATTTGACGCAAAAAAGGTACCGCAGTAAGACATTTTAATACTAAAATATACAATATTCATAATTAGTTCACGGGTTGTGTGCATACTAACCGCTTCAGTATTTTGTTATCCGTGCATTTTGCAAAAGTATGGAATGGCGCAGGGTTATTTTGATTTGAATAACCTTAATACAGCGATTAAAAAGCATGAGCTTTCTGAAAAACATCTCAAAGCTACGTTGAAAGTTTACTCGTTTGGCAAAAGTCGCATAAAAACGAGTTTGAGCGGTCAATTAAAACTAGACAAGTTCACTGCCTACCCTGCCTAAAATGTCTATGCACGCCACTGGATTCTCTTAACAAACGCAACTCATATAACGCTTGAAAAGTCTCTTTAAATAGTACAATAAGAATTATAGGCACAATTCTACTCGAACTAAGATTCCTTTCAGTGTCTTGATCTTCCATCCGGCATTATTTCCTATCGCAGGATATTGTTATCGTTAGGACATGTTTACAATCATTTCCACTTGAGGAAATGCTGAAGGTTCAAGCTTTTTGAGGTAAACGGACATTTCTATTGTTGTTTAATAGTTTTTTTTTTCTTTTTAAAAGATTAAAAGTCAATCACGGAAGACGGAACGATGCGGACAAACCAAGTTGTGCAAATTCTCAAGACCCGTTTTTAATACTCGGGACATTGCAGGACATAAGACTAGTCCTGGTCAGCTTGAAGGTGCGAAAGTTCATACGTACTAAAAAATCGTGCCTGAATATGTTTGTTTATCGTAGAGGCGCCCAGCAAAGCTAACTGGCGCTGACTGGGCACATGAAATCGGACGAAGCCTAATTCAGTTAGCTACGAGTAAATTCGTCAACGATCCGGCTATAGAGCTGCAAATACTTGTTATTTGACATTGTTTCGAAATACAATAACTGTCGATTTGCAAGATATATTCGTGTATGAGTTTGAGCGTTTGTTTGCGTTTATTTTTGCTTGCGACGCGACACGCGTCCGCATTTAGCCGCAACATGAGCCGTCGGCGTGCAGCACTACGATAGACACAGCAAGAAGTAGGTATTCAGTATGGATACTACAAGTATTAAACTCATAATTTACGCATAAAAAGCCACATATGTAAATTTTAAATCCTGACATTTGAATTCGTTGTTAATAGAACGAAGAGACAAATCTCAATTTAGTTTCACTTAAGAACCGAAGACGAAGACAATCGTTAGACAAAATGATTTTGGCTACCCTGTATAACCATTCTGATTAAGTTTACCTAGTGGTCCTACTTTTTACGTGTTAAATTCTGCTTCTGTATGGTACATAGTATTTTTTTAAACTTAGAAATGTTTGCCTGTGGTATGTACAACCGCTGTCCGGTGTATTCTTGTGCATGCTCTGTTTATTGATCATAAATTAATGCATGTTGTGGGTCTGAGTAAGCAAAACCTAGAGTGACAAAACAGGTAACAATTGGTTGTGAAGTGGATATGGTTTATTTGGAAGGTCCTTAAACTAACAAAATCGATGATGTTAGTTAAGTGGAGAGAGGTTCAGCTTTTAGCTACTATGCAAGAAAAGTCTGTAGGTCCCTTTTTTGTTAATTTGAAAGTTTGAACCCAACAAATCGTAGTAACAACACTGTTTATTTATTTAGTTTAGCCTGTGACATCGGCGCGGCGCCCGCGCCTTGCCGCTCCAATGCATCGCCCATTGCCTCCGCGAGCCAACAATAGTACGTCGCGACGACTTATTCTCACTCTTATTGTACATTCCATCTCTTAGACACAAAAGAATAGTTTGAACACTTGGATGATCGTGCAGGAAATGTATTTAAACATATGTCACCGATGAAATCACCTAAATACCTACGCGATGGGCAGTCGGAATTGTAAACAGGCTTCACTGCATTTGCGACGAGAGCGCAAGCGTATGAGTAACATATTTTTTTGTATGCTTACTGATAAATTACGGTTCTACAAAAACAAAAATGGCATGAATACTATTTAGATATCGTCATTAGATCTTGAACTCTCGTGTTATAAATACTTACTAATCTATTCAAACTTATTGTTACTGTACGCATTCGTACATAAAAAGTTATCTTTTGTTTATTATTTTAAATTTATTTATTTTATTTACTTAGGTTCACCAACAATTGCTTACACTAATACTTCCAAAATTTATATTAAAACAAACACATTGACAAGTGCAACAATCACTTATATGTAAATTCCTCATGCATATAAAAACAACTGAGTGTGCTAAAATTTGGTTACAATTGGCTAGTTTAGGAAAAGGGGGCGGTAAATTCAAAAGTGAGTGAGTAATGCACGCACGGAATTGCTGAATTGACCTTTGATGTCTGCATGGTGTCAATGACGTCACTGCACTGGTTTACAATTTTGTACATTCTGAAGATAGGCGAGCTACAACCCAACACGGTGGTTCGAAATGGCAGAAAAATAGATTTTAAATTACAAGTTTCTTTTTATATGTATGTTTTTTTCGCGGGTACTTGAGAGAGTAAACACAAAAAATTATTGCTCTGTTGAATTTTTAATATTAAAAATAGAGAAGTATATTTAAATGTTATTATAAACCTACCAGTATATAAGTTGACCCTATCTTCACCACTACACTTGTTTATCATCACCTGACACCATTTCCATCAACACCATGGCTTTCACACCACAGCAACTAGCACGCAGTATGGAAGAACTGACATCACTTTTCACTGCACGGATGGAGGAGTTTGAAAAGAATCAGCAACCACCCACTTCAGCTGCCATTACGGTCAAGAACTTATCTACGGAATACTCCACCTTCAAAACCTTCATCATGAATTCGCTGCGGATACTCAAGGTACAAGTAGAACAACTCACTTCTAGTATTGATCGCATCGAAACCCACTCCCGTAGGAAGTCTCTATTGTTTCATGGTGTTGGTGAGGATAAGACTGAGGATCTACCACGTAAAATCAAGGCGCTATTAACCAACCAAATGAAGTTGACCCAGGTGGATTTTGAATCCTGTCATCGTTTGGGTACAAAAACCGATAAAGCGAGACCCGTATTGGTACATTTTAGTACGTTACAGCAGCGATCTGAGGTGTGGAGCGCCAAGACATGTCTTAAAGGTTCCAAGATATCTATCTCGGAGTTTCTAACAAAATCACGGCAGGAGGTCTTTGTTGCCGCCAGGAAACACTTTGCCATGAAGAATTGCTGGACAAGCGGAGGCACTATAGTCATTCTGTTGCCAAATAAAACTCGTAAGAAGATCATTTCCATGAGTGAGCTTCAAAAGCTGACGGCACAGTACCCTGCCACCAACTAAATGATGCTGGCGTTGGGTGAAGGTAGTAAGAAGCGCCTCACGAAGTGAATCACTGCATTTCAAACATTCTTAACGTATTTAAGGTAGATTTACAACTTATTTTTAAATTATACTGTTTGTTTTTCAACATTTATATCACCGATATTATGTTAGAGGTTATGTTAAATTGTCAGTCTACTTATTAATGTCAATGTCAGTCACACTGACGTGAATTTTGCGTTTCGTTACACCCTTTTGCATTTATTCTTTTTTTTTTTTTTTTTTTATAGCTTGGACTGGCAATGGAGTTCTTTTTTGGTCGGCTTATTCTGGTGAAAATAGTAATATCTTGTTGTAGTGTTTTGTGTGTTAGTATATTTAATTTATATTTCTTAAATTTATATATTTTATTTTATATATATGCTCAGTATAGACGATGATTTCTTTTCAAGCTCTTCTTCTGATGAATTTCTAAGTGCTGGTAGTGATGACTCTCTTTCTGACTCTGGACTGCTCGACAGTAAGCTTCTCTCTGTTTTTAATTCTAAATCTTCTTTTCTTTCTCTTGTGCACATTAACGCGCAGAGCGTTCTGGCTCACTACGACGATTTGCTTGCATCATTTAGCGACGGCATTGTCGATGGGATTTTGGTCTCAGAATCGTGGCTGAAACCTTCTCTTCCTTCTACTTCTTGTTCCCTTCCTGGCTATAGGATCTTTCGCAACGATCGTGTTGGCAGAAGAGGTGGTGGTGTTTGCATTTATCTGCGTAGTAATATACCGTCGGTTGTTGTTGCTCTTTCTTCTGCAGATAATACTGAAAATATTGAATATATCTTTTTGGAGTTGACCGTAAATCATAAGAAAATTCTTCTTGGTGCTGCTTACAGTCCTAATGATAAAATTAATTATTTTTCGACGCTGGAAGGCTTACTTGAGGAATACACTGTATTGTATGATCATATTGTTGTGATGGGAGATTTCAACACATGTTTGATAAAGGTTGATGCGAAAATTAGAGCTAGAGCTCAAAAACTGTTAGACATAACTTCATCTCTAAACATGCAAATACTTCCTCTCTCACCCACACACCACCCTCCCAATAGCCAACCTTCATTGATAGATCTGATAATAGTCTCCAATACTGATCATGTTGTTTCGCATGGTCAACTACCTTCACCTTTCAGTCACCACGATCTTATATACCTGTCGTATAAAGTGCGTCCTCCTAAAGTCAAAGGAAAGGTTCTTCTTATGCGCAATTTTCGTGATATGGATCTGAGTCGTTTGAGAGATGATATGAATCAAACCGATTGGTCTTCGGTGCTGCTCGCAGCTGATATCGATACCAAAGTAGCGGCTTTTAATTCTATTCTTGTGCGACTGTATGACAAATATGCTCCCATTAGACCTGTTAGGGTGAAACGCTTGCCTGCCCCTTGGTTGACTCCTATTATACGAAGAACAATGGCAAAACGCGATAAAGCTAAATTAACCTACAGGAAGTCACCAACTGATGAGAATTTGGCCTTATACAAAAAACTGCGTAACATCTGCAACAGGATGTGTAGGGATGCTAAGCGTCGCTATATACATTCCTCTTTAGATAACCTTTCTGCTTCTCAGGCTTGGAAATTTTTAAAGACTCTTGGTGTAGGCAGGACGGCGGTAACTGTCAACAGTACCGTTGATTTAAATGCTCTTAATAATCACTTCTCTACCCTTCCTCTAACTTTTGACCCAAACACTAAAAGCGTTTCTCTTGCTCACCTTGCTAGCCTTACGAAGCCTAACTGTTCTCCCTTTGTTTTTCACGCGGTCACGGAGGAGGATTTTAAAAAGAGCATTTTCTCTATCTCCACAAAGGCTGTTGGTGATGACTGTATTAGTCTGGCCATGCTTCTTCCGGTCCTGGACCACATTGCACCTTTTATCACCCACTTAATAAATTACTCACTGATGGCCAATGTGTTTCCATCAGCCTGGAAGAAAGCTTTTGTTATTCCGCTGCCAAAAACTCCTAATCCTGCCTCTCTTTCTCAGTATCGCCCCATATCTATTCTTCCTATCCTCTCCAAGGTCCTAGAAAGTGTCGTTCATAGACAACTTTATTCTTACCTCACATCCAATAACCTTCTTTGTCCTTACCAATCCGGATTCCGTCCCTGCCACAGTACGGTCAGCGCGCTGCTGAATGTCACGGAAGACATCCGACTTGCGATGGAAAATAAACAGCTCACTATTATCGCACTTCTGGACTTCAGTAGTGCGTTCAATACTGTGGATTTTGATATCCTTCTTGGCACTCTCCGCTCAATTAACGTCTCATCCCCTGTGATCGACTGGTTCCGTTCTTATCTTTTCGGCCGCCAGCAGTGCGTGAAAATGGACGATGTAAAGTCGGACTGGACCACATTATCTGCTGGTGTTCCACAAGGCGGCGTACTATCTCCTTTGCTGTTTTCTGTTTTTATTAACAATATTTCTAAAGTACTCTCTTCTTCCTACCACCTGTATGCAGATGATCTACAAATATATCGTCACTTTAACTTGGACAAATTTTCTGACGCTGTGAACAGTTTAAATGCGGATCTAGTAGCTATACAAGAATGGGCTAACTCGTTTGGGCTACTTGTAAATCCTACCAAGTCTCAAGTAATGGTTGTAGGGAGTAGTAGGTTGCGTGTCAGATGCGATGTTAATAGTTGTCCTGTATATTATAATGGCATTAATATTCCGTATACTGACAAGGTAAAAAATCTGGGTGTGATTTTCGACAGCTGTTTGTCTTGGTCAGCGCACGTTAGCGAGTTGAGTCGGCGCATGCATTACTCTTATCATTCTCTCAAGCGACTCCAGAACTTCCTTCCATTTAAAACTAAAATCCTATTAGCCCAATCTCTTCTACTTCCGATTCTCGACTATGCTGATGTTTGCTATTTAGATGTGAGTGAGGAGTTGCTTAGTAAGTTAGAACGACTCCAAAACCTGGCCATTCGTTTCATTTTCAGTCTGAGAAAATTTGACCATGTGTCGGAATATCGGGCACAACTGAAATGGCTTCCCATTCGATTCCGCCGCGATGTGCACCTTCTGTCCTTCCTGTACAACGTCCTCAAGAATCCCTCCTCTCCTGATTACCTTCGTTCCCGTTTCCAACTGTTACCTCCTGATACTCGTCCACGCCGCTCCTGTAATACCAACGTGTTGCAATGCCCCTCGGCTAGCACAAATTTTCGTTTTAATTCTTTTACTGTCCGTGGAGCACGGATGTGGAACAAACTCCCGACAGCTATACAAGAGAGTCCATCTATACATTCCTTCAAAAATAGAGTCAAAGAATACTACCTGTCCCAACTGTAATGAGCAAATTATATATTATGTATGTATGATTTATTATATTCGTTTATATGTATTATATATGTTAGTATATATATTATTTTTATTTCATTATATTTAAGTATTAATAATATAAGCCCTTCTCTTATTTGGTATTTTCTTACGTTGTGCGCAATTCTCTCTTCCCGTCTCGTACACTATTTCTCACCGATTAGGTTGGCTGGAAGAGATCTCGTCTAGAGATAAGCTCGCCTTTGTACACTATTTTTTATGTATTTTTTTTTCCCTACTGTGTTTGTGCAATAAAGAATATATAATAAATGAACATGAAACTTAAAACAATGTATAAATTAGTCTAGTCATTACCGTTTCTAATAACTCCACGTTTCTACGTACAGTCTGTTCCCTCAATTAAGTATTGACCCATGTTTCTTGTTTTTTCGTGACAAGGTTTACATTAGAATGAACTTGGCGTGTAAACAATACAAAAAACCGGCCAAGAGCGTGTCGAGCCACGCGCATTGTAGGGTTCCGTAGCAGCATGGTTCAAATACATTCTTATTAATCCCAACAGTGTTTGGCACTTGGTCGACTATTACTCGCAAACTTGAAGGACCAACTTATGTGTGATAGTTTTCCTTTAAATTTCGTTGTATATTCTACCAACGTGAATTTTTTCACATTTTTGGAAACAACCGTTTAGCAGGTATAGGGGGGGACAGGACACTTGTGTTTGACAAAAATTTTTACTTTAAAAATTTATATTTCGCAAACGGAGTGCTGAATCGAAAAACGTTCTTAGTAAACCCCTTCTATCTTTTAAAATGCTATCCTATGACACCCCACTCAATGATATTGGCGAGAAAAAAAATTCATCGCCCTTTCACGTCTATGGGAGACACCCGAATTTTTTTTTTCCAAGACTTTACTCTACAGTTCTGTCGGCGTGATTTATATGTATAATCATGCTTAGTTTCAGCTCTGTAGTACCAAGGGTTTCTTAGGAAACCTGCGGACAGATGGACAGACGGACATGGCGAAACTATAAGGGTTCGTACTACGGAACCCTAAAAAAAGATAAATACACGTACATATAGTCGATCATAGAAAAAAAAAGTTGTGGTAAAGACGTGTGAAGCGGGGCGAGTGGGCCGCTAGTTTGATATCAGTTGAATAACACCACAACAAAGTATTTCGGGAATACAATCACAGTTATTTGCAGGACAAATCCCTCAGAGATAGACCGTAATATCCTGTGACAAAGGTATTAAATTAACACATCCGGGTTTCTCCGGGGATATATGTATATACCATTGTTATTTTCTCTACTGCATTTGTTTGACATGTCAAAACATTGCTGTCTTCTATATCTACTATATCTATCTTCTATCTATATACATATTATAAAGAGGAAAGATTTGATTGTTTGTTTGCATCGAATAGGCTCCGAAACTACTGGACCGATTTGAAAAAATCTTTCACCATTAGAATCCTACATTATTCGGGATGGATATAGGGTACATTATTTTCCCGAATTCCCACGGGAACGAAGTCCCGCGCTGGAAGCTAGTATCTAATATAAAGATAATATTATAAAGAGAAAAGATTTGTATTCTTGTATGTAACGAATAGGCTCCGAAACTACTAGACCGATTTCAAAATTTCTTTCACCATTATTAGGACATTATCCCTGCGTAACATAGGCTACATAATTTTCCCGAATTCCCACGGGGATGAAGTCCCGAGCAGGATGCTAGTCTAATATAAAGATACGTAAATGGAACTGGTGATGTTATAAAAATATGGTAATATGTCTAAAATAAAACGGAATTACCAAGTAATGTTTGTTTTTTGAAAATAGTCAGGTTTTTAACCGACTTCAAAAAAGGCGGAGGTTCTTTGGTCGACTGAATGTATTTTTTTAAATGTATGTTCACCGATTTCTCCGCCAATTATGGACCCGATTTTTAAATTTCTTTTTTTGTTCGAAAGAGTTACTCCAGAGGTGGTCCCATATAAATTTTATCGAAAATGTTCAGCGCTTTAAAAAAAAATCATTTTCGTGACATTTTCGTTTGTGGTTATCTGCTAAGAGGCATTGTAGTCTGCAAAAAATACTAGTTATCTATACTTTGTGCGAACTGTTGTTGGGATTGAAGTCGGTGATTCATACGTTTTTAACGTGGAAAATTATTTAAGTCGTTCTTCAACAACTAATACGACAAAGTAATCATGTCCTTAGGTTTAATGCAATTCATGTTTTTGAATCATACTCTTGAATCCGGTCCCTAGAGGATTCCCAAAACACAAAATCAGTGAAATTACTGAAAGTCAACGTCCTAACAAATACGCAATAGAATAATACGTCCAAAGAACTTGGTAAACAAGTTAATGTTGATATTAAATACGTAGAAATGTCGTGGAAAGTTTGAGACTTGTCAGAGCGATTTTCCAGGAGTGTCAAGTTGCATCGTGCGGTGGCCGAAGGCAGGGGGGAGGGGCTGGCGACTCAATGAAAATATAAATAAAGCAGACAGACGGCCCGCCCTGCTGATCTGTTTTCCATTCCGTGAACCGAACTGTTTGAGTTTCTTTTGTGTGTTTGTTAAAAAAAAACATATTTATATAAACTTGCCTCTGACCAAAGGTTATCCTTGTTGTAGAGACTTTGAAGCTACCAATTTGTTATTTAACTTCCTCTCGTAGTTGAAAAACGTATATAAAATTTACTTCTGTTCATCCTTTGCATGTCCACTGCTGGACAAAGGCATCTTTTATTGAAATAAGGGGTAAATATTATGCTTGGTAAACTAGTTGGCGAGGTTAATTTTGAAAAAAATCCTATTACTTTTTTCTGTGTGATTTGCGCTTTAGTCGTCGCGCGCTTGTTTACGGCGCGTGCGATACAAATCTTGCACACACAGGTGTGCAATAATCGCGCGAAGGTTTAGAACCCTCGGTAGACATGAGATAGGTCCTATTCAACTCTGTCTGATACAACGCCGTGCTTATTATGGTCTTGTTGCTTTATCGGTAATCAGTTTCATCACGGATGCTAAACATGGATAACATACATATTTGAATATTTTCTCGTATTATTTTCGGGAATTTGAAACTCAGCTCAACATTGTATAGGTGCCGTGTTCTCTGTTAGATATTATTAATTTTTTGCTGAATATTTTTGGTCGGTTCCAAGTCCAACCAATTATCCCAACTGGCTATCCCAATCAGTTGGGAAGCCATACGGAATTTTTTTTCCACTCTTACCAACTTTACTTTCCTAATTGAAAAACGGTAGTTTAACTATGTTGGGAAAAGTGTAAAAAAAATCCCATGTATTCCAGTTGATTGAGATAGCCAGTTTGGATAGATGAAACTGACCAATTTTTTCGGCACAACTCGAATTAAGATTTGTCTGAGTAAATGTTGGCGCATGTATGAATAGCTGTAGTGGGATTTAGTTATCTTGGCATTTTAAGTTCCGAAGCCTTGTACCCTAAATAATGTATAGAAATTGAAGTGAAATCAGTGTCATAATTATGAAGATTTTTTGTTATTGTTTTGTTCAGTAGTGCGCCGAAGCCGAAGACTGCGCAAGCGCCAGCGCGCTGGTTCAAAGTCCGCGTGACTAAACTGCGTTTCGAATTAGTGTCAAGTCATCATACTAATCAAACAGTAAATCCATCTACCGAAGCAAATTTCTTAAAACAAGTAAAAGCAGGTAAATTGAAAGCAAATTAAGCCTCATCATCCATTTCACAATTCAAGCAACAAGTGCATTCAAAGCATAATTAAATAATTACCTATTCAATACAATTTTATTACAAAATTACAGATGAAAACGAGCGTGAAGTAAAAATGTTGATTTGGTTCATGAGTTGTAAGAGAGTGCATTCGATGAGATTGAATGACCGTGGCGGGGCTCGTGCAATCGCAGCACGTTCTTCGTGTTTGTTTTCGTTCGAGTTCACAGCGATAATAGAAAATTTCATTGGTTTTTGTGTACATACAACATAGTAGCTTTACTGATAAGAAGTGCAATGTAGCGTGCACCACGTGTAAGAGAGTCGCTGGAGTAATAGCAGCGGCGTTACGCAAGCCTTCGAGAGTAAGGCATCGAAAACTGAGGATAATCGATTTTACTTGCGCATGTGGCAGGTACTTGCGTTTCTTATCACATACACGTGCTTTCAGTTTACTACGCTACAAATTATACTCGTACACTGCCTGCAGCTCTATTGTAAAAAAAGCGCGCGAATTCTTCTTTGTATGGCGTGTTTGATCGAGTAAAAGTTACAACCATTCATTCTTGGTTCCGTTACTTTAATTAGATTCCATTTAGATACATCAGTAGATGTGGGTGCTTTATTGAAAATCAAAACTGTATATTATCGGTGCGGTGGTGATTGAGGCCAGGCCCGTATTCGAAAGAATAATGTTACCGCTTATAGTGTATGTGTCCATTATGACCACAACGGCATTATACGCATTCATAAATTGACAAATACGGGCCTTTCATGAGCCCAGAAACAAAAATCTCGTATTTTCTCACACGCTGCGTTCGAAAACTTGTTTTTAAATTTTATTAATGTGGATGCGGAGTGAAAGTAATGAGCCTTCTCTACGCTGGGAAGATAGCAGATGTATGGCTGGGTATAAATGAGATACGACGACGGATGTAGAGGTGGGTTCACTCAAGGTAAGCAGACGGCGCGGCGCGGCGGCGAGACGACCTCTGCAGTTCATACCCACTCAACTTACTGGTTTTCAAAATAAATCACTTCTTTCATTATATTGTCTAAGAAATTCTATACCGTCTGGACAGATAAAGGCCTGCCTTTATTACAATACGCTGCTCAAATATAAATAGCCGATTGCAAAAATAAATCCGCATCATGCTTTAACCGTCAAACACAACAAGGAAGTGGTTTACGGTGAACTATAAAACAATACAATAATTTAAATACATGCTGCTATGGGTGTTAAGGAAGGAAGATTGATTCACGTATTTTCCGTAAAATTCCCACAGATCCCATTTTAGAACGTTTCTACAAGCAATAGGCAATCAAGCACAGTGTATTGCCTCTAACTGTATGTGCTATATTTATTTAGTTATCCAACGACCCATAAACAGTCAAAAACATCTAACACCAAAACAACAGAACAAACAGAAACAGAATAAAGCATCTTACGCCCTGATTTATCTCTACATAAGTATATAAAATTGAAGGTCTTGACATGACAATATTTTGCCGAAAAATGGAAATGAATTATTTGGCCACGGTCCACAATAATAGTCTACAGACTGCATCAGATTTCAAGCACAGCACAAAGAAACACAGTATGTACGGACTACCAGCCATTCAGTCACACGTGAAGTACTTCTGCTGATATTGATGCGAGACGAGACCCTGATGTGTTGTTAAATCTGATTAATCATGAAATGCTATAAAACAGGACTCCATGGTCTCCAAAATTATTTGAACCAAGTGTCGGTACTGTTGTATCTGTGAACTGAAACCGGCGTAGTTCCGTGTGCGGGCACTGTAAATCTCGCAATATTTCGCGCGGGCTGCGATCCACATAATTATCTCCGAGCCACGAGCCCCAAAGCGAGTGCCGAAATAAGCGGATGTCACGCCGACATAGGGTAGAATAATTGCTTCATGCTTTGAATTTTATTGCTTTATTACACCATTATATACCTCGTTAAGATTTTTGTTAACGTTTATAGGCTTACTAGCTGTTAGACGTGCAAAAAATGTGTTCAAGGATCGCGAGGGGCGTAATATAATGAAATGGTACAGCGAAATGCTTTTGGCAGTTATGCAGAAAAACGGGTTTCGTCTTTTTGAACAAGTACCCTAAGCGACATTCATATTGAAAAAACAAGACGCGAGCGTTATCTTTTGTAAATAAATAGTGATCCTTTAAGAATAAAGTATCGAGCCAGACCCAGACTGATACATAATGAACGATTCTCAAAGTCAAATTAGGTATGAAAAACTTGAAAAAGTACTCGGGTTATTTACTTTTTGAGATCGAGGGCAGGTGGTGTGTCAGACTGAGTCCCAGACGAGAGGCAGACGTGAGGAGGCAGGGGAAAGGGCGAAATTAAAGTATTTAGAGGGGGCTAGGGGCTCAGGGCGCTGCCCTCGGGTGAACGCACTGCGCCGCACTCCCTCGCTGCACACACAGTCAGACAGACGGTATCGAGATCAAGTATATGGTGCACACGATAAACGTTTCGTTGTGACGATTCCCTGACTCTTCCTGATTGCGATAATAAGTCGACATTTAAGCATGAGAAAATTCTTAAAAATTCTTAAGATCACATAGAGTGATTGTTTTCTGGCATAAAAACAATTTCTTTAAAGTAGAAAATAAATATAATTTAGATATCACCAATAAAAACAATATCCTGCCTGAATAAACAAAAATAATAGTCTTAAGTACGATATTACAATGATCATTAGGTACGTGATTATTAAATAAACTGGTGTAGGTGTTTTATAATATTAATATGATACTGAAGTTCAAAAAAATCGCGTATTCAGAAGCAAATCACTGTTAATAGTTTAAGTTTTCTATCTTACTCATACGAACTACTAAAAATTCAAAAGGGATTTTTTTAATTTGAATTTACTGTAACATAACCGAACGCCACATGTCAAATCTCGTTTACCGCCCAAAATTTTGAACTTTTTTTTAACACGCCTGTAAGAGGCGCGGGCGATATAGCGTGTAGCTGTAGCTAATCAGTAATCTCTGTTCGTCTGAATCGGTTCACCAACCGCTCAGATGAAACAGTAGAGGGCGCTTGCGGAGGAGAGGACGCGCGCCGACGTGCTCTCCAGACACCCCTCTTGACCTCGCCCTCTCTATACAAACGCTACCACGCTCCAGACGGGATTGTTGCCACCGTGCTCTTCAAAGTACAAATCTAAACTCGACTAAACAAAATTGATACGTAATTTTATTTAAGTGTTCATTGATCTTCAGGTCCTGTTCAAATTATATAAATCCACTGCGAAATTTAGGTTGCTTAACTTCTGACGTTCTTTCGACTTTTTTATTTTGTATGTCTTCGTTAAAGTTCACGTATTTTGCTAATACGTAAGAAGAACGGTTCGTTTTAATGCCCGAGTTGTTTTGCGTAACTTCTAACCTTTATGAAAATTTCAAAATAAAAAATGTTAGGTAAAGAAATTGTAAACAAATGGTAGACAAATTTGTAAACTGGACATGAAAAGATATGTATAGATATGATATTTACAATTCTACTGAAAAATTATAGGATAGGTAAAAATCACCCCCGTATTTTTCACGTACGAATGAATCTTTTTATTTCAAATTTATCTTGTTGCCAAATTATTTTTGATATGCGAATTTGATTAGGACCTGTTGTTCGGTTGATGAAAATAAACAAACGTAATGCAATAACAAAAGTAACAAAAGGGGATTTTGAGGGCGAGGCTTATGAAAGCTGAAACATGGTTTTCCTATTTGTTCTGACTGACGTAACATTACCATCAGCATTTTGGTGAATAAATATGTCACTCATTTTCGAAGAATAAGGATAATATTATACAGGAAGTTGTGGACAGGATTATGGAAAAAAAAATTGATTTCGTGTATGATAACGATTTAAACAAAAAATATACCTAAAAGCTAGCAAGAAGATTATTTAAATCATACCAAATGTTGCGTTAAATGAGAAAATTAGATTATAAGGAAAGAATAAGTCTACTCCCCCCTAAGCTCCATTTCAGGGTTTCTCAAGAAACAAAACTGTTTCTCTCCATCATGAGAACAAACCATTCCCAATAGTCTCTAATGACTTGGAAAGATATGCTGAACCTATCGTGCCATTTTGCAGAAGAGTTGACTATCTCCAATGCTTTACTCTGTATAGACAGACGCTACTCCGCATCTTTCAAGTGTTCCCTGAATTGACTCTCACAAAATCCAAGGGAATATTTTAAGGGTATTATAGACGAACATATGTGTACTACAGTGACGATAGGTTGTTGGCCATGCAACCATAGTTCAGACTGTATAAATTAGCTAGAATCGCATTGAGCAAAACATCTTCCGAGACAGAACGATCAATCTAGAGAGTACCAGTACCGTATAAAATCATCTTGGCTATATTTGTCCAGACGACATTGCGTTATACCTACCTACAATGCAGATGGCGTGAATGGCCAAAATAAACCGTCTGCGAGGTGTCTCACACTCGGAGTGCCGCGACGCAAAACTTCAGACGAGATGAGACATGATACTTAATTTAGTCCTAAGATCGATGGATTAGTGTTAGAAATTTAAATGTCACTGACATTCGTTCGTGATCTCAAGGTTTAAAGAACTCGTCTTGCGGCCGCCACAGGTGTTGTTGTCTGCTAAAATATTTAATCGTGTTCGGTGGTGTCCTTTTTTAAAACGTAAGCCTTTATATTTTTCCGAGAAATATAGTTTTTGTGACATCTTGTGTTTCACGTAGTAAGTATTACAATAATATGTTTAGATTAATTAATTTGAAATGTTAATGTGGTCGTTAGATTTATTGTAGATTTGTTTATAGTTTTTAATTGTTCTAATTATATGGACATATATAAAATAATATTATTAAAAAAAGCTTGATTCATTCAGAAGAAAAACAAATAAATGTTTTTTAAAATTTCAAGAAATACAAAGTAGGCCTTCGAAACCTAGGTTTTTAAACAACAGAATAATTATCCAATCCAATGAATTAATTTGCATATTAAACGGCAGATTTCTGGCTGTAAAACATCCTGGTGGTCTCAGTAGGACGGCCTAGGACGCGGTTAATCACTTTATAGGTCAAACAGCGGACGAAAAGGTCAGACGCAGAAAAAATTCTACGCAACAAAAAGAAAGGTTATAGGTACCAGTAGTATACCTACCTACTGATCTGAACTTTAGCGGTTATTCTCTCAAGGAGTTTATTTAATATTTGAGCACGAAAAAACTACTTTACCATTCATGAATACCGCGCTATAAAAATCAATTCGTATTTTAGAATTGTTAATCTGCTAATCCATAATACTTGTTATTATTACGTATTGCAATTTTAAAGAGATAACAGCGATATTTTACTTTAGTGATGGACAATCTTTATAATAGCAATTGCTTGCATCATATTACTTATTTCATCATTGATCTGCCCTGATATTAGCGCAGCATATTTAAATTAACTTGTTTCAATCTTTAAATTCACATAACTAATATTGCACTACTTTTTACTTGAATCATCCCGGAAAGCGGTCCATTCATCATTTGTTTTGATGTTCGCATCCCACATTTCCTCTATAAAATGTGTAAAGGGCTTTCTTCCCAAATCAAAATTCTAAAGGCAAGTAACGAGGTATTATTTAGTGCAGAACACAATAGTGAGTGAGTAAGCCCAAGATTCGCGACGGTGGTCGTTGCCCAATATGAACATGGTAGTGGGAAGGCGCCAGGGCCGTGAATGGGCGCGGACAATGCAGGCTGGCAACACAGGACACAACTATTACAGTATTGATACTTTCAACGAAAACGTTTCTTTAAATGAATGTTATTTCCTGAATGTGAAACTAGAAGCAACTTAATAATTGCCAACATTTCAAGTAATAATGAAAAAAAAACACGAAAAGGAGACGAACTTGTAGTTATGCAAAATACCATACCCTTCCGGAAGATTGTTCTTGTTTAATTATACCTTAACAACAGTTGATTGATAAGATTATTGTCCTTGTATCGATCATAGTTCACATTCCTTACTAAATATACCTTTGTATACTAGGTACTGTGAACTTGCGCTCGCGTCAGTGACTCATACCGGACCACCCACGCCCTAAGTTACGTACTCTGACGCCTCCAATATTTCCCTGTTACACCTTCTAATAACACATCTCAACACTACTCTATAAACTTTCCAATTAGAGTACGGGGCTTATAACAAGAAAGCTAAACTAGTTCAAATGCCCAAACCAATTTCGTTGTACTTTCCGAAATGTTCCAAGTGCCGTGCTTGAATGTGATGTTGATGGGTGAATGTTTAGATTTCAAGAAACTTTACAATTTGTGAGACTCCAACTTCCTTTCAGCCGTAGCACTCATGAATTTGAAAGCACTCATTTAGCAGTTGTCTACTTAAAGATACACTTAATGTGTCGTGGTCTAAATTCATCTTATAAGTAGATAAGTCCATGTCGTGCAGCTTACTCATACGGTACGGGTATCTTCTAATGGGCCCCGTAACGGTAATGGAAGCTCTTTACTCAAGAAACGAAGAAACACTTTCAGTCTTAAAGTTACTTTAATACTTACTAAGTGTCAGTTCTTCCAACTCCTATACATTTAACTATGCCTACATAATACAGCTTACAATGAATACATTGATTAACAAACATAGAACATAGTCATGACGAAAGCTGTAAATACATTTCAACGATTCCACTTTCATTCATCATGTTTTGCATTCTGAGATTGTAATTTGAGAGAGTATATGTTTTCAAATAATGTTGACTATGCGCAACGGACATTCTTGTTTTGATGAAGCAGCGATGCGAGTGCCGGCGCGGGTGAATGACTGGGGCTATAACCTGACCATCTCGCAATGACGCATCTCAGCGCCCGGCCATACTAGCGATCCTGACGCGTCCTTGCAACACCATGTATAGAAACTTATCAACTGCCAATTAATACAAACGATCCCATTCTCATTCAAGTTTCAACATTATCAGCTACTACAATTGCGACGCACGTTCACGTATTGAAACATGCGCAGAAGATCGAAAGATAATTGACCGAAATAATCAAAGTGGAAACCTGAAAGTATAATGCGCGTTACTTCCCTCTTGGTTGACAATGAAATTAAATCTGCAGGTGTTTGGATACGAGTGTGCTGAGAGACATTAAACTCGTAAATTAACCTCGAAGACAAACAAATTAAATGAGTTCAACAGCCGGATACGGTTGCATTCTTCCGGAGATGACGTGGTGCGTAGGGAGACTTGAGGCGGGTGTGTGCGTTGTGCGGCGAGACTGCTATGCTCGGAATGCAAGCTTCTCGCGAACGATGCAGCGAGCTCACTGCCGGCAAACGAACGTCGCCTTCGACCAACTTACATTCCCCTAGCTTGAATCACCAAACAACTTGTTCGTCCTGTTAGTAACCGTCCTTAGATGACCGAAAGAATTTTGCAAAGGAAATTATTCTACATTCCCCTCTTTGATCAGCAAATATTTTCATTCTTCAATCAGGATTTAAATGTAAGAAGTGTTATCATACTTAACAGTATTTTTCTACAATCGCCACGGAAATACTTTTCCGTTTTGCAACATCCGGTGGCTTCAACAAAATTGTGGGAAAGGTCACCACGTGATTTTGTTTGAGTTTATTTTCCGCTAACGTGACTCTCTGCTTGGGTCAATGACGTAGTTTTGGCACCTGAGGTTCCTTTGTTCCGTACTAGCTTATGGCCAATGGCCATGCAGTGACATTTTCCTCAAAAAAAAGGGTTATTGCCTTTTTTGCGAAATAACAATGAATTCCGCTAGGTGCAATGTTCGCTCCCTTCCCTTACATTTGTATGCAGTTGTTTTTTTGTTTAGTTGATTAGAATGTTATTTGGGTAAAACAAATACGTGCCTACTTAAATTAAAAGAACTAATATATTTAATGACAATTATTAACATGTTTTGTAGCTAAAATTAGTGAATTGAAAGATTCTTAATGAAAGCGTTTAAACCTAATTATCAAGCTACTAGAATTCAGAATTTAAGATGATAAAATCAATGTATTTACAGAAGCTTGTGCAATAAAAGGATAAGTTGTGTAATGCGCAATAAATCTAAGTTCTCTGAACTCCGAGGGCCATGGACCTCCAAAAATGACGCGCAGAAAATCGAGGTTTTCCAACTCTCAAGGCCATGTCTCAGTTGAGTTTTCCACGACATGTTTGAACATGTTCTATGTACACCTGTGACGTTAATCACATACTATTATTATTTGTTGTCAGCTAATTAAGGAAATGTTCCCAACAGAAATTATATAAATTAAAAAAGTCTATAGCTTAACAAATAGGCCCAAGAAATGAGGAGCTCATTATTGTTAATTAGTAAATCTATAACTTGTGTGAAATTTCCTGAGGGTTTAACCTACTATTTAGGACACATGGAAGGTTGGTGAAAAGGCTCAAAAAGGAAAATTATATATTGAACTCAAAAACGGACCTACATACATTAAATGAAACGGGCAACAGCGGCGCGGTCTGCAAATCTCCGTGTGGAATGTCGGCTGTTTTGTTTTTCTTTGTATGTTCCAAGCTGCCTGGGCGGCCGCGCACAAAGCCCAAAATGCGAACCCGATCACAAGTTAACGAGTAGTATCTCGAAGGTATTCCAATTAGAAGTGTATCAAGCTTTTTGCCGTTCGCTCCCGGCCCCAGTTCAACGGCCAGACACTTCGAATTGTTGATTTTTTCTTGCTCGATCGCATTACTTTACTCGAAATATTTGAAGTTCGCCTCTGACAAACAAAATTAATATAATAAGCCCGAATTCGCAGATTCGAATGAAATTTTTAAAACATTTTATGAGGTTGGGACGAAAGGTGTCACATAACATTTCGAAAAAAATGTTTACTTGAATTTAAAGAATTGAAGTAAAAGGATTTTGTTACATTTTAATACAAATGTTTACTTTAAAGCTTGGTTTCCATTTAAGTTTTTAAAATTGGGTATTTAAATTGACGCAAATTACTTTGCATTTGTATGTAATGGACCGAAAACACTTTTCGCTTGCAATTTTAAACAAAACGGTCGGCGCCGAGCTGGTCCAAGAGAATTGAACGCATTGGCATCTTATCCTTCGTGGAACTGGCACCCACACACAGATCGCATTGTATACAGTTCTGCATCCCCCGCGTTTTTTACTGCCTTTAGCGGACTTTGAATTAAGCCGACTTATACTGAACGAGCAAAGTTTGAAAGGCGTATGATTATTCAAGGAAATAGACGCCAGTGTCGGTTTTTGTACCCATTAAACCAAATGCACTTATTTTACCTACCCACACTGTTCTTTGTATAATCGATATTCTTGGAAATTGCGTTTCTTCCTGAAGAGTAGTTCATTTCATTTTTGTTAATTTTGGAAAGACTCAAATACTTACTTACCAATAAGCGTATTGATTGACTTGGTGTACTCAAGGTTTGTAAACAAATTAACTAACAGCCTCACAACGCAATGGTAATAAATATCGATCTGCCACAAAGGAAGTGATATCTACTAGTTACTACACTGTTTCATTTTTAAAGAGTACTTATTTTGTGATGCCATTTGTTTGATATAAGGTTTCCAAGTCACGAACTATAATGTTTTTTGTTGTAATTGCTTGTCATTTGTAAACATTTTCAAATCCATCAACAACAACATACGGGCATGGCGAGGAACTCACGGCAGGCGGTACACGCAAACGAGCACGTGGTTGCCGCCGCCATTTTGATACGCGAGCTTTTGGCGCCACACTTAATTACTGAAATAAGTCAAAATGAAGAAATGAAATAAATTTCTAACTAACGTTTTTATTAAAAAATAATAATAATCGATACATTTATCAATATAAACTAAAAAAAAGAATAAATATTCAAACAACGACAAACTCTGATTTTAATTTTCTTCTTCTTCCTCATTATCATCGTCTTATGGTTGAATTTGCGCTTCTTCTTCATTTTCGTCTTCAACGACATTTGTCTCCAGGTTTTCCATGATGTCAGGGCCAAAGGTCCCATCTTCACTGGCATCACTCTGGTATGGCAAAGCATTGAGACAAGCTTGTCCATTACACTGGCCACAAGCTAATGAGCACTGCAACCCCGATTTTCTGCAACCACATCGCTAACCACAACCATTCTTGCAGTTGCAGAATATTGTGTTACCAACTTTTACACTTTTATCCATAAGTATAAAAAAATAAATTCATTTTCCCCACAAATGACTATTAACTTACTAGTGTTTCCTTGTTCTCCAAAAGCATTATACTTAATATTGTTTATTTTATTATCCACGTTTTACGACTGGTTTTGCATTAAAATCCAACAAGAGTTTTATGCCCTCAATAAGGGTGCGTTTCTATGGAAATGTTTGGGCATAAAATCGGTGCTCTACAATTTATGCGATGTTACCGACCCACAGTCTCGCTTGGGTCGCAATAATAATATTGGGTGTGATAGTGCGATAGGATCGCGACTAGACGGGGTGGCAGGGAGAGCGCGCACCCTTATGTTAGGCCACAAGCACAATATTAGCCCCCAGACGGCGAACGATCGGAAAACTGCAAATAAATTGGATTACTCACTCCTATATATCTCTCTGTTGTGGCATAAATCTAACCGTTTGTGCCTTGAAAGTGGGCCCCAACAATAAATCCACCATTTGATGCATGGAACCAACAATATCAGTTTCGGGTAATAGGGCGTGTCATATCTATATACCTATATCTTTATGATCTATGGAGCATCTTTGGTTTAAGTATCATTTAAGTTAACTTCCTCTTTGTCTCAGATATAAGCCTAACTACGGTGCTACTTATGAGCTTAGTACTTCCATATACGGGTCTGTTGGCGCCAAAACGTAGCGTGGTACTTCTACGTTAATGGCCGCGCCGTTCATTGCGCCCGCCCGCCTGGGTGTATTGGCCGAGGCCCGCCACGCGCATCCTGCCTTACTACGTTACTTGCGTCCTACTCCTGCTTGCTTCCCATGTTTGCACCGAAAAGAGATGCCCATATCACGTGCAGCGATTTTTGTGCCGCAGAAGGACGCGGCTCGAGATCAATGCACTTTCCCGAGGACAGGAGGCCCGTTTTTATTGCATTTTAAGTCTACCGCCTTCGTAGGAATGGGGATCTTAGGAAGTGGTGCTAAGAGCGCGTTTTCTTGACGTTGTTCTGTGAATGTCTAGACGCGCGGGAAGTTAGTAGAGCTATAATATAGCTCGTTGTAAGGCATTTCGCTTGCCCGGATGCCATGTGCGTGTAGAGGCGTCTAAGAACTCGCCCACTCCCCACGACCAACTGGTTTCATAACATACCAGTGTATTTTTAACCCACGAAGGATAAAATAGAACACAAACATACTTAGGAATCTGTTGTTAGAACAAAGATTTATTGTTTCTTAAATTAAGTCGTAGATTATGACTCCGAAAAACTTGAATGAAATATTAACGTTGTATCATGCATGAATGTGCTATATTGAGCTGTATCATTATTTGTTTTGTACTCCGGTATTAAACAAGTCCAGAACTATAATTATGATAGGTGGTTTTTCTGCTTATACAGGGCTTTAGGTATCTCTCTTTCAACCTCTTGGGTGGTTAATCAGTCCGTGAAACTGAACAACTTTCCCCAGGAACATAGGTCAAAATACGAAAAAAAAAATTGAGTTCCCATACTAACTTTATCAGCATATAGCATTTAGCGCATTTTGTATGGGAGATCCTTGGATTTGGATTTGTATGGGAGGAGTTGTTCAGTTTCATGGACTGATTAACCACCCGAGAGTTTGAAAGAGAGATACCTAAAGCCCTGTAGAGGTATAGCTCTACTAAAATAAAATTACATATTTGAATTTTCGTGTTAATTACGTCAAGGAATTACCTCATTTTCTAATTCAACTAACTCATTAGTCCAAATAACTTGAAATTCCAGTAAATATAATTAAAAATAAATCAGTGTTGGGAAGTTGGCCACAACAAATATTTTATCTTGTTTAGAATTCTTGTTCTTTGACCTCTAGATCGAACAACAGATTGTTGTACGTTAATTGTTTTCCGATGAGACGTCGTTTGTCTGTTTTATCAATATTGTTGTGTGTAGTGTAAGTTAATGAGTGGCGTGCCTGCCGCGTGCCATTCAACTGTTTTCAATAAAAAATGCATTATGTGGCACTGCGTATCATCCTGTCTTAATAACTAACTATAAATCTGCATTTACATATGTTTGTATTTTTGACCTTTTTTTTTGTCATAATCAGATTCTAATAAACTGATTACAAATTGTAATAATAGGGAATATGTATGATTTTTTTATCGCATTAATTAATAACAAAATAAGAAAATACAGTAGTAGAGATGACAAAAAGTGAAATTAAAATTAAAATCGGCCAAAAAATACGGCTGATATACGCATTTAAAACTATTAATTCCGCACCGATTAGACAGAGAGATCCGACATGGACTGTGACGTCACATGTCACTACGTCCATATAAACTCCGTGTTAAATTTCGTTATGCTAGAAACAGATAGAAATAAATCTTCAATGGCTTATATCTTGTTTACTTTCTTAGTTATTCGAAAAATAGTTTTATTAAACTGTTTATTACATGAATGAGGATTATTTATTTAAATAAAAATAAAAAAAACATGTATATTCCCTATTCAAGAGTAATAACGACCCATTCAGAGACGTATATTATTGTACTCGGCAATGCAAGGTTACTACCTAAAGGTCAAAATATTCGGTAAAATACTACCAACACCCGAACAAAATCGCAGGCCGCAAGTTGTTGTATTAGTTGTTGTTGTTGTAATCAATTTGTAATAAGGACAAACAAACTTCGCAATCATCGAGTAAACAACACTTACTTTCTAACAAGGTAACGTTTATACGGTTTCTGTTTACGTCGAAAAGTAAAAACAACTTCATCTCTGTCGTGTTCTATGTATATCATTAGTAGAGCGTTGAGATTTCTTAATTTTGCGAGTGGGTTTTTATTTTTACTGACAACATTAATCAAGTTGTCAATAGGAGCTACTTTCTGATTTTCATCTACTTACTTTGAAATTTTTTTATAACATTTACCAATCTTATCTATCAAAACATCATAAATTGAAATCTGAATGTATATCCACATATAGTCCACTTGCCTTTAGTTCCAGGCAATACTACAATATTCAGAAGTCTCATTAAACACTTTCAAAGCACTTTCGACTTCAAACTGGTACATAACAGTTTCACTATAAACTTAACGAGTACCTACTTAAAGTACTTCGTCGCGCTAAATTAAGCAGAAAGAAGCCTTCCAATAAACAGGAAGCTTCACCTAATAGCTACACCTCGGGGTCGGATTACCATTTTTTAATACCCGATTTATCCCCTTTTAGAATACATTTACCTTTGTCTACAAAGGTTAATTACAGTCAACTGCGTTAAATTCTATAGTATATTCTATCAAGACAGGGAAAAAACCAAATAAATTAACATAACATTTAGTAAGTAAATTGTCTGTAAACAAGCTTATTTGCTTTTACGCCAAGTCACTTATTACCTTACGAAATAGTCCAGTAAGTATGTTTGATTGATGTTTATTGGCGCCAGTCTGCTCTACAACTTTATTTGCACATGTTCGATGTACTTTTATCGTCGCAAGTGTCATCGCACTTTACATCCGTCACCGGTTAAGTGAAAAAAACACCTTTGGGGCCACAATTTGAAGGTTATCAGGAAAACGGAGGTACTCGCTAGAGCAGTTGAAGGGCCTCGATCTTAATCATAGGTCAACAACCCATAAAGCGTGGACCGCCCAAAATCGCAAATTAATTTACTCGAAATGGCCGTTTATGAAATCTTAAAACTAGTTTTGCCTTAGCATTAACTGGCAAATATTTCTCATAGTCTCGCAACGTCATTGTGTTTTGCCAAACATAAATATTTATTAATAAATTTACTGTTGTCGGCAAATATCTTCCTTACATCTTAACATGTTATGTAAAGAAGTTATAGAGCATCGAGCGGAAATTCCTTGAAGACTTGGATTTCTAAGCAAATGTAATTTTACATTAAAATCTAGATGGGTATTTCACCTTCATTTTAATATACATAGACAACATTTATTTATCATATACCGCTTCCATGTATCGCACAAAGGTAATTATTACCATTACTTTGCTACTTATTTTTTACATCGAACGAGGCGGTTATTTTTGTCGTGGTATTTAAGGTTGAGTACCTTAAGGACAACGGCCGTCTTGGTCTGGTGATCTTTCCTAGAATCTTGGAGAATAACAACCAACCTACCCAAGGCTTAAGGTACTGTTTGCCTTTTCCAGTTTAAGCCTAAGTCAGGCAATTACTATTGTCACTATTACCTCCACCTTACTTTAAACATCTGTCTTTGAGTACTCTGTATTATTGTTTAGTTGTATGTACATAAATTACTTGACTACTGCCAATTACTGAAACTGCTTTTCAATTCGAAGAATTGATACAAAGGCATTTTCTGAAACTCGCACTTAAAATCTAGTCCTACCAAGAATCCACCACATCTTCAATATCATATTATATGACTTGGTAATCTTATCAAATCATCGATCAGTTTATAGTTAAACAGAAGTACCAAAATGAGGAGGTTATGATACCTATGGCCGTTAAAGATTTAAACGTGCGAGGGGCACTCGAGCAGGTGGTTTGCAGGCGTCGGCGGGTACTGCTTCCATTGGGTCAAAGGACCCACTCAAGGCCGCAGCCAAGACATTTTCGCGCTGTCGACAACCTTCGCCAGGCGCCTCTAGACTGTCAATAGCGAAACCGACTATTATCCGCACGTATCATATCAACATGATGACTCTACTATGCCCACCGATAGAGAATGATATTCTATTTGATCGGGTTACATTTGCGGAAGTATTTCGCTTTGCGAGACAGGAATATAGTTCTTGATAAAGATATCTTAGTTTATGGCTTTGCGGAACGTGTTGATGGGGGAGATATGGTAGATATAATACAGCCCATCCTGGATTATAATTACAGAGCTGATATTAACTAAAAATCTATTTTGTATAAAATTAAGGTCCTGACTCACTGGCTCATCAACGCCCAGCCCGAACCCTTGGACTTAGAAAGCACAAAGGTTCCTTTTAAAGCCGTAGGCAAGGAAAAGGAAGGATTTAACGAAATTCCCATGGGAATGAAGTCCCGGGCAATCTCAAGTTGCAAATATGTTTGACGAGTGCGTGAAGGTTATGATCATTTTTTGACAATTGTCGATTTAACTTTTACTCATTTTTCTTTGATTAGCCACAAAAATTGCACTAATATCATCAACTATCACGTCTAGATTTAAAAATCTACACAGTTTTTGCAACAGCATCTTAAATGTTTCTTATACGAGTACATCAAAGTGCACACAAATAATTATGTATATAAAAAAAAGCTAATATTTCAAATATAGCAAATCATTGGTTTGTAGTATTGTAGTAGGTAATAGTGCAAGTGCAAGGCCGTTTCTAACACGTGCCAAGTAGGTAATCCATACATTGTTGTGGTTCGTATACCCCTCTGCGATAAAGTACACTTAAATTATCATGTCATAAATTATCGTATTTATTCATACATAAGCAATTCAAAGCCGGAGCGTTCGTCGTGAGCCATGAAATAACATACCTACATATAGCAAAGCAATAAATTATTTCTCTAATGTGTGTATCATACATCAACAAAACAGGACAAGTTCTCTCTGCAACTAAATTAAAAAGTTGAATTTATGGTTATAAGTATTTTGATGTAGTAATAAAGTAATAAGTACATATATTAAAACATGTGTTTGTAGCACGTACGCTGTGAACATACGGAGAGTCATGGCGAACGCACCTGTTGCCTTAAACATTAGTGCAACGCTGGGACCAACATCTGCCGGCTCTACATCGATTGTCTTCACATCTATTGTCAAAATGCCACCCGCTCCATTTTTTGTTTTCTTCTTCCACATGAATAGGTGCAGGGTCTATCTCAAAGCGACTCTGGTGAAATGTTCTCGTTTATCATCTTTTCGTTCATTTCGTTTGTAACAATGACAAGGTTTATGGCGACTTTTGTTTTGACCACTCATTCTTGGAATAGAGTTTCTTATCTTTTGCCTTTCACAGATCAGACAAAGGCACAGTTAGATTTCCATTGCTATAGCGGTGGCTTTGTTAATTCTCTTGGAGGTAATTATAATTGTGAAAATCTTTTTTTTTTACATTTTAATACCTTACTGACTGAATGAATTTATCTGTAGATTTTTGGACAACTGATAAATTGATGCTTGATATGATTGAATTTCGCGATTCTACCTAGGCGTTCACTTAAACGTGGCACGTTGGCACTAGCATGTCCTTATCTATCTTTACTTCATACGTAGGTATTCTAGTTCTATTCAGGGCTGTTATCGCTGCTTTATTGCTTTTCCAATTTCCATTGATAGTATTGGCAGCAAACAAATAGTAATAACACTTTACATTTTCAAGAGACTCCTTGAATTATCTTGACACGTGAGAAAATCTTTTCTTTGATATTCCTCCGTATGTGATCCATGGTGTAATGATTCGTTAAAACTTGGCAACCCTGTGTGCTTTATCAAATGTTATTGTACACAATTATGATAAGTCTTCACGTGAATCAGTAGTGTTTCTCTTATCACGGTCACCTGTAAAACAACATTTAAGCGTTCTTTGTATTTTGCAGATTTGACAGCAAGTATTAACAGTAAAAAGAATTGCTGAACATCTAACGCACAATAATATTTTTTTTGCCGTTTCTTTAAAGAAGAGTCAATAATCAAAATAGACTTGAAATTACTGCGTTCCCATCTTTCCATCAGTCCCTGTTCAAAGTCCAAATAACATAAAAACATTGCCAGGTGGTGGGTTCATTGCTCGATGCAGCTTTTATTTTGTTTTGAAGTCAAAGCCTGGGGCACAGTGTATGTTGGGAACGGTATGGAACGTACTTACCCTTTCACGTCAAAGTGCCTTAATGTATTGTGTATTGTTACCATGATCCTATCTTGCCAGGTTCTGTTACACCCTAACCTTAATCTGCCAATTTTTCGACCATAATAACCGTACCTTGAATGTGAAGCAAGATAAACCGCTCCGCGAAAGGATTTAACAGTAACTTTCAGCACATAATAGTATTATGTAAGTACTGATTTCAGTCCAAAGAGCTTCCATTCATTATGTATGTATGTAAACACTTTATTACACATAATAAAAGTTACAAAACAAATGAAATTGATACAAAGAAAACTATGTACAAAGGCGAGCTTATCCCTTATCCTTATAGTCAATTGAACGCACGTACTATTCGATAGAAAACAATATGAGTGTTTTGGGTAAGTTCGAATATTTAGTAATCGCGTTTGTGTGTGGTTACTATATTTTCTGTATCCCGTACATCGTCGCTAGGGGTTGGCGGCAACACGCAGACAGCAAAAACGCATCCACGCACCTGGCTTTTTTCTATACCTTCTGCCCCGGATACATATTCTTCGGTGAACCATTAAACTTTCTTTAAGTTGCTTTCGAGTCAGGTCATCTCGCTTCCATGTCAGTTCCGAGTATTGCTATACTATTTACTTATTTATTACATATTTTAAAATCATGATAAAGAAAGTGCACGTCATGTCAATTCGTGATAGGTATTACGTTTTATTGCAGTAACATTTGCGATAGGGTTGACTTGTAATGCTGTCGTAGTAATAGCACTTGCACTTTATCTTATTGATGTGAGATAATGTTTCATCAATTATACAGATTGAACGTAGCGGGATAAATGGTGATGCATCACATGTTTTGTTTGGGGCACGTGCGAGCGAGCTGCGGGCCGCACGTGCCGTGACAGCAGCTGTGGCTTCGGCCTGCTAATGTTTCCAGATCAGTAACACTTACGCCATTTCCAGAACACTGCGTCATTCTCACCTGTGACGGCAACATCCGGAAAAGTAAATTCATAAGGTTTTACTTTACGAAGACTTAATGTCGTTCTAGAATTAACTTACTCTATCTGATTAATATTTATTTACATGCTTTATTCATTTCTCGTCATTCTCTAATTTAGTTTTATCGTTATCCATCTCTCAATTTTTACCTGGTCTCCTAACCTAATTTACTATCTTTTGTTTGTCAATCTCGTAAGTATTGTTTGTTTCTAAAACTATTGGGAAAACCTATGAGTAATCAACAGTATAGGTAATTCTCAAGTAACGTTATCCTAATCATCTAAATCCTTCTGCTTCCCTCCAGATTAGATCGGATATAAACCACGTCAATCAGTTAAGTAGGAAAGCAGTGTTACAAATATCTATGTGGTCGTTACCCCTGCACCGCCCGCATGCATTTACATTCTCGCAGCGGCAGCGCCCGCGCCGACGCATCCTCACAAATCGGTGCATAACGGCTGCCCATTCAACCGACAACCAATCCGGATTCTATATTTAGAACCACTCCACCACAATAGCTGTTGCTTTTAGTCGCATTCCTTTTTATTCTTCTTTTCATCACTTTTACTTGTTCAAAGATTGCTCGACAAACAAAAAAGAAATTTGTTTTGTGCTGCATTCTTGGAATGAAAAATCTGTACGATCATGATTTTAGTAAAATAAATACGTACGAGTAATAATAATATTAATAAACGTTACACACTCAAAAGCCCACATTAAGGTTTTCCCTTGTGACGTGGGTCCCTCGGAACACACATAAAGACAAACACAAATACCCATGACCTGAGAACAAACGTGCTTTTTGCACAAATATTTGCCCTGACTGGGTACCTAGGTTTTTAATGTCAGGTGCATTGGCATAAGGCAACAGCCGCCCTCCTACAGAACACGAGTTGCCTTGTTTACGATCGTATAAAAATAACTGCATTATTAATGGCTACCTACTAAATCCTGCTTTGCAAATTGCTCGCATTCCGCAGTGCAGTTTCTATGCGTACTTTTGTTTTTATGACGTCTTTAAGTTTCATGTTTTTTAATGTCCTAAAATAATCGTGCATTGTTATAATAATTAGTGATACTTCATAATTTGCTGTCACAAACATGAAAGTATCTATCATATCTTTCTTCCCGCCAACCATGGACGTAAAAAAACTTCTTTTTTCACGTCCGTGCCGCCAACTATTAATGGGGTTTTGGTATGGCGGGAAAAAGCCACGTGACTAAAATGCGCTCGGTCCTCGTGGCCCATGCAGCGTCGTCGGCCGCCGCCGCCGCTCGCTGCACATCTTGCTTGATATTGATTTTGTAGTCGTTTCCCGCGCGTTTCCTCCCTCCGCACCTTTCCCTCGCCGCCCCTCCCGCCAGCCACGCCGCGCCGTGACCCCACTTCCAAAACATAGACACGTGGGTGCGTGATATATGCCTCGCATCCATGTTATTTATCACCAACACAAAATATAAACTTCTTCATATTTTTTTTTGTACTAATAGGTATACCAAGAAGTCATTAATTTAATGTACTTTCAATTTTATTGAAACACTAACAACTACAATTAGACCACGTGTTTAAAATTCAAATTACTTATTAATAAGGGTTGAAGAATGTTTTGAATAGGTATAAGTAAGTAGTACTTTTTGTTCATTTTAGTGGATTTCAGTAGTACCTAATTGTATTTAAAAAAATAAATGATAAAATTAATTAGTAGGTAATAGGAAGGTAGCAATCAGGATCATGACAAGTAAAAGCGCCCTGGATGAAATCACAATAAAGAATATGTGAACCTATAAAATAAAATGGAAATCCTTTCCGTAAATTAAGGTTAACAATAATATGCTGAAGGTATTGGAATTCAGAACAGACGCTCCTTCATTAATGCATGAGAGGTCGAAGCTATTTACTATGTAACTGCATCACGCGGCATAGTAATTCGGATGAGTACAGAGTGGGAGGAGGGAGGCGATGCATTGCATCGGTGTACACACAAGCGGAGGCTAGGTGAAAGAGGGTGACGCGGGAGGCGGGGGCGCCATATCCACATCACTATAGCCAAGCAGCGCCGTACTTACATAGTATGCGTTATTCCGTCTAGCGCGGAGCGGAGGACGTTGCGTCAAGTAGTCGAGCGCTCCACTCGCTGTACGCCCGTTCGTTCGAATTCAAATCGTTCAGTCCGCAACGCGCCGTCGAAGTGATCGGCCGTACGCACTACTGCTAACAAACATACGACGTTGTTTGTTTATTTGCTAATTTTATTTCTCAATTCTGCATTCCTAGTAAAATTATTTATTTAATCTAACAAAATATTGTGACTTTATCGGCTTTGAAAGACTGATTAGTGGAAATTCATGAACTGTGATCGTTTTTGAACCGTTTGGAACTTCAATAAAACGGTGAAAACATAAGGTGTGAGACGAGTCGAAATGAGCGGATTGACCATCAGAGTAAAACGAGGATCGAGGGGAAGTGCAACTCTTCTTGAGGCAGCTAACAGGATTCTGCGACTTCTCGGCGTGAGTTCTTCGAAGCGCGGGAAACAGCCCTCACCCAAATCTAAGGTAAGGTCAACGACTCGGCGCGCGTCTGTTTTTATGTACCCACTTGTTTGTGTCTGCTCTACAAATAAATAGATTTGGATTTTATACATTTAATTTGAATATTGAATTAGTTTCTCTTGTAATTTTTATTTTTGTAGTTAAGTATTTAATTTAAAATAGTACCTTCTACTTTTTGTTCATACCCCGAATTTGTATTGTATTCATTTAGTCAATAAAGGGATATGATAATTTTAGCATACCTACTGGTCCGCCGGCGCCGTAATGATTTTTTTCAAAATTGCGGCCACTAATGAAATTTTTTATGCGTCGACGGCAATATTTTGACAAACATAACTGTATACATGAAAATTTCCTAAAATGTCACGTTTCTGTGAAATAAGCTGTCAAGGTTGTGTCAGTGACATTAACGGTGGGCAGATAATATGCAACTTAGCTTTTTTTTGGCTTTTTGAGACCCAGATACAATCCGCAATGTTCTTTTTATTACTATCTTCGCCGTGATAATTATGGCCCTATTAAAACGTGTCATAGTATACGTGTCAATGCGAAGATATTTTAATTAACTTTTGTGTAAGTAATAATATATTTCATTACTTTATTTAGACTTTTACATACCATAAAACAGTAAACAAAAATATTTTAATTATGTATATTAATTTCAAATCTGCCTGCTGTCAAATCCGTATTGTCAAAGTGCCACCGGTAAAACCAAGGTACAACTTTGACAGCTTATTGTATCTCGAAAACGTGGCACTTTAGGAATATTATATTGATATGTATTGCCTGTAAAGACTTTAGCTATCGATTGATACAAGTTTCGCTGTTGGCCGCAATTTTGGAAAAACCGGTAGAATATGCCAGCCTTCATACAAAAATTGTCTAAGCCGTTTCCTATTGGTTTTTGGTCCAGTATTATTTATTTGTATGACTGATTTAGTTCGGTATAATCAAAGCATCATTTTATTTCGGAATTGTTGTTTACAGTCACTAAGATTTAGGTTATCAAACTTCTTGGTATTTGAAGTTATTTTATCATCGTCTTAAAGGATCGAGTAAAAATGATTTCTAGTTTTGTAGATAAATCTACTTAGCTATCGAATAAATCATGTAGACTGATTGAATAGGTGTTTATGGTGAAATAGGCCAGCGTGTCTGCGTTTCAGCTAGCAAACCATGTGCAGCGTTGTTGGTAAACTTTCGCTGTATGGTGCGGAGAAGTGATTGTGCACTTTCGCTGGGTTTTGGTGCGACGGCGATGACGGCAGCGCGCGGTGACGAGTTGCCCGCGTATGATGCAAACAAACAGCGCAGCGGGCGCGCCGGACGACGGCACTTGTTTGTTCACGCGACGCCGCCGTGACCACCTTGTTTACCACTGCGAACACCTCCACACCCGCATTCATCTCACTTCTTGATGACCTACTACAAAGCACAGTTTCCTTTTTCTCGAAAGCTACACATACATCCAAAACGTGACATTATCTTGTCACTGTCGCCGACCAGCAAGTTAATCGAGTGTTGGTATTTGCAAAACAACACTTCAATGCCCCGAACACGCAAAAACAAAGTGTGCGGGTTCCAACTTCCAAATGTCAGTAACATCCATTTGATTAAGTTGTTTTGCTGTTGGAAAGCGATATAATGAATAAATGATACATAGGGCACCTTTTTAAATAGGCATTCTCTTGACATTCTCCAAATCTAGATATGGCAAATCTGATGGAAAACCTGTTAGGCGGATAAGTCAAGGTTTTCCACTCATAATTTTTTTTCAGTGAAATGTCAAAACCTACAAAAACGAAGATTAACAAGGTCTATATTAATGATATTGATCAATAATATCTGGTACTATTCCTATCTTATGATAACTAAGTTATTCTTAGATATGGAGGATATAACACACTAAATAAACATTTACAAGTAACAGTTACACTTTGCACCCTACGCATATTTTGTTATCTACGTCAAACATGCTAGGTTTGTGTGCTAGTTGATACGTCATGACATCAGTGATGCGATGGCGTAACGCCCTGCAATATAACATGTAGCGGCATACACCCACTTTCCTTATCAGCAGATAAATAGCTCGCCGGGGTCCACTTGTCATGTTTAATGGAAAAGCACCGATTGCACTTGCACATAAACAACACGATGAAACGGAACTCCAGATGTCCAGAGGCTTTCTCTTTTACACTTCAATGACAAATATGTTTATTTGTCCCAATGCAGTTACAAATATCGAAAACATCGATAAACTTTGTTTTGTATTTGCGTTAATATTAGAAAGTTTATAAAAGGTAATACAAATTCAAAGTCAATGATATAGACAGAGATTTTCAAAGTAACTTTTTCACACTAGAATACGCGTCTTAGAAATCCTCTTGAAAATAATCGTACCACGAAGGAATGTAGCCTTCGTTGCTAGAGATCAATGCGATAGCAATGCTGCAACCGGATGCAAAACGGATTTGCGTTGCGGCGCGGATAGTCTTTGACTATGTGCGTTCTACATCCAACCAAGTTATTTGTTACAAGGCCGCTGCGGCGGCTGTTGCTGCACCGACTTCCGTCTTCTAACAACGTAAATAACACGCAATAACGTTCAACTCTACTTCTAATAACAAACCTCCAGTATGACCTCCTAATCAAAATGTTCCTCTAAGATAAAACCAAACCTAAATATTGACAAGATATTGCCTAAGCATATTTCACAATTACGTAACGATTCTCAGAGTTTCTCTCAAGGATTCAGGTACCTACAGCCTCTGAATCGAAGGAGTTCAAATCAAACCTGTAATAACAATAACAAGTCAGTCTCCACTAAATTGATGTAAATCGGAGGTTAACGAGTGCAGTTATGGCGGCGTGTTCAAAGCTGTCCACTAGCACGAAGCGCATTAACTGACGTGTGTGGCTTGTGAAACAAAAATTGGTTGATGAATGTGTTTTTGGAAGTATGTGTGTGGTGTGGTGGTGGGGATCGAGGTCGGCGGCGGAATGCGTCGCTGTGAGAATGCGCTCCGAGTACCGTTGCGCGGGAACTCCGCCGCCGCCGCCTCGCCGCGGAATGCCAGACCCACTTGCGAGTCCGACCACCGCTCTGCACTCACCATGACCATTATTAGTGTAGTGACTCATGCGTAATCAGCCAATGCAAAGTTCCCATCACATATCCTCGTCTTCAAAAACTTCTTCAAAAATCCTTTGAAATTTATTTGCTGTTGATGCGTCAATTCTCACAGAAATGCTGAAAAATAAACAAGTACAAATTCAACTTTTATTACCTTTAGCTTGGAAGATATATTGCTGTAATGCGATAGTCGAGAGAGCTGGGACACACAGCTGTGAGTTCATTTCAGTGATCATCTCGACTTACAGTGTTTAGTTCAGAAGGTGACCTAGTGATGATAAAAGACTGTTTTTCTGTATTCTATAAACAAATTATTAAAAAAAGAAAATAGTAAGTACTGTAAATATAACACGGTCACTATAAAAATGATTGAAGTGGAAAGTTTTGCGAATATTCACTTAACGGTGCCTCATACTTTCATTTGCTTTTCATCAAGTTGTTTTTGGCAACTTAACCGTTAACTACGCCGCTGTGGTCTCTGCGACGTTGTTAGAAAGAGCGCGTATTGCGAATACCAGTGCTCTCTCTTTCTATCCTTGTTCACGTTGTTGAATGGAAGCGGTGTTTTTTGTCAGACACCTCCGTAAGAAAATGAACAAAAAATCTGAGTTGCGAACTCCAGAAATTAGATCATCGAACTGTAGGCGAGGCCAGTGAACGTGGCGGGTGGCGGCACTCTACGATATTTGGCTTGCACACTTTCTACTGTCTAGTGTTGTCGGTAAACTTTTGTACAGACAGCAGCACGTCAGATTATCCGTTTGCACTACGGAATCCGGTACTATTACGAGCGAGATAAGGGCGACGTCACGGTCAACATGCCTTATGTGCTGCCGTGTGTACATGTTCATGCAAATTTTTACACATTGGCATTTTAAGCTGAATTAATCAATTGTTGCATTTTGCTTGCAGTTGAATACTTAGATATAGGTTTTTTGTTTGTTCATTATTCTTTATCCAGACATTACAATACAATACATAGATTAGGAAAAGGGCTTCACTTGTTCGATATTTCGAATTCTTGTCTCAAGGATTTGGGCAAGTGCCCCGGTTTGCCCCCCCTTAGATCCGGAGTGTACAACAAGGCGGCCTTATTGCTAGGTAGTAATTTCTTCCAGGCAACCTTAGAGTAGGCCAGCAGTAAAGTAAGAAGTAGTAGCATAGCAGGTGTATGGTGCATTAGATTTGTATCTAGTGAAAACATGCTCAAAAATAATCCAGACACTATTATTATTCTAATGACATAACATAACTTCACGCTGTTGGAATGTGTGATTTCACCTTTAAATCAGGTTTTAAACCCGATTACACCCAGCCATCGCATATTCAAATGGCTAGTTAGTGGTCACCTAATTTCTAAGGCACGGCAGACGGCGCGTTGCCTGCTGGCCCCCACCGCGCATGACGTGTGGCAGCAGCGCTGCGCTTGCGCCGCCGCCGTCGCCGTCGCTGGATAAACAAGTGCACGCTCTCAGAGCGCGTCGACGCGCCGACGCGCCGCTCTGCCATCTTAGTGTCCGTGATTTTTCGCACTTTGCTAATTAGTCGGTGTACCGCCATGCCTAACGGACCGTTTATATTGTTACAGACGAGCCGAGTGACAAGTGAAGTTCGTGCACCAATCGCGGCAGCCGAGACAGTAATTGAGTCTCCCGTCAAAATGGCAGCTTCGCCGGCCCAGGCTGCGCCCGCGCCTGCGCCCGCTGCCACCCACACACCCAGCCAGACTGCCAAACCCACAAAACGATCGGCGAAAGACTACATTTTCGGCAAACTGATCGGCGAGGGCTGCTACAGTTCAGTCTTTCTAGCCAAGGACATACACACAGGGAAAGAATATGCAAGTAAGTTTCACCATTCATTCATAATGTAATCAGACTTACAATCAAGATAATTCATTGTGAGGTATATATTGTTATATCAGTCATGGTGTTGTACGGTTGCTATAATGTTCAATGTTTTCTTTTTCAGTTAAAGTGTGTGAGAAACTTCATATCATCAAGACAAAAAAGAGCGAATACATTAAACGGGAAAAAGATGCTCTTAACATGTTGTTCCACGTTGCACATGGTTTCGTAAAGCTATATTGTACTTTCCAAGACGAAGAAAGATTGTACTTCGTTCTATCATATGCAAAGAACGGCGAACTGTTGCCTTATATTAATAAAGTTGGCTCGTTCGAGCTAAACGTAGCTAAATTTTATGCCGCAGAACTTTTGTTGGCACTAGAAAAAATGCACGCTAAAGGAATTATCCACCGTGATTTAAAACCGGAAAATATTTTACTAGACGAAAATATGCATTTGCGAATCGCAGATTTTGGAACTGCAAAAATTTTGAGTCCGGAAGAAATCCGGTCACCAGTGATTAAACCAGAAGAAGAACAAGATGACTCAAACAATGACCACAGGTCCAGGAAGATCAGTTTTGTGGGCACGGCCCAATACGTAAGTCCCGAATTATTGCACAACCACGTGGATACCCGCGCTTCCGACCTCTGGGCTTTCGGCTGCATCATATACCAAATGATATCCGGACTACCGCCATTCCGCGCACCCGGAGACTTCCTTACCTTCCAAAAGATATTCAAAATGGATTACGAATTCCCAGAAGGGTTCCCATCCGAGGCGAAAGACCTAGTCGAAAAACTTTTAGTTCTCGATCACTCAAAGAGATTGGGAGCTAATGACAAAGGAGACATATATGAGAGCATTCGCAAACATCCCTTCTTCGATGGCATCGACTGGGACAATATATGTGAACAAACACCACCAAAAATTAGTCCATATTTACCTGGAGGCTCTTTCGAAGAGGAATACACCGTACCAGACCACTTGGAGCCCGGCCTGGGGAACAACCAGCTAGTGAGGCTGTGGGAGTTCGACCTCTCCACGTCCAAAGGTAATTATTTTGAAAATATTATACTTACCTCAATCAAAACGTGCGGAAATTGATGCATTATTGTTTAAAGAAGCCTTTTAAACATCATTGTTAACTTTGAACAATAATTGTTTTGATATCTTTAGCGAATTGTTGCTAGATGATGTTTTATATTGTTCATTCCGCTCCTCAGTCGATATAGGTGTAAAAAATGTAAACAAGTGCATAGATGGGCTCAGCTGGTCGTATTTAATAATAGGCGCATATCTCAATTAGCTGCAGCTGTTGTGCATCGCATAGGTGATGTGGACAATTACAAAGAGGCGAGTGCAGTGAAGCGACGAGTAAGAGGCAACTGGAGCGTCCGTGACCTAAATTCTTTGCAATTCATACGCTTCTCGTTTCGTCACTGAACTGACTCTGATACTGTTCCGTTTTTACGGTTCCTACACTAATGAGACTCGATAACGGAATCTAATATCATATCTCGTGTTATAAATTCCGGATTTAGAATCTAGGTAGCATTTTACTGGTATGCCTCGAAAAGGTGTTGTAATCCGATATTTACACGTGATAGCACATGCTGTGTCACCTTGTTTGCGTTGCTGCTATGCGATGCACATTCGGAGCGGATGTCCTCCGTTCTTGGTGTAGTGTCCTGTAGTGGGTGACGTCACCGCTGTGGCGCGCGCCGGGCGCCGCTGCTCCGCCCGCGCTGCCATGAATGACTCGCGACGTCCGGCGCAGCTTTTCATTAATGATGACTGTATCCAAACAGCTGAGCACTCGTGCACATGTTTAATGTATTCACAAATAAATTCTTCACAATATCCGATTCCATCTAGTTAACAGTAGATAAAAAATAAAACACAATACACTCATAGGCCCACATTAAGGTTTAAGTAGATTAATTTAATTTCTCTGTTGTCTAGGAATCTTGGACATCAGCCCCGAAGAGAAGCGGCGTCGTCTGGAAATTCAGGCGCGTGAGAACAAATGGCATCAGTTCGTCGATGGAGAGCTAATACTGAAGCAAGGGCAAGTGGACAAGAGGAAGGGTTTGTTTGCCCGGCGACGCATGCTGCTGCTGACCACTGGGCCGCGACTGTTTTACGTAGACCCAGTCAACATGGTGCTCAAGGGAGAGATCCCCTGGTCGCCAGAGCTCCGCGTCGAAGCCAAAAACTTTAGAATATTTTTAGTGCACACGGTGAGTCTCAATTTCATGCTGTTTCTTACAAGAATATCAATAGATTGCTTATTAATTTGCCAAAACTCATCAAATTACAATAACATTAGAATTCTTACAGTTAAATAATTCACGTGAGACATGGTTCCTTGCCACTTAAAATTAACTGTGTTGACAAAAAGGCCCCGACTGGCATACGTCGTAGCCGAGCTGCGACGCTGGTATTCAGTTAAGACCTTGATATTAATGTTTTAAATATTCTGACGATCGATATCAATTGACTAAGTTACATTCAAAATAAAAGTTTTGATATGTGGCCTAAATCTTCTAAGTGTCTCGAAAGGAGGCCTGCGCCTCTCGGTGGGGACGTATGATTAAAAAATATATATAAAAAATACATGTGGAGTCTAAGTTACGTTTCTATTGTTACAGCCCAACCGCACATACTACCTTGAAGACCCGAAGTCGTTCGCGCTGGAGTGGGCCCGCGTCATAGACGAGGTCCGCATCGGTACGTACGGGCGCGACACGACCTAGGCGCGGGCGCCGCCGCCGAGAGTCGCGCCCCGGGCCCCGCCCGCACCGCTCGCCAGCCCGTGCACACTCTACGGTACTACCAGCCTTCATTTTCACTGTCATCCGAACAGCCTGCGCGTGATGAGCGAGTGTCCCGAGGCAGTGGCCGGCCGCGGCGCACACTGCCCTGGCCGTACAGCGCTGTAGCCGACTGTATAGCCGTACAGCCGCCGGCCGAGCGAGCCGCAGCCCCGAGCTGAGCAGAGGCGAGCCGCACCGACAGCCGGCGTGGTCCCCTCACGATCGATCACTGTCGATACTGATGACTGATTCCTATTAGTATGTCCAGACTAATAAATTATTCTAATTTAAGTTTCTTATTTAAATATGGATAATAGCGATGATTTGTAAATATTTGTCTTAAATTATTATTGCGATCGCTTAGATTTAGTGTAATGTGTAATCGTAGGCCGTCGCAACTACGTGTACGGGCCTTTCGTAAGAACGGACTTGTTATACACCACCCGCGTGTTCACGAAGCCCATTCCGGTTGGTACTAGGCAATTTATAGCTAAATTAATATTATTTATTTTAATTTTAATGATTTGCCAACGGAATGTGACTACTGTACAGATATAAAGTAGGAAAATACGATCGGCTCTAGCCCTCGACGGTGCCCTGTGGGGTACGCCGGGAGATGTAGCCGGAGCCTTAGGATAGGTAGTGTAATGTTGCGGGCGAAGGCGTGTCGCTTGTCTCGTACTCGTGCATATTACTCGTGCACTATAATCATAACATAAAAAAAGTATACGGAAAATAACGCCACCAAAGGTGACTGTTACTTGGAACGCTTCTTTAAACCTGATTATTCTCGTATTTGTTATAATTAGTATACCTACTTGGATTGCAATTACAATTATCTAATTCGATTTGTGTTTCATGTTTTGTGTTAATTTGTTAAATGTAAACGTAAAGCCATTGAGTATTCGATGTCATGGCTATTTGTATTTAGCGGGTAAAGAAAGGCTTAGAAAATGTTATCTTACCTGTCCTTTAGGCCACGCGAGATTTTATATGTTAATTTGGAGATGCTTTAGGTAGTTTTTTAAAAGTTCGTATTTAAAATTTAATAGGATGGTTGAGGCGTTTTGTAAAATGGCCTTTAAAAATATGCCTTATAGCAATGGCTCGTCAATATTTAAGATAAGTTAGTTGCGAGTATTGATTTAAAATAAGGTACTTACATATTGAAATTTTCTACCTGAAGCATTCTCTAACATCAGTGGCTTTTTACTGTCTAATTTGTAATTTAATAAGTTATATTGTGTACCAGATTTAGTATATCAAAATGCCTAACTTGCCTGGAATTATTGTAATAGGGCTTATTTATCCATAGTTCAATTTAAAAAAAATTAGAAAAATATGTAAAAGAACATAAAACTCTGTTATACAAATATAATTTGGACTTAAAACAATGTGAACATAAATTTAATTCACCATGACATCGTCGAATAATAACTCTGCATTTAAAATTAATAACTGTTAACTATTGTAATTATATTTTACAACATTTGTATTGCGTAAAATTCCATAACGATAAAAAAATAAGAAATTGAAAATAAATTGAAGTTGATTTTTTAATAATCTAATTGTTTTATTGTTGCTACCTGAGCTAGATATTTTAGAAAACACTGGACAAAAGATCTATACAGTAGAATGGGTAAAAATAAAATAATTTGGCTATGGAAAGGTTGGAAACCTGCCTACCCCAATGGGAAATGGGTAACATTATGTTTTCGACGTGTGCCGATAGTAGCTTATTTAGACCACCAGTTGGTGTATATCTATTTGAATTCGTCACCTAATCTGTGAGAACCTCATTTATCTACAAAAGACCACAACAAGAAGACTATCCATAGCGAAGTATTTTATATTTTGAAGTTTTTGGCCTGGTATCAGACCATATACGTCCCCACCGAGGGGCATAGACCTCCCTTCGAAACACGAAGGAAATTAAGGCCATAGTCCACCACGCTGGCCCAATGTTGGATCGCGCGCTACCAGAAAACGGATTTTCTTAAGACGTGCGTGTTTCATCACGATGTGTTTTCCTTCACCGCCCCAGACCAAGTGACGATTCATAAAAAATCCGTACATAAATCCGATAAGGCGAATTTAGTGGAATTTAGTGGCCCGCACCAGGATTTGAACCCGCAACCTTCCGGTTACAAGTCTGGCTCATTACCAACTGGGCTATCACTGCTATGGCCTGGTAAAATTTTTATTTTATGTTGTGATGTGTGTAATGTCTATTACTATCCACTTAGTATCTGTACTACACTCAAGCTATATTCTGATTTTGATGAGGGGTGGTCACTTATTTTCCCTATGTTTATGGGGGTGGTAGTGGTAGGGCATCACTTAAAGTCATCACGCCAGCCATACGTAGACTTATTTTTTCTATGTCTATGGTAGTATCTTCTAAGTAGTCTGTGCGCCAGCCAGTTCACGCCCCATGGATTAGCTAGAGGCGGGCGGACTACTGAGTACACATTGCGTAAAACGGAACATTTATCAAAAAAATATTTGCAAACAAACAATGAAATGAATTTAATAGTAGGTCCTTTACATATATATTTGTAAAAGTAAAATTTAATAAATTATTGACATAAGCAAAAAAAAAAGAAACGATTTTTAAATGAATACTATATATTTAAAAAAATATCGGGTGGTGAATGGCATTCTTTAAATTACATGTGTGCTATTATACTATCTGTCATGTATTGGTGGAACGGAACGTTATTAACATATTTTGAGGTTATGTTTTGCTAAATCTAGATTTAATTCGATTTAATTAAAAATCCATCACAATGACCACTAAAGTTATCAAGTATGTAGGAAGGACTACCGATTTTAAGGGGAAGACGCTTTGGGAAATAGTCGGAAGTCTTAAAAACTTCGGAGTTGGGAGATATGTGGTTCGAAACATGTTCGAGCGGTATCCCGAGCCAAGTTTCATGAAGATTGTTAAAGTGGAGACTTGCCCTGATGAGGTGAGAATAAATAGACTTCTTATATGTTTTATATGCACTTGTGAATGTTTAATCCTTAGAAATAATAAGTACTGTACCCGTAAAGGCGTAACAAATTTTACTAGGTAGAACACACTTGTAACCACATAAAACCCTTATTGTTTGCTATAAGAGTAAGGGGTCAGAGGGTCATGTTAGCGGAAGGGTTATTATAATTAGAGAATTACTACAATGCGTAGTTTTGGAGATCAGGTGGAGATCAACAGCTGTTGATTTACGCCATAATTTTTATACTTAATATCCTCTGTTTTGCAGTCAATGTCCAAGTGTGGCAACCACGAGAATAGGCGGAGAATATAATATCAAATTCTTCGCCTATTTTTTCAGTCTGTATTTATGTAGTTGAGTTTTTCTAAATTTCTCTAATTATCTTTGTAATAATTTTGTTGAAACTTGAAATACACAATTAAGTGGCCGGCTGGAGTGTGGCGGCAGCTGGAGATGCGCCATTTTCCCCTAGCCCTAGAAGATTGTAGTGTTGTAGCTTTTGAATGCATTCTTTTTGCTCCCTTTTTTATATACAATAATTGAAATAATAAGAAGATATTTTAATAACTTTTTCAGGAAAGGCGCAGGGTACGAGTGTGGGTTGAGAAGACTTTCCGAGGACATAAGTTGCCAAAACTGACTGAAATATACCGGACTTCGTATAAGCCGGACTATAAGCTGATACCAAAGAATGAAGAGGCAAAGCTCCTTGCTTCTGTTGAGAAAGAACATTACTTTGAAGATGTGATCCTACCTTCGACTATGGAAATGCCACCTCTAATGAAGAAGTTTATAGTAAAAGATCATGAGAAAAAAGGACTTGAGGTTAGTTTTTTAAAATTTATTTATAGCCTTTGTTCAGAACTTTTTTTGTAAATATGTCTTTAGAAAACTAAACTTATTTAACAACTAGCTTTCCGCCCGGACTTCGTTCCCGTGGGAATTAGGGAAAATCATGTACCTTATGTTCATCACGGATAATGTAGGATTCTAATGGTGAAAGAAATTTTCAAATTGGTCCAGTGGTTTCTAAGCCTATTCAACACAAACAAACAAACAATCAAATCTTTCCTCTTTATAATATTACTAGCTGATGCCCGCAACTTCGTTTACGTGTTAATTTAGATTTTTACATACAAAAGTTTTTTCCCGCTAACTCCCGTTCCCGTGGGAATTTTTCAATATCCTGTTACAACTAAACTTTAAGTTTACCAAGGTACCTGCATGCCAAATTTTAAGCTTCTAACTTAAGCGGTTTAGATTTTTAATATAAAAGGATTTTCCCGCTAATTCCCGTTCCCGTGGGAATTTCGAAAATTCCTTTCTTAGTGCACCTCTACGGTACCTAAGCTACGTCCCTTCCAAATTACAAGTGCCTACGTTTAGCCGTTTAGGCTGTGCGTTGATATGTCAGTCAGTCAGTCAGTTTCTCCTTTTATATATTTAGATTATATTAGTATGGAAAAAATTATTTCATTTTCTGTTTGCCTCTTGGAAAAGGCCTAATCCAATCTTCTCCATTCATGCCTATTGTCGGCCACCCTTGTCCACGATCTTCCAGCAGTTCTTTTGACAGCCTCTATTTCTTTTTCTGTGCCTGGGACACCAGTGAAGTGCTTTTTTGCTCCATTTTTCTATGCCTTTTGCAGTGTGCCCGCCCAGCCCACCTCCACTTTAATGTTTCTACTTTCAGTGTCACATCTTGTACTTTTGTCTGTTTTTTAATAGAGCTGTGTCTTGTTATTTCTACTCGAGGTTAATTAAAAGCTGTTAAACCTACCTAAAGATTTGCTCTGTAAATATAGTTTCAACTTTTCACTAATTACATTATGACTGCTGTACTATAGTGGAGATCAAATAATACACAATAGAATTAACAACACACAACCGTTCTGGTATCGCGTACGCAGCGGAATGCCAGGGCCATCCCAGCGCCCTCTAGTGTACGTCATATCAGTGACAGTGTTGCTATTTATTTACTAATATGCTACATCTACCTTTTACAATTTAGAAGAGAAACTTATATTAACATAATAATTTAACATAATAATTATTAACTAAAATAATCAACTAATGTAAACAGAAATTGATCATCAGTGGTATCACCTAAAACCTGACTCGCCAACACACACATGCACTAAGCGTCCGTCCTGCTCGGCGGTCGGGCGTTGACTTCCGCCCCCTCCAGTGACGTATGCGCTCGAGACTAGGCTCATACACTACAACTGCTTCCACATTATGTCAATTGTTTAGTTAGATGGATTTGGTCTGTCCGTAAATTATGCCACACAAAATTTTTGTTTTTGGATACCCTCTCCCATTTGTCACACTTTTTCCAATATTTTTTATGTGTACTTTCACAATACCCTCCTTCCCCTATGACTGTGACGTTAGAACAGCGGTTCCCAAAGTTGACTGGGCGGCGACTCACCAAAATGATAGTCCGAATTTGGCGACCCACCTCGACCTAAAAATTTGTTAAAGGATAAGGTATCTTAACGATCTAACGTTGCAGTAACGTACCTAGTTTAGCGCCATCTATCCGGCGCCTGGGCAAAATTTAAAAAAAAGAAAAAGAAAATCCCTCATTGGCTAGTTGCATTCGCCACCGCTGCCCCGCCGCGCCGCCGCCGCCACCGTGTAGGCTGAGCTGAGTTACACACGACGTGCGGATGCTAACCGAACCACACGTTTTTTGGTGTTACCACCGCGACCCACCTAAAATCTTCTCGCGACCCATAGTTTGGGAAATACTGCGTTAGAATATACATATTGACTGCCCTGACCTTTTGGCCCACTACTATTTTGTCATGTTTCAGCAAACCTAATAGTATATTTTAAATTTCATTGATGCCAAAGTCGGCATTCAGCGATCAAACAAATTATTATGATATACCGGATTATATCGATCAAGTATAAAAAAAGAGAAATCTCAATTAAAAAAGTACAATTAGGTTATGTGTGGGCTATGTAGACCCATAATTTGTTACATACCTACACTTACCAGTTGCTGACATGCCTGTAAAACTTACATGCCTTATCTTGAAAACTACTGGACTGATTTTGATGAAACTTGCGCTTTCATTAAAATCAGTATAAGTAGGTAAGCCACATAGCTGGGCATTAACTCTTTAATCCGTTAACATTTTGATTAATGGATTAACTTTTAAGTTAAATTTTAAAAATGTTAACGGACGCGTTAACTTCCGTTAAACTGCTATACCCTCAAACGCTGCAGTTGAACGTCTTTTTCCACGGGCAAAGATATTTTAACACCAAAACGAGCCTCGCTTGCGGACAGGAATTTCAACATGTTAATGTTCATGAAGGGGAATATGCACTTTATTCCAGATAATTAAATTACTCATTTGAATTATGTCTTTTTTTGTTCCTAAACTGTTACCTAACTTCCAGAACCTAAACCAACAGGTTTTGTTTTATAAGTTCACTAACGCAACGATATAAAAATTTCAATTTTTATCACATGTTAATGGATTAACGATTAACGCTTTAATGTTTAACGATAACGAAGCTAACTTTTTGAGTAACGGATTAACGATTAACGAAGTTAACTATTTGACTAACGGTGCCCAGCTCTGGTAAGCCAACTAAACAAAATTATGACAATTCCAGTAGTATTACATAAATACTCATTAAATTGATATCAACCATTTTTTAAAATCAGTTTAAAAAATCTATTATGGTCTTCTACAGTTTTTTATTCAGTGACATATTTTTTAATCCATTACAGGTGATGAAAGAGTATGTTCTACCATTAAGCTACAACCACAGCCCAAACAGAGTCCAGCGCATCGCGAAGGGAGATGAGAAACCTACCGTAACTTTCACCATGAAACTTGGAAAGCCCGCTAGTCCTTCTTTGTATGAAGGAGTGCCTCTTAACTGAAAAGGATGGTTTATTTGTTTTAAAAGAACTTTTTAAAACTGATAATGATAGGTGATGTAAATGGGCCAAGGACTCACAATACATAAACAACAATTCCCTATTGCAGCCAGAATATTAGTCACTATGTAAAAAATGCCTTAACCAGCTAAAGCTGATCAAAATTACGTCTAAAAGTGACAAAAATTGAAGCAAAGACCAGAATATCGGGCATTTATCATTAAGCTATTGCAATAAAAATAACTAAATAATATCAAATTGAAACGAAATATACAATAAAAACGCTAATTACAAAAATTCTCTATTCCATGATGAAAATACAAATTTCACATTTACAAGATGTTATGGATATAAAAACAAGCGAATCAACTCATAAGGTAGTTAATTAATAATAGTAAATGTAAATAATGTTATATTGTATTAGAATAAATAAATAATGGTTAAAAATGTAATAGTTTGTTTATGGTCGCCTTTGGATTTTACGTTCAGAAGCGAATTTCTTCGCCAACATCGGGTTTGCCTCCACTATCTGCAGTTCCTTTTCAAGCTCCAATTTCTGAAAAGAATAAGTTTTTATTAAAAATGGGTTCGCTCTTGACCACAATCTAGCTTAGGGCAAAGATGTGGTCGAGGATGTAGCGAGCTTACCCAGAAGAAGCCTATTCACTCGCACTTTAAAGATATTTGGGTTGTATGAAACTCCCTGGCAGTGCGCAAATTATTATTTATTCTTATGTAAATTAACTAAACCTTAAGCTTAAACAAAAGATAGTTAATTTTTCGTGGGTACTATTTGAAATGTTAAAATATAAAAAAAAAACCGGCCATGCGCACGAAGGGTTCCGTACCAGTATTTATAAAAACAGGCAAAAAAATCACGTTTGTTGTATGGGAGCCCACTTATATATTTATTTTATTGTTTTTTAGTATTTGTTGTTATAGCGGCAACAGAAATTTTGAAAATTTCAAAATTTCAAATCTGTGAAAATTTCAATTGTTTAACTATCACGGTTCATGAGATAGGTACAGCCTGGTGACAGACAGACGGACCGGACAGCGGAGTCTTAGTAATAGGGTCTCGTTTTTACCCTTTGGGTACGGAACCCTAAAAATGTCAAAAGGGATTTGAAAGTTGGAAAAGTGGCATCAAGTTAAAATTAGGGATAGTCACCCAACTAAATGATTTGATCCATAGGAAATGGGATTAAAAACAGCGTGTTTCCTAAAAAAGGAACCAATGGCAATGCCTAACTGCAATTGGAGTTGGTGCTGTATTGATGATTCACAGTAAAAAAAATTGCATATGAAATGGGGGTTTCGATGATCTGAGTAACTCCAATTTAACTTGTCATGTTTCGACTGAGCTTATGCTCACAAAAACAAAGTAAGATTACGTGTGTGTCTGTATGTCTGTGTATCTGTCTGTGGATCGTAGCTCCTAAACGAATGGACGGTGTTCGATGCAGTTTTTTTTTAAAGCTGACCTGATCGAGAAGTTTCTTAGCTATTTTTGATCAAACGAATAAACTCAAAAACTACTGGACCGATTAAAAAATTCTTTCACCATTAGGATGCTACGTTATCCCTGAGTAACATAGGCTACATAATTTTCCCGAATTCCCACGGGAACGAAGTCCCGAGAGGGATGCTAGTAAGTTATAAGCGATCGAATGTCAGGGTGATATTTCTTTTTATTTTATTTTTAATTTTAGAGTTATTGTACTAAGGTCAGAGATACAGTACCCTCCAGAATTCACGCATCTCCTGAACCTCTTCATCTCTCTGCACGAGGTATTGACGGAGTGTCTTCTGGATCAGAGTGGCCGCGTAGTCTTCTGTCCATAGCCAGGACTTGGGGTAGTATGGACGCGGGCTAGAAAAGAAACTGCCATTATATACATGATTCCTGTAATTTATACGAAAACATGATACGCAGTGATAGGTTGACGAGCAATTTTTTCCTTTAGTCTCATGCAGTTCAGCAATATATATTTTTTTCTATTCAAAATAGGTTCGCTCTTGACCACAATCTAGCTCAGGGCAAAGATGTGGTCGAGGATGTAGCGAGTTCACCAGATACCAGGTTGCGATGGCTGCAGTTGCTAGTCGGTAAAGGATTCTTCAAGAAATTAGCGTGAATGTAAAGACGCAGCAAAGACCCAAAAAATTTTCTTCACTAAATCGTGGGTATACCTGGTTACCTGGAAGAAACCGCTTGAAGCGATCCTTCGGTGTACGCGACTCGCTTGAAGCGATAAGGTCGCCTATATTGTACCTTTTGTAAAGTTACTTGTAATTGTCTCATCATTGTATTTCTTTTCAAATTGTGCAATAAAGTATATTGTATTGTATTGTGGGTTGTAAAATAATCTAGGAACTGACAGATTCACAACACAAACCGGAGAAAGCTGATGTAATGAGGACGTTGCAGTAAAAAAAAGTAATAAACAGAGGTTAGTAGAGGGGCCGTAAAATTTGAATAGCCTGTCTACTGGCGGCAAATTTGTAAATCCACCACTCATGGCCCTATTGAGCCGCTCTATCTTACGCAGATTTGGATGCGGTGACGGATTCTGACCGCATGTACTATGTTTGTCGGGCATTTTCCTTACTTAGCCTCTCGATTGGGCCGTTCTGCGTGAAGAATGATAAACAAAAACTGTAAAACGGCTTTCTGATTATCTGTTAGACAAGCAACCATGGGAATAAATTGCTCAGAGTTATTAGAAGTAAGGAAATATGATTGAGTTAAAAAGAGCGACCCTCGGAGTTTCTGCACCTTTGCAAATAGGAAGACTGCACCTTTGCAAATAGGCGCAAAGTCAAAAATGTTAATGTAAGTAATTTACTATTTTGCTAATGTATTCAATTTAACGTTTTCAAGAAACATTTTGTATGTTATATGAAAATGAAGCAATTTTTTAATTTTTTGGATGTAGTTGATCGGCACGACTTTTCCTTGGGTGTTTTTTTTGTAAAACGGTCGTCCAGGGGTCGACCGCTTACAAAAAAAACACCAAGATTTTTGAAAGAATAGAATTCCAATTCGCATACGAATTGACAAAATTTGTATGAGATTCTCATGCGAAGCTTGTCAATTCGTATGCGAATTGGAGTTCTATCGTTTTAAAAATAGGTATGTCTCATGATGTCAAACGCTTTCTATTAGCAAACATTCCTAAGGCACATGCCTAATTACTTAAGGAGGTACTTTTTATGAGAACATAATTTTTATTTACTTTTTAAACTAGGTACTTATACACACTGAAAGGTCCCCAGACTAAGGTTTTCTCTTGTGTCGTGGAACACACAAAGTCAGACACGAACATCCAGGACCTGTCATCAAGAGGCAGTAAATCTACCACTCCATAAAACCGGCCGTCCTTATTGGGAAACCTTTTTAACCTTTTCACCGCCAAAGTCTGATATATCAGACGTTTAAGTTTCGTGCCCTCGCCGCCAAAGTCTGATATATCAGACAAATAAAATTACCAATTTACCTGTATTTTTTATAATTATTAATGTCGTGACGTGTGATGAACGCCACGACATCAATAATTATTTTTTAATGTCGTGGCGTGTGGTGAACGTTTTTGACGAAAACTCTTGGCGCTAAAAAGGTTAAGAACTCACTTTACTTTGAGTGCCTCACGAACCCACGGCATATTGAAGAGATGCAGGTTCTTCTCAAGACGTTCTGGATGACGAGGGTTGTTATTCCACAGTAACTGTAAAAAGTATTGTACTTACATACACCATGGACTAATTATCTATTAGTACATGCATACACACAACCATGGGGATAAATTGCTCAGCTCCAGGTTATTCAGATATTAAGTCAATTAAAATTAGAAGTAAGAAAATTTATATGATTGACTTAAAAAGAGCGACCCTCGGCGTTTCTTGCATATTCTTCTCCTGAGGAAGACTGCACCTTTGCGAATAGGCGCCAAGTCAAAAATTCTAATGTGATTCACTATTTTGCTCAATGATTTACATTGATTTTGCTAATGTATTTTTATGACGTTTTCAAGAAACACTTTGTATGTTCTACGAAAATAAAGTATTTTTGATTTGATTTTACATACTCACACATAATCCCTAACGGGGTAGGCAGAGCATCACTGGTTCTAGAACCACTAGTACTTGTTCACTTTATAACCCGCCAACAGCGTTTGGGTTGGGTAGGACTAGTTGCGGAGTTCTGTATCAATATTGGGTGAATTTAAATTAGTTGGTAAAAATTTAATCATAACACTAAACTGAACCACTTTCCCCAATAAAGGTGAAAATGCGAAAAAGCTTGAGCGATCAGCTTTGCCTTAAGATAAGTTTTTTTTTCGACTTACACGGGTATAATCACGATACGTCAGTATCGCTAACTAATTTAAACTCACTTATATATTGTCTATCAACACTGATATAGAAACTTTCTGCGCAGAACTTGTCCTGCCTGATAACAAAGTGATCAGGTACATTAGGTTTTGTTCGTAGAGTGCTATTGCTAGACCTTAATGATCAGGCGTGTACCAGCTGCGTTTTGTTACATACATACGCTCACGCTTATAATCCCTAATGGGGTAGGCTGAGCATCAGTGGTTCTAGCTAACTACTTAATGCCACGTTTGACACAAATTGTGAGGGTTATCAGATGTAACAAGTTGTATAACAGTAAGAGGTGGTCAGCCTTTCGCCCATTATATAGTAAAACCCTCATACCTCACTTACAGACTTACTGTATACCTGGGAAGAGGAGGTAGCTGCCACATTCTAAGTTTTTCTTTCACTCCCAGTCTAGCATGAGTTTTGTTCATAGAATTTAATTGTTTTATTGTTTGAGAACTACAAATAGAGTAGAGGTTTAATAGTTCTACAGAAACACAAAACAAAGTGTTGCAGAACCTGTACTATCCAGTCGACGCCATTGAAAAAGCTGTATGGGTTTTGGAAAACACCCCACAGCTTAGCCTTGTTAAGGGTTTCCTCCAAAGCTGGCAACAACTGCCCGAAGACTTCGTCCTTTATGTAATCCGTTTCAGTTTCTGGAATTGACCATGATCATGTTAAAGTTTAGAGGATAGCGCACTAAGGTCCTTCGGTGTACGCGACTCGAACTCTGATCTATACTTGAGTAGCAGTCGTCTTTGTCATTTTGATAGTGAGAGAAAGAGACAATCAAATAGATCAAGACTTAAGTCTTCTTTTGTAATACGAGCCTTAGTCACTGCATACGCACTCTGTGCTCTTAAAATAAGAACTATTTTGCCACAATAACCCTAAAATTGAAAGAATTACCCCCGCCATTCGCTTATAAATTTTTAACTTTTAAACGATTGAATTGAACCAATTTTGATTAAATATACTCGTAGTACTCTTACCTGAAGTACCCTAAGAGTAGGGTAAGAACCATCTCGATTACTTCAGCTTTCAAAAAAACAAAAAAAACAAAATCGGTTCCGTTTAGGAGCTACGATGCCACAGACAGACTCACAGTTACCCTCGTCAAACTTATAACGCCCCTCATTTTTTGTCGGAGGTTCAAGAAAGTAGAGTAACATGATGCGCTGACTTCTGTAGCTTAATTTTGCCAATCTTATACAAAAACTCAAAGCATCACTCGGAGGGCAATGAAAAAAAAAAAGATAACGTTATACACTCAAAGGCAATAAACAATTACCCCGTCAGGGATTCGAACCCAGGACCCATCAATGAAGAAGCTAACATCACTACCACTCCACTAAACCAGCCGTCAAACGGTTATGTATGATCGAAATCGGGAATAAAGGGATCCACAGGAAACTCAACGTAACTGAAATAATTGCAAATTTAAAGAGCAGGGTATAGATAGGACAAATCGCTCAAAGGACTGGCGATCGTTAGGGCTCATCATCGAAGGGTGACAAAATAACGTATGAAGATCCTTTAGGGAAGCCTTGTCGTCTTCTAGCCTATGCCCGTTGCTTATGCTATTGCACTGATCTCTCGACGTAATGCAAGAAAGAAAGGCATGTCATTTCTCTACTTCTATTAAGTAGAGAAATGACATGCCTTTCTTTCTTCCACATATTTGCTGAGTAATGTGCGTATTGGAACGGCGCGCGTCGCTCGCGCCATCTCGCGTAGAACCAATCTGTCTTTGGCTCCGGGAGAGAGGCGGATTGTTTGCTGTGCCTCCCGTATTTCTACCTTCCGCACGCGTCTTCCCTAAGGTCTATCTGTAATCTACTCACTGACTACATTAATTAAAGTATACTTTTTAAAACTAAACCGTTTTCTGTTCGGCCTATGAACCCCTACGATATGTTCCCGCTATAGGCGTAAAAAAAGACTTGCTTAGAAAAGGTGATTTATACTGTACTCCACGCTTGCTTTCCAAGTATTCTTCGATAGCTTTCTTGCGGTCTTCGCTCTCTTTGAGGATATCATTCCAGTAGGTTTTAGGCCGCCGTTTTATAAGGATGGGGAATGATACTTCCGAACAAGGTAGGCTGTCGGGCAAGGTAAATGCTGCCCCAGTATCAATTTCGTAGGAACTAACTTGCTCCTTTGTTGCCTTATGCCTGCTCTTCTGCATCTTTGTAGGTACTTCTTCGTTAGATTGTAATAGTAATCAAAGAGAAGGCAAATTGTTGCCTCCGGTCAATTTATATTATATGTAAAAGCAATGAATTGATTTCAATCCTTATTGATATTATGATTGTTAAAAATTATTTTCTTTGATGCATTCAATTCTTTGATTGAGTCGCATTGAGTACAAAATTAATAGGTATTCAAAGAGAATTTCAACACTATCAAGTCAATATTCATAGTTTGGTGTTTTGACAATCACTTTTGTCAATTTGATATCTTTGACATTGAAACATTTGAATTAAAAATTCCTTTTTCGATATTAACGTCATAGACATAGAAGTAAGTTAAATAGTGACTGCTCATGGACCACGTAGTGATTGCTCCTTGCATGGACTATGGACCGCCCACTGATTGTTGTGTCCATGGACTCCATTAAAGCTTGTATCCACTATTTTTTGTATGCCTACGGTTGTATTTTTTTTTTCTTGTTTTACTGTTCTTTTACTGGGGAGATAAGAACAATTGAAGTCTTGCACGCTCATAGCGCCTGTAATCATAGTCTCGAAAAGTACCTATTGGACTCTCCAAGGACTCTCCCAAGACATACTCAAAGCTCCCAAGAAAACGTTTCTCGAACTTGACATTGGCCTAACCAACAAAGGAGAGCCATAGACAAGAAATTAAATTGAATAAGAACAAAAGTGGTATTTAACTTATTTTTTCTATGTCTATGGAACGAAAACATTAATAGTGCTCATTTGTGCAAAGAGAATTAACCTCATAAGCACCTAAATATTTTCGCGAAGATTTCTGTTTTTCGCGTGATGGCTCCCATGGGAGCCACCGGCACCGGTGCGCGATTTGGAGAATGAAATGAGTGACTAAAAAAGTTCTTTGCGCGGGCGAAGCCGTGGGAAAAAGCTAGTAAATAAATCAATGTGATTTAAATTACTGCATCTGTGGTTTTAACTATAACTAGTAAATGAAGATATATTTTATTATGACAATTTATTTTTAAATATGCATATGCAATTACTCACATTCTCTGGATATTACCATCCAAAGTTAACAATAAATTATCGAAATAATAAATATCTAACTTAAATCTAAATATAAATTAAGTAAGTATGTATCTCAGTCGTCAGTTGTGACACAGATTAGCGCTTGACTCAGTAGGGGGAGAACTTTCCAGTGATCTGTGAGATCCAGTCTAAGTAATGTGCTACTTTCACGTAGACGCCGGGGACGCCGGCCTGGCCGCACCCGATGCCCCATGAGACCACCCCCACCAGCTGCCACGTGCCGCCTCGCTCGCACACCAGCGGGCCGCCACCGTCTCCCTTACACGCGTCCTTGCCTTCCTCTCCACCCGCACACAGGAATCCTTTGGTCAATTCATAGTTGTATCCCAATCTTGTTTGTCTCAGCTGTTGCTGACACTGGTTGTGACCTAGGATTGGTACGTCTACTTCTTTCAAGATGTTCTGGTATTTTCCAAAGTCACCAAAAGCGTCCTTGCCCCATCCAGTCGTCCAGCACCTTTGGCCGGCGTAATCAGTGTATTTGTCAGGCAGACAAGCAGGGCTAATGTGAGGGTACACGTTCCATTCGACTGCGCGATCCATCTTCAGGATGGCCAGGTCATTGTCCAGGGTGCCGGCATAGTAGAGCGGGTGGATGTGTACAGCAACAACGTCCCGTTCAATGTATGGATAGAATTCTACGTCATGGTTGACATCCCATTCTCCAAGACGCACTCTGAGTTCGAAGGCCTTGAATCTGGAAGGAAGTGTTTATTTTAGTTAGTTTTTTTAGTCGATATTTTTAAATTACTTACTGAATTATGGATTGATCAACTGTATCGTTCGTGTAAACCCAAACTTTGATACTTCTAATATTATGTATTGTTAGGAAGTTAAGCTTACAGTTTTGAATAAAGATTAAGTACTTACGATTTTATGCAATGAGCAGCTGTAATAATGTGGAAGTTGTCAATCAAGGTTCCTCCACAAGCGTAAATAGATTCTTTGGGATCCTTTTTCAAAATAGCCGCTTGCCACGGGTACTCTCCGAATTCACTGTCTCCATCTACGTAAGATGGGGTTTTGATTCTGCCGTTGATTCCTTGTGAGTGTCTGATACCACACTGGCCTTTGTTACCAGCTTGTGGGGCGAGGGGGCGGCGGCAGCACACTTGGTTCTGCCTGCACTGCTGAGTCTGTGGTCGGCCTCCATAGAATTGACGCTGAAAATGAGGAGTATAGACATGAGTTTGGGTGTTCTTTCTGTTATTTAAGAAAACAAGAGGGAAGGGTTACCTCCTCAACTGTTTCAGTAACAGGTTTCTCTACGACCTCCCTCTTCTTTCTGTTCTCAGGAAACCGGACCGTCTGGCCTTCCCGGTTTGCCCCAGGGTTATGAGAAGGAAGGGTAAGGGATCGGGAATATGCGAATCGGTTAGCGTAACCTTGTTTCCTATTAGCGCTAAGATTTGCGGATCTTTCAAAACTAGGGTTGTAATAACCTCCTTGGTGAGGATTATAGTCGGCGTTATTGTCGTAGCTATTGTCATTGTCATCATCGTAATAGTCGTCATTTCCTGGACCTGTTTCGAGTGGGTGGTGTTTGAAATGGGCTGGTTCGTAATGCGTGAAATGAGGGGAATATGGAGGAGGACCAATATGGGGAGGGTGGTGCGGTGGCGGATAAGGTGGAATATGATGTGGTGCGTAATGTGCAGGGGGCCCGTAAGAAGGATGTATAAGTGGTCTCTCATGAAAACCATGATAGTGGTGGCCGTGGCCGTGAGGATTATAATGGTGATAGTGTTCATGCTTATTCAATAAGTACAGCTTTTTTTCATGGAAAAGATGTCCAAGCTTATTAACAACATGTTCATTTGGTGTCACATGAAGATTAACAAAAGGTTTAACTACCTTTTCTCCGTAATCATTTTTAGTGACTTGCACAGCTAACAAGGGATTTACAGAAACTAGACCCAGATTGAGGCCACCTCCGTTGAGTGCTGGACCATAGGGATTGTGTAGGGGATTTGAGTTAAAAGGATTGATAGGATAACCACCATGGGAAGGCTGGGGCAACCCAAAAGAGACACCAAACGTGGGCTGCACTTTTTTGTTGCCATTGCCGCCATAGCCGCCGTAGCCGGCCAGTCCAATCAGGCGCTGCAGTGACATTCACTTATGTAATTAAATGAATATTTAATACTGTGTTAGGGTTTCGTCAATGCCCATTGTTTAGTTGTTCTTTTGTAAGCTGTTGCAATCGAACATAAATGATAAAGTAAACATCCTATTGTCCGATCGTAACAGACATGTTACCCCAGTCTTATGTAGATGATCAGGTGAGTTGGGATGTTCTGATGATGTTTTATAGGTTGGAGGTGTCAATGGATTTAGATGGAAGTAGTAAGGTTAATGGGCATGTCTGGAAATGTTTTTTTAAAAACCAAATGAAAAGTAACTTACAGGTTCAGCTTCCTTAGCAACATCTTCAGACTTTTCTTCTTTAATTTCTCGTTTACTAAGCTTTTTGGCCTCAGTTACAGTCGCGTTTTCAGTTTTTATAGCTTGGAATTCTGCGGTTTCAGTTGCATTAAGATTTTCTGCTTGTTCATCCGTAAGCGCCGCGATGTCACTACCTTTATTGCGAGGATCAATAGGCAAGTACAAGTCATCTCTGCGGCCAATAATTTCCTCGCTAGGGCATTGGTCGAAGTTTACACAGATGCAGTCGAAATCTTGAGCTTTAGGTTCATGGAAACCCTGCTGATAGGCATTATTTTGGTTTTGACTGAATACAGCTGGTCCTTGATTATACAAATTGTTGGCAGAGCTGCCCACATTGAATTCTTTTTTATAGAAGTCATTGCTCTGTGACCCGAAATTTCCTAGACCATTTTGACCGCTGTAATAATTGTTGGAGTTTGGTTTTTGCGATCCGTAAATAGTGTCAGAGTTGTCTAAGTTGTAACTTGCTGTCATAGGTTTAAAACCGTTGGAGGTAAATCCGCTATAGTCACCTCCCGGACCAGTGATAATGTCAGGAGTTTGTTGGGGTAGACCTTGAGATACAAGGTTTCCTACTGAACCCACTGGTATAGCCACAGGTTTGATAATAACTTTGGGATCCTTATTATCTTCGTGCACATAGTGATGATGCACATGCTGCTGTACGACAGTTTGAGGCTTAGCAGTAGTTGGGACCTTGTTATAGCCAGGTTTTGCGTGCTCGAATGTGTAAGGATTTTCATGGCCATATTGAGGTGGTCTTGTGACATAGTTCGAGTCTTGACCACCATATAAAGAGTTGCTTTGAGAAAATTGGAAGTTGTTGTTTCCAGCGACTCCGTACTTTTCTGAGAAGCCTGGACGTCCATAGCTGGGGTTGCTACCGTATCCAATTCTTTTGGGTGGCTGTGTTTTTTGCGGACGCGTGTAATGTTGTGGCATGGGCTTGGCAGGACCATAAGCACGGGGTGGACCACGTATGGGGATCGAAGCTACGGGTTGTCCGACTGGTTTGATGTCAACAGGTTGTGCGTAGATTAGCTCATCGGGAGAGAAGTAACGCTTTTCTTGTACATCCTCGTCTTCACACTGTAATTAGAAACGGGGAATTTAAATCACTTAAGTATCTTAGAAATTTAAATTTAAAGTCTATCAATCTATGAAGATATTGTAAAATTCGTAATGATTCGAACACAATCGTACCTGAATGAGACCCAAATCACAAAGGCGTGATTTGATTAAGTCCTTTGCAGATGCATCTTTTCCAGAGTCCAAGGCTTCTTTAATTTGGGGGTCACTGTAGACGTCATCAAAACCGCCTAAACTTCTGCCTTGTTTCTGGTTTACTAGTTCATCAACGATTTCGTCAAGAACGGTCTCATTAGTGTTCCATGACTTCGGCTGAGCTGTCTCCACCTTATCAATCGATTCGCCTTCAAGTAAATCGCTCTGAAGGTCGACGTTAGCTTTATCTTTAGCCTTGTCTTTACTTGCATCTTCCTTGTCTCCCCAAGACCAATCAGCTGATGTACTGGCTATTGTTATAAACAACACCAAACAACTTGTTGTGAACCACCGCATATTCTGTAAAAAACATACTGCAGAGTTAGTGGAGCAAAATAACACAATGATGCACAAATGACGTAACGGCCGGTGATTTGATCCTTATTGGATGAAGCGAGTTGTTGTTTCGAAACCCTGGTAGGCGGAGAATCGCTTTTACTTTCGTGGACAATTTGTTACATAAGGCGGTGTAATGTCAGCGCTCCGCTGCGCCTGCGCCGGCGCTCGGCTGCGAGGAGAGGGCCGCCAAACCACTCTCACGTCTTATTACCCGGTTGTATGGTTACGTATGGCGCCTTAGTACTTAAAACGTATTTGCATGTAACCGAGCGATAAATAATAGGTTCAAAATCTGTTATTTTAGTAATAAAGTAGAAAATGTAGAGCCTAAGAAGGTTTCTATAGGAAACGAAATCTTTAAGAAGTTTTCTATCAAAGAGTGCACTATTCGCGAAACCATTGACCCGTATTGGTGTCATCTTTTGTTTTTGTTTTGAAAGAAAGTAGCAATTGGTGTCAGTGTCGACCGAAACCGGCGCCGGCGGCTCATCAGCAGTCACCGCGCCGCGCATGCGTCATCCGGCACACTTAGCCACTGTTGCATAATCCCCAAATGTTTTTCATCTTGTTTACCACTTCACAAATTACACCACCATTATGCTGTCATATGTAAATTGGCTAACTATTGTTATGTCCGATAAAATGGTAGATCAAAATCGAGATTTCATAGTTTCGCTCGGTAAACAAGTAACAATGCAGAAATCATGTGAAAAGTGCGTTTCCTTTTGCCGGTGTTAAAGAACAAATTGAAAGTTTAAAAGTTTTACTTTTACCTTGAGTATTTGATATAATTTTCTTATGAGTTTTACGTAATATAATGTCGCGATATTATCACGTTTTAATTTTCAAGAAGTTAAAAATTAAAATCACTTAAGTTATAAATATTTTTAAGATTTTTAAAAACCAGTTAAGTAATTTAGTTAAAAAAGTTGTCTACGAATATTAGGCACTCAAAAACTACTGTTTTATATATGTATTTTGTATTAAAATTATTATTGCCTTACATACAAAGTTTATTTTAGAGTTTATTTTTAAAAGTTAATTATCTAATGATTTAACGTTACATCGTAAATTGGAGTGTTTCTGAAATAAGTACTCGTAACGTTAACTTCATGAGCGGATGTAAAGTGAAAGTTTAACTTTTTTGCTGTACCTAAGATAAGCTGAACAATTAATTGTTTATTAAATTTAAAATTTAACTGTTTAGAAAAAAAACTTTTCTCCCATATTAAAGATGAATACAAGTTAAAAGTAACATAAAAACTGGAATGTTTTTTATTAAAATTTTATGTTGCACTTGCATGTTATAATAACTACAAAGAATGTACAGCCTGGATTTATTTTATAATTCCACTTTACATACACATACGTATTATGAATTCATAAGGTTTTTTTATTTAATTAACTAATATGCACTTATTATTCAAAACTTACTTTTGTTTGTAAATCTCCGTGTTACACAAATGGTAAATCCGTTTACACTACCTCACCGGCGCACTGTTTGCGTCCGAATGGCTTCAACATAGACCACCACTACTCTTTATAGTTCGAGCAACGCAAAGATGCATATGCTCAGATTTTGTAAGACAGCTGACGCAGGCTCTTACCACTGTACGCGATCGCGAACGAAAATGAGCATTTGCAGTTCACAGATTTGCGGTAAGTCCAAGGTGATCGAAGAGCGGAAAGATATCGGGGTACCGAGGAATGACGTAGTACTTGGATTTGTTGATCAACCCCAACGTTTTCATTGATAGTCAGTTCCGAGTACAAGTTAGGCAATGGGTTTGCCTGGAGGTCGACTTTGCAGATATTCTGCGAATTGATTATAATTTTGTAGATTATCATTTTAAAACAGGAATTTTATCAAGTTTTCCAACATACTTTATAATTCGTGAGATATTTTTAAAGATTCATAATTAGCAGTGCAATACAAAACAAAAATCTAGGAATTTCTGTAACATGAATCTCTGGAACTTAGAAAGAGACTTAGTCAGTTTAGTACCTGTCATGATTAAGCTAAAATAAAATTCCAACGTTTCTCTTCCAACGATGCAGTCCTGGATTTGTCAATAGGCCGTATAGGCCGCGGCCTAGGGGCGGCAGCGTCCCTGGGGCGGCAAATTCAGAGAACGCACACGAGAAAACCAGTGAACTTGTTTGACTTTTATCCTCTAAAATCGAGTGAGCGTTCTTACACTCTTTCTTAGTGACTAATTCATTCGTTTATTTCTCTTTAGTGCTTTCCTTACTACAAAATGGAAAGTTATTATTTTAGAAGGGTACATAGGGCGGCGGAAATAAAATGGCCTACACTCATAAAAAATATAAATCCGGCACTGCAACGATGTTTGCAATGGAATTGCTCAAATATGAGATTAAAGGCGAATAATGACAAAAAAATTCAGGAACCTACGATTTTTTTCCCACACAGACAAGTACATCAAACAAACTAAATAATAAGACTAGAACACTTCGCAATATCGTCCATGGACTGCAGCAACCACATTATCTTTGCGACATATTGTTATCTAATAAGCCTCACCTTATTAGATCAATACGCCGCTTTCCCTGCTGCTTCATTAACTCCTTCTAAGGACACACGACCTGGTTTACCTTACTAAATTTCTGATGTTGTAAAGTGTCTAATTTTACATATAGGACAATCGATTAAAAGATCAACAGTTTCTGTTCTGTAAGGAGTAATAGGCTCACAAAATAAAAGTTCTACGGCCAAAATAGTTCTTTTTTAAGTACTTAAGGCCACCGACTGAAGAAAAAAAAAATTCTACCCAAACATTTTTTTGACCGATGATGGATCATGAAACTACTTTGTAATCTTAAATTACAATAGTTAAACATTAAACACTTGCATAGTTAGATACAAAACTCTATTAACTGCCATATGCCATCTAACATAACACTACCTTTGCGAGACACAATAGGTTATTGTGTCTACAATTATGTTATAGGCGGAATTAAGAATAATATTTCTTCGAAGAGAAATCATATCGCTGTAGAGTCACAGATTGCAGAATAGAGTTTAAATACTTCACTCAAGAATACTTCACTCTTGTTTTTCCTGTTGGACTAGGATAACGTTCATGATAATAGATTTGGTTATTTGGTATACTCTGCCGATAGGTGCGCAGCTTATTCCATAATAAAAGCTAAATTTTAAGTATCTTTACTGAATACGTATTACGAACGGAGTATACCACTGAAGAGCTGGCAGCTGATATGCTTTCTATAGAAATATAGACTATTCAAAAATAAACGAATAAATAGGCTAGTCCTGATGGCGCTGAACTTAACGTTGACAGCATTTCAGGGGCCTGATTTTTGAAACAATAGAATTCCAATTCGCATACGAATTGAAAAGATTTGTATGAGATTCCCATGCGAATCTTGTCAATTCGTATGCGAATTGGAATTCTATCGTTTCAAAAATATGGACCCAGGTTCGATCACCGTCACTTTTGAAGTTTCGATGTCGTCTGAGTGGCCCGACTCGCAGGTTGTGCTCGGGCCAGGGTGAGCTTGCTACATCTTCGAACATTTTTCCTAGAGCTAACCAATTTTATAAGAAAAAGGCTAGGGAGCAAGTGTCTCTATCACCACGCTCGCCAGGCGGGTTGGCATTTGAAGTAGGATGTGATAGGAAAATGCTCAGAAAGATTTTTATGAATTTTCCTTAATCGACTTTTATAACACACTGAGGTGAGGAAGGCGTAGATACCAGTAGTTACGAGTATCTAGTCCGTATCAGTTAAAATACGAATATAACTTAATAAATCTATTTAAAATCTCTTTGGACAATATTGATTATAGACCAAGATCCCAGGGCTGCCAGACCTTACTATTAACATTTGAATACCAGCTAGTCTATGCCGACGGTCAATTTTCAGCTACCAGGTTCTGAAGGTACTTCCAAAAATTACTTACTTGTCTTGAAGTCTGGGTGCTATAAAAAGTATTGTTATAGTCCCTGAACATCATATAAAAAAAACCGGCCAAGTGCGAGTCGGACTCGCGCACCGAGGGTTCCGTACAAACCTAGCTTAAAGGTATTGTAGACCTGAGTATTTGATATGAATTTCAATTTAATACCTCAACGCGTTCATGAGGAAAGGGGTAGTAAGTTTAAAAATATTAAAAATATTTTTATGATATGATGTAATTAAAAATTTATGGTTTTCGCAATTTTTCCTTTATCTGTGCTATAAGACGTTGCTTCGTACCAAATTTCAAGATTCTGTGTTCACGGGAAGTACCCTGTAGGTTTTGATTCCTTTGCGAGTGTCGAAACTTTGCGGAAATTTGCGGCATAAACGGCTGTATCTTTTGATTGCGTTGGCTTAGAAGTTTGATTTTTTCACAGCTTCAAGGGACAGTAGACCTGAGTAATTGATATAAATTTCAGCTTCATACCTCTACGCGTTCCTGAGAAAAAGGGTCTTGACAGACGGACGGACGGACGGACAGACGGACAACAAAGTGATCCTATAAGGGTTCCGTTTTTTCCTTTTGAGGTACGGAACCCTAAAAATCACGGCTCAGACAATAGTATAATTTACTTGCGAGCTGTAAAGCGTCTGGCAGAAATTACAGCCGACAGAGAAATTACAGAATTTTTGGAAGTATATTCAGAACCTGGTAGCTGAAAATTGGCTGTTGGTCCAGACTAGCAGGTATTCATATGTTAATAGTACATATTAGCACTACTCTTTCCGACCCTTTTGGTTAGTGAGAAAATAAGTAAGGTCTGGCGGCCCTGGGATCTCAGTCTATTAGTGAGGCAGGCGATATAACATTACAAACCAACTATTCAATTTATCTGCGACAATGACGCTACAAATGAAACAATAGGTAAACAATTTAACATTAAAATGACAGTGTTTACAATCATGATAGTTCTTATTCCTTACCCAGCCTCTGTGAGGTATAGTTTTTGCTCTGAAATTGTGATATGAGGCGCCTGTGGTGATGTAATGTGACGTACGCGCGCTTCCATACAAATGACATCAACGCGCTACAACTGCTACGAACTTTTTACATAAATTATATTTTTAGTCTTGGGCAGGCGTTCAATTTATATGAGGATAAAAAGAGCTAATATTATAGGTTACCATTAGTACAGTAAAATTAGGTTTTGACCTAGAAATTAATAATTACTGTGCGGGATATTTTGGAATATGTTCGGACACCTTTCAGAATGACGCTCGGGAAAGTCCTTAAATCTCCCAGGTGGGATAGCCGAGATATCCTGGAAAAACTAGAATTTCCAGGAGCAGGCCTGAAATCCTTACTATTCACGATTTTTCATTTAGTCACTTTTTTACAGACAAGAGATCTAATTAAGATCTAATAAAGCTTAAAAATATTGCGATTGCTTAAATAGAACAGCGATCGAATATTCTATGTATTTAACTATGGTTTCAAAGCAATATAGAAACATTTGTCCTACATAGCGTGGGTAGTGTCCTACATGTCGGTGATTATTTTCGTAAAGCAGGATTCGCTGCACGGCTCGGCTCGGCTTGCACAAGTGGGGTTTCCAGCGCAGCCGGACTTGCGCGCGCGCAACCACACTTCTTGCGCAAGAGATCGCTGAACCATTGTGTTGAGTAGCTGCCAAGACCTAAGGGACCCTAATTGTTAGACAACCGACTTTAACCCGTGTAAGCTTTTTGGTTCAAGTCAGGTCGTGTTCGGGTTACGTGTTATGTAATGCTAGCAAACTTGTGTGTGTGTGTGTGCTTTAATGTTGTTTATTCTGGCTGTGGTATCCAAATACATATATGTATATGCATATGTCCGAGACGTCCGTAGCATTGTCAGCCCGTAATATTGTATTTTTATTAGTAAGATATAAAACTGCTTCAGCTTTTTCCACATTGACAGATTTTTTACTGATATAAATGCAAACCAACCCAACCAAACCTTAGACCTATTCTAACCTAACTTTTTATCATTTCATGCAGGTGGCTGTTAAAACTTTTGTTGGGTTATAATTTCACTGGGCTTTGTAAGGTCGCGGGTGATTATAATTTCACTAGTAAAATTGTAATATTTACGGTTTATAAAATTTTCCGGTGATATTTACGTAAGAAGTTAATAAGTACTTATTATAATGTTTTATTATTTTCAAGTCAATTTCTCGTAACCATCAGTAACAGCAACAATGTTTTATTCTTAAACCTGATTGTTATGTTTATGTTATTAACTTATGTTTCTATCTATATGTTTGTCACATAGTAACAATACATTATTTCTATTATATGTATCCCCTTTACAATAATAAATATAAGCTTAAAACATTAACTTGTGAGTCATCGTGATACAAGAAGCTATAAATATTAAAGTAAATGGTATCACGTAACTCTTGAGTTTAATAATATTGTTTTTATGAACTAGATAAAACTACCTATCTACTTCCTGAACTCGAGATTTTACGATTCGTTCTCCATTTATCCGAGAAATACTTCAGCTTTATAATATGCCAAAATTTATCAGCCCATTTACGTCCCCACCGAGTGGCACGAGCGTCCCTTCGAAACAACAAAGGGATTTAGGCCATAGTCCTCCACGCTGGCCCAATGCGGGTTGGTGGACCGCTCGTCTTTCGAAAAAGAATTTCCTAACACGTGCGGGTTTTATTACGATGTTTTCCTTCACTGTTGAGCAAGTGATAATTAACTAGGAATCCGTACATAAATCCAAAAAGACGAATTTAGTGATACAGGCTCAAAACTTACTTTTGTTTGATATTTCAGGATACTTAACCAAATAACACACAAGCGTTATTTATTTATTTATTTTTGACAACCAAGAAGTAAATTGTTGTAATTATAATATTTATAGTTAAAGCTTGCTTTTACTTAGTTAAATAAAACTGGTGTTAACCTGTAATAGAAATAAATGATGTCCCAACAATGATTCATCGATGTAGTCACTATCGTAGCAATATTTACACAACAACTACGAATATTATTTTATTTTCACCCTTACATGCTTTGTTATAAGTCTGACATGTGGATTATGATGAATCATACCATCTACTACCTATATTACCGATGATTGCAGGTATACGTATAGTAGGAAAGTAAAGTAATAAGCGGTCGGGTTCATTGCGTATGCCAAGCGTACTGGGGTGCGTTGAACTCTATAATATATCGGGTACAATAAAGTATAACTTAATATACATACACTTACGACTAATTAGCTTTCGCTATAATGAACCTATTTGAAATTCTCTATTTTTTTTTTCATATTTCAGCCTATGACCTCAGTGAAACTTGTTAAGTTTCGTGGTCTAATTCACACCCCTAATGTTCGCTAATTTAACGTCACCCGATGGAATAGGCCCGAATTTAATTTGATTACTCATTCAGTCTCCTGAATGTACAGGTTTCCTCACGACATTTTCCTCAACTTAAGAGCATCAATAGGGAATATGCATGTTTTTATTTATTTATAAAATAATCCTCATTCATGTAATAAACAGTTTACTAAAACTATTTTTCGAATAACTATGAAATTAAAAAAGATATAAGCCATCGAAGATTTATTTCTATCTCTTTCTAGCAAAACGAAATTTAACACGGAGTTTGTATGGACGTAGTGACATGTGACGTCACAGTCCATGTCGGATCTCTCTGTCTAATCGGTGCGTAATTAATAGTTTTAAATGCGTATATTGGCCGTATTTCTTGGCCGATTTTAATTTTAATTTCACTTTTTGTCATCTCAACTACGGTATTTTCATATTTTGTTAATCAATGCGATAAAAAAAATTCATGCATATTCCCTATTGGAGTGTAACAATCTTAGAAGTATTCATTGGTACAGTTCATTCATGTTTCTTATCTGCTGGTGATAAGGTTCAAAATAGAATGAACATGGCTGTTTAACTCGGGGCATTGAGTATACCGAGAGCCGCACATCAGGTTACCACAAGCGTGCACTCTGTGATGTTGCGATAAGAGCGGTTTTGCAACGAAAATCGAGTAACCTGATGCGCTGGCCTCTGTACATATCGGCTGTCATTAGATTTGATTTTCTCTGGTATCCCGATTATCGGTTTATAGGACACAGATACATGACGATATTCTTCAGATATGACCTATTATCTCACAAAACGTAAAGCACCGCCTCCCATTACCTCGTTTTATTTGATGAAGTATGACATAACATTCAGTGATGTTTATATTTTTTCTCTACGTTAAAGCAGAGCGGCGTGAATTGATTATGCAACGTAACTTCCGGTCAGTGACCGTGTAGCCACGTGAGCTGCTCGGGAGAGTGGAAGGGTTATTTATTTTGGTGTGCTATATAGGGTCTTTTGATAACTCGAACGGCACGGCACGGCACTTTAAAATTTGAATTACCGTTGCCCGCTATGTTCTCAGCTTCAAGCAATATAAGTGTATAATCTATGGCTTCAAGTATTATTATTACATCGGAAGCAATGGTAATACAATTTTGCCATGCCGTTTTATTATAAAAAGACCCATTGAGTTACAGCTTTTGGGGAAACCCAAGGAATCCTACTAATGTTATAAGTGCGAAAGTATGTGAGGATGTATGAGTGTATGTATGGATGGATGTTTGTTACTCTTTCACGCTCAAGCGGCTGGACCAGAGTTAGCTGACAACCTGGATTAACACATCATCATCATCATCATCATATCAGCCTATTGCAGTCCACTGCTGAACATAGGCCTCCCCCAAGGTGCGCCACTTTGCACGATCCTCCGCTGTTTTCATCCAGCCACTACCCGCTATCTTCTTTAGGTCATCTGACCATTTGGCTGGGGGGCGTCCTACACTACGTTTGCCAAGACGTGGTCTCCATTCGAGAACCTGTCTACTCCAACGCTCGTCGGTTCTGCGACAGACATGGCCAGCCCACTGCCACTTCAGCTTGCTACACTTTTGGATAATATCCATCACTCCGGTTTTCCGTCGGATGACCTCGTTTCGGATTCTATCCCTTAGCGAGATCCCGAGCATGGAGCGCTCCATTGCTCGCTGAGCGACGTGCAATCGGTGGGCCAACCTCACTGTCATGTTCCACGTTTCGGCTCCGTAGGTCATGACTGGTAGGACGCATTGATTAAAGACCTTGGTCTTTAGACACTGCGGGAGTGGCGACGAAAAGATATGACGCAAAAGATATGACGGATTAACACATAGGCTACATAATTTTCCCAAATTGCCACGGGAACGAAGTCCCGGGCGGAAAGCTAGCATTACAATAACTTTAAAGGTATTGAAAAAACAAAGAGAAAACGGAAAACGATTTACGAAAAAAAGCGATGTTTAACGCTTTATAATTTCAAAAGATTTTATTAAAATATTGTTTCAATGTATGGTATTAAGTACCAATTAAGACTAGCATGCAATGTTTAATATAATTTAAATAGGTCTGATATGTAATTGTTATCGAAGCATCGACACGGCACTTTGCGAAATACTTTATTAAATTCTAGGATTACACACACAGCAACCTTTGACTTTGAGGAAAAATGAATATTCTGGCTTGAAGGTAACACGGTGAACATAATATGAGTAATGTTCCGAAACAATAGTTACCTACTGCAGTCGCAATCGCGGGCTTTCCGAACTGCGCGGTGTTGCAGAGGAGGTCGGCACGCGAATAACACAGCGAAAGGAATGAAGTGGACGTTGATACTTTTTCAATTTATTTTACATCCCCTGCGCCACATAAGATGCGAACTAAGGCTAAGATGAGTGGGTACAAAGTTTTTATAACTTACTAGCTTTTTCCCGCAGCTTCCCTCGCGCAAAAAACTCTTTTAGTCACCCATTTCATTCTTGACCCCTTAGGAGATGATTTTCGAAAAATCGCAAAACATGTGTCCGTTTATTTGCTTCAAGGTATATCTTGACAAAGTTTCGAATAAAAATGTCCAAAAAAATTGTTTTTTCCGTAGGTACAAACTTTTAACCCCCATTCAAAAGTAGTCGTAAAATAATTATTTTTAATGAATATATTCGAGTCTCCTCTAGTAAATATAAATTCACGAACATGATGGAGTTCCCGCTTGAGTTGATAAAATTATCTGTTTGTATAACCGCTTAATTATGTGAATCTTTTACTATGGGGTGATTTTAAATTAGCTAGCGAATCTTTAGGGGGTGATTCTCTCTACTTTCCCAAGGAACCTATAGGAAATCCTCAAAAAAACAGTTCATTTCCCACACATGTATGGAGAGGCGAAAAATTTGTTCATACTTCGACCTATGCTCCTTGCGGATTATTCGATTTTGTGGGGTGATTCACATCCTTAGTTATCGCGTACTAATATAAAGTAACTCTGTATATACAGTGAAGTTTTTCACCAGCTTAGTAAAGTCGAAGCACAAGAATATTTTGTAGTTGTAAAGAGACCTCATGCCACTTCTGTGCTAATCAATTCGGCGACCTAGATTCTCGGTTGGTTTATGCCACGTCACTCTGGGCTTCCCTGTGCGGTCCTCAAGGACTCTTTGCGCCAGGAGACGGGTTTTACCACCTTTATGCAACAGAAGGTTCTCCAAGAATTTGCCGCTGACATAATTTAGATGTAGTTATGTACAAGATATGATAAGATATGTGCTTGAGTTAGGGAGAGAATATTGCATATGGTAAGGTCTCCTAGTATTCATACAACGACACTGTATTAAAATTTTTCAATTTTATATACAGTTCTCTCTAAATTAATGTCATGCTGGACTGGGAGTAAAAGAAAAACATAAAATGTGCCAGTTGCCTATTCATTCCATTAGGCATACTGTAAAAGTCAGTACTTAAGTAGGAAGGACGCGAGGGTTTTTGTTGTATTGTTGGCGAAAGGCTGACAACCTGTCACCACTTATGATGCTCTGCCTTCCCCAGTAGGGATTTAAGGCGTGACCGTATGTATGTATGAACTCTCTAAAAGTGTCAACATACGCTAATTTAATTGTGTTAAAATTTTTAATTTTTAATTTATTAGTTATTTAATTTATTTGTCACGATTTTTCATTTTTTCACCGAATAATAGGTCTTTACCTATGAAATTGCCGTTTTTCATATAATATTTTTGGAAAACTTTCCATACTATCCATACCATATTTCCATACTAACGTTTTTGGATTTTTCTCGGGAATGCGAAATCTAAATTTAGCAAAATTTTGTGAGAAGGTTTGGACAACATTAAGTTAATTTTCATCATACTTACTTTATTGAAAATTGTAACTGTAACAACGGTACAGCAAAAATAAGCAATGAAACGGGCAACGGATGAAACGAGCTATATTTGAGCTTCTTTTTCAGCAAATAGATCTAAAGTAAATATGTATTAATTTGACTCAATATCTCAGTTACATAGCCAAGGTTTCAAATACAATTTTTTTGGTAATAGCTGTTCAATCAAATAAATTATGAATAAAATAAAGCTTGAGAAAAAATCGGCAATTTCATAGGCAAAGACCTATTATTATCTTTCATGTAACAATATCACAGCACAGTAGAAGTAGTAAGGTTTTGTGACCCCGATCCTATTTGTGACCCGGTCCTCCAGGATTCGCCTCAAGAACTGGTTTTATAGCGGTTATGCAACCTCCGGTGACTTATCGTTGATACAGAGAAAAGGGTCAAGGTATTTTGCGGTTCTGATTTAAAATAATAAAAAAGTTATGTGTGTAGTTATTTTGGAGTTCGAAAATTAACAGTTTTGTTTTCTTTAATATTCTTCAGATTCTCTTTTTAAGACTTGTTTGTTACCCAAACATTGTTACCAATACCACATTCAATAAACTAAGTTTGGCCTTACTTATCTTAATGGTATCCAATCCTTCTTCCCACAACATTTTCTTACATGTGGTATTTGTATGAAGTAAAAGCGGCAATTTTATATTTTACTAGCTTTCCGCCCAGAATTTCGTTCCCGTTGGTATTTAGGAAAATTATATAGCCTACGTGAAAATTCAGGCTGTCAACTACCTCCATACCAAATTTTATCAAAATTGGTCCTGCCGTTTGAGCGTGAAAGAGTAACAAACATTCATACATACAAACTATCTCGCGTTTATAATATTAGTCATTTTCTTTTTACATAATTGAAGGGCTTTAGAATAATCTCACAAACTAGATAATAAGTAGCGGAACTTATGTGGCATAGATAATGCGCTTATTTTGTAACAACAGCTCGTTAAGTGAAGATGCAGAGTCTGGTGCACTGGTGCATGGACAGACGTCACATCCTGCTCCGGAGAAAGCTTGGTCGTCCACTGCTCTCCTATCGTTAATTGAACTTCTATTGCGTGTCGAATAAAATAGAGTTTTACTGCTGAAACAAATTATTTATGTCATTTAAAGTCTTGTTGGAATCTTGTTTGAAATAACTGTCATTGTGTTGAATAATTAATTGTTATGTTATTAGAGTAACTAATATTCAATATACATATGTGTGTACGGGTCTGTACAGAATCAAGTCTTTAATGATAGATTTAAATATAAACTCTAAAATTAAAATATTGTATCACCCTCGACATTCATTGTTGTATCACACTCTTTAACGGCTGAAAAGCGGCTGAACCAATTTTGATCAAATTAAGAACAATTTTAATATACGTCAGCTTTCAAACAGAAGAAATCGAATGGAAATCGGTCCATTCATTTAGGAGCTAGGATGCCACCCACGGACAGACAGATACACATGTCTCTTTTTATCAGGGGTTAAAAATAAACTGTAATCGTCTTCAGTGGTTCAAATCACAAGGGACTTTTTTTCACATCACTGAATATTATGTCTTACTCTATCAACGGAGGTAATGTATGCCGTGCTTTACGTTTTGTGAAGATTGTTGTCATGCACTCCACCAGCTAAGTGTTCAGACCTTCAAAATGGACCCTGCCTTGGATTAACGACTGTGTTGTGTTGCTATTAAGTATTCGTGACAGCTTGTAGAATCAGGACCGAAATGTGTCCTCCTATAAAGAGAAATCGCCTTCGTCTTACCTGATCAATTGCTGATCCTTTATGGTTTTGATTTAAAGCGACATCTATTGGATTAGTCGTAAACTAATATGTATCGTGAGAGGCTCTAGCAAAGAATGTGTAGTATGGAGACTGCGAAGGTTCACTAGTTACTAAGCTACGTTGAAAGCTTTCTACAATTTGTCGTAGTTCGCTTACTACGGAACAGATGGCGCATTTTTCAAATGCCGTTCTTACATATATACACTCACGACTATATCCCTATCGGGGTAGGCTGAACGTCAGGTGGTCATAGAACCACCAGATGCCACGTTTGACAAATACAGTGAGGGTCCTGTAGGTAAAAGATTAAAGTTATTTTGTGTTTGATTGATTTGTACAAGACTTTTTTGTAAGCAAAATTTAAGGATGCGGATTGGCCCACAAAATTGAACCACTTTCCCTAAGAAAAATATGTCGAAATATGAAAAAAAAGTCACCTCTCCATATAATTTGAGCGATTAGCTTTGTATGAGAAGTACTGGATCCTCCAGCAACCCATGGTCCCACCAACCTTGTGGTTATATGGACCGAATCGATGGGAGGTACCCTCTTTACTTGCCTTACTTGCTCTAGATAGCGGTGTTTCAGCTTCGTATGAGAAGACAAAAACTTTTTTTGAAAATTTCGTATGGGTTCCTTTGGGGAAAGTTGGGGAAAATAAGATGAGAAGTTTTGGGAGTTATCCTAACTGAAGAGATTATTTACTTTAGTGCTGTAACCCTAAGTGTGGTTTTAGATTTGAGTCCTCATTCTAAGATCAATCGTCAAGTACCAAGCAATAATTTGATACCTTTCGCAACCGTAAGTTAAAATGTCGCAGTAACTTTAGCCTAATATCTTGGAATTATCTCATTGTGTGTTGGTTGCGCCTGCGCTCACGGATCACGGAAGTAGGCCTGGCAACCAGTTCGCAGGGACCGAGCCATGTCGGGAACTATATACTCTCAATAGCACGTCCAGCTTCACAGAAGAAACCTTGTTCCGTCGTTATAAGAGAGAAACTAAAAAGCTTAATGTGCTCTTGACTGTACTTTATTGGAATTCTGCGAAATATAAATCACAGTGTACCAATTTATCTTAGATTAAACTAGTTAAGGGTTTTATTGAACATAATTAGTAGGTGGTACAAACATTCAATTAAAAAATGCGTCAATTCAGAAAAAATAAAACTTGAAATGTAAATGAGCATAAAATAAGATAATTGTTAGTTTGATCAGCTTTTGCGATTTATTGCGGATATAAACCGGATGCAGGTATCTACCACTCGCCCTTGACGACGTTAATGTTTCTAGATCACAATGCTCTTATTGCGTGGTTGCCACCGATGATGTCGTCAACCTACTGCCTAACCGCCGAAAATGCCAGACACCCATTAAACAACAATGTACTTAGCTCCTGTTTCATTCAATGCGACCTTTTGCCAAGTTTTTGGTGACGACAAGGACGATATACTTTTAGTTAGCCGCCCATCTGTCTGACATGAGATAGTCATCTGTATAAATAGCAGGACGGATTAGTTTCGGGCATCAGTCGTCCGCTTTCGGTGCGAAGTGATCTTCCTTTGGATTCCAACACAGACCTCGAAATGAATACGTTGGTGGTGTTGTTCGCTGTGGTCGCCGTGGCTGTGGCACAACCAGTGAAGAGATCTATCGGTCACACCGTGTATACTTTACCTTCAGCTGTGTCTCATCAATCGAGAGTAGATGTACACAGTTCTCCAGTTGTGACGTCTTTAGTAGCTGAGCCTGTCGTTGAAACTGTTGTGCCAGCAGTCTACGCCGCTCCTGCTGCCGTGTCTCATCAGTCAAGAGTAGACGTCCGTTCGTCTCCTTCATTTGTAGCTACTGCGCCGTATGTAGCTGCTCCAGTAGTAGAAGCTCGGTCCGTGTATGCCCCCGTTGCTACCACATACGTTGGAGGGTCAGCTGTAAGTCACCAGTCAAGATTGGACGTGGAGACATCTCCTGCAGTGGTTCAACAGCATGTTGTGCCTGCTGTGTTCGAAGCCCGCTCTGCCTGGGCACCCTCGGTCTACGCTACCGCTTGGTAAACTACAGTGATCAGAATCCATAGGTTATAGTGATAAATAAATATGTATTTTATAAATAAAGTTATATTTATCTGAAAGGTTGTTTTACTGATACACATGTTTCAAAATTAAATTAAATTTGAAAAAATCTAACAATTTATGAGAAATATATAATAAATAGTAAGTACCATATTATAAGAAGGCTCATCCCAAAAATGCTCCTGGGAATTAATGGGCCTTTTTATAATTTCAACTGTATTACAATTGCCCCCTATTCTTATGAATAGTGTCACTAGGACTGGTTTGTCTAATGAAATATTTGTCATTTCGATATTTTAGACTTTGTGTACCGAAAGGACAGAAACCTTTATTTGCAACCATACAGGCTACACACACTAGTTTCAGATTTTTACTAAGCGTATAATGTACCTACATTTAGACATGAAAATGTAACTATACTGCTAAAAACATACATATACTTACTATGTTTATAATATTTTTATTTCTTGAAAATTAATATTGGTTGCGTACGACAACAATTTCAACTAAAAACGATGTTTGATTAAATTATACAAGTCAAACTTAAAATAATTAAACTCTTTCAGATTGAAGAATTTAATAACTTAACGTCCCGAAGCAGGACTTAACAATTTTAAAAAGCATTCTTATTTTGATTGGAAAAAGTTTATTGTTATATTGATTGGAATTTTTGCATAAACGTAATTTCCGGTGTAGTTTTATCAGGGAGCAAATATTATCGGCTTTAGGCTGTATCTTGACAGCTAAAGCCTAAAGCCGATAATAATTATAAGTAGCATAAGCATAATAATAATAATAATAATAATAATAATATAGCCTCTTTATTTCCATAATGAATGAATGAATTAAGTTTAGTTTTTTGAATCAATGAATAATTTAATAATATTATTGACCCCTCAACGAGTAAAGACCTTCTCCATTTTACTCCACGTCTGTCCGTTCTTTGCTTTTGTTATCATAAGCATAATTCTGGGAATTATTATAGGCATAAGTCGATCGGCTCCTTGTGTTCGTTCGATTGCGTCGATTCACGTAACCGCGTCCGCGTCGGAAGCAAACGCGACGCTATGCAGAACCTACCCAAACACGAGGTCGTTTACTTTCATAATGACACTTGACATTGCAGGACTATTACAATTTGTATAAGGTTTAAAATAATAAGTTAATTATTTGACCGATGTCAGTATAAAAGCGTCGCAGTCGAAGCTCACTGCATCAGTCAACCGTTATTCGGTTTGAAGTGATCTTGTTTCGTCGAATTCACAACACAGACCACGTCAATATGAGATCGCTGGTGGTGTTGTTCGCTGTGGTGTCGCTGGCGTGCGGGTCGCTCATCCCCGCGCAGCCCCCGCACCACCCCGCGCTGGTGCTGGACCCACACGGCCGCCCGCTCGACACCGCGGAGGTCATCAACGCCCGCGCCCTGCACCTGCAGGCCAAGCACCTGGAGGGACACTACGCTCCTCTGGCCGTGGCCCACGCTCCACTCGCCTACGCCTACGCTCCCCATGCCTACGCCCATGCCGCCCATGTCGTCGCTCCCCACGTCAGCTATGTCGGTGGCTCCGCCGTGTCTCATCAGTCCCGTGTAGATGTGCACTCCGGCCCTGCTGTGGTCGCGCACGCCGCCGTCGCCCCCGTGCTGGCTCACTCCACGCTCGGACACGGACACTGGCTGCACAAGCGTTCGTTGGGACACTACGCCTACGCTGCTCCCTTGATTGCTGCTCCCCATACCACCTACATTGGAGGATCCGCTGTGTCTCACCAATCTCGTGTGGATGTGCACTCTAGCCCCGCTATCGTGTCTCACGCCGTGGCTGCCCCAGTGGTCGCCCACCATGTGGCTGCCCCTGTAGTGGCTCACGTAGCTCCCGCCGCCGTCTCCCACCAGTCCCGTGTTGATGTGCACTCCAGCCCCGCCGTGGTCGCTCACTCTGTGGTGGCTGCTCCCGTCGTGTCTGCTCACTCCTGGGCTTCTCCCCTTCACTCCGCCTGGTCTGGTTTGGGACATCTGTTGAAGAAGCGTTCTCTGGCTGTGTCGTATGCCCTGCCTGTTGCTACCTCGCATCAGTCTCGTGTTGACGTGATCTCGAGCCATGCTCCCGTGATCGCCCATGCAGCTCCCATCGCTGTGGCCCACGCTGCCCCCATTGCTGTGGCTCACTCTGCCCCTGTGGTGGTCGCTCACGCTGCTCCCGCCGTTTCCCACCAGTCCCGCGTTGATTACATCTCCTCTCCCGCTCACATCGCTCCTCTGTCTCACTCTGCCGTATGGACCGCTCCAGCTACCCACTTGGCCCACTCCCCCCTTGCCTTAGCCGCGCATCACTGGTAAAGCGACGGAATTCGACGAACACTTAATGTAGTTTTCGTTTTAATTATATTAAAATGAATAGACAATTAAATTATTTAAAATACTATTTACAAATTTTTATTTACTCCATTGTAATTGTAACGTTGATGGGATATAACCAAATCTTTGCTAAGTTACAACCGTTTTAGGTAAGCCACAACTTCTAACAGTAACATTAGCGAAACTTCAGGGATGATTCCCTCCACAAAACTGAACAACTTTCCCTAAGAAACCTATATAAATTGGTCAAAAAATATTTCGCTTCTCACTTGTATGGGAAGTCGTAATTTCTTAATATTTCGACCTATGTTCTTTAGAGAAAGTTGTTCAGTTTAATGGGCTGATTCACATCCTAAAGTTTCGCTAACTAATTTGAAGTCACTCTATTTAAGTCGGAAAATGTAACATGATTAGCGTTTATTTTACTTAGATGTAATAAAAAATTCATATGATTTGACAGTTCTAAAAGCAACTATGTATTAACATTTACGAGTAGGTATATTCAAATAATTTGGGTGGAATAATCTTCACAATGTGCCATAGTACGGACGATTGCAAGTCAGGTTACCACACGCATGCACTCTGTGCTGTTGTGATAAGAGCGGTTTTGCAATGAAAACGGAGTAACCTGATGCGCTGGCCTCTGTACTATAAAAAACCAGATGATATAATTATTATTATCTTGAACTTTTCAATAAATAGCACTAATAAAAAAAAATAAAAAATTAAAACATTTTAGCCCTAAATTTAAAAATTTTGCATTATGTGATATTCATAGCTCATGATTTTTATGCACTTATTGATATTTTTGCAAAACAAAAGATTTGTATCCCGCTTCACGTCCTTTAACCTTTACAAAAATCTGTGTGTCAGTCTGTGGCATCGTAGCTCCCAAATGAATTGCCTTATTTTTATGCGGTTTCGTTTTGATGGAACGCTAACGTGAGTGAGATGGTGCTTAAATATATTCTTCCCAAATTGGTTCAGGTTTTCCATTCGGTTAATAATAGTTTTTATTTATCATAATCATAATCGTTTATTTGTAAAAAATATGGTACAAGATGTTAAAACAAAATAAGATCCTCACATTTTGACAAAGTTAGCATAAAAAATTTCAGCACATTATTCAGTCAAGTTGTAACAATAATAATATTTTATTAAGTACACTGTATTCTTATTCAAGCCCAAATTATTGTTTAACTAGCTTTTCATCCGCGGCTCTGTCCGCGTGGGCTACAGGTTATATCGTGCCCAGCTGTGGGATAACATGTAGCCTATGTCTTTTTCCAAAGTCTAATCTATCTCTGTACCAAATTTCATCAAAATCGGTTCTGTAGTTTAGCCGTGAAAGCGTAACAGACAGACAGACAGACAGAGTTACTTTCGCATTTATAATATTAGTAGGGATAGGGATAGTAGGGATTTAAACTATACCTGGATGGTTCGTCCACAACATTGGTCCTTCGAGCCGGATTTACAGATGACTTGCACAAAAAGGAACTTAATTGGCCGACTTACCTTTTACCGACTTAATTGGCGGAGAAATCGGAGAACATACATTAAAAAAAATACATACAGTCGAACATAGAACCTACTCTTTTTTTGAAGTCGTTTATAAACTCAACATACTCATACAATAGTACTGCAGGAGATAGGAGTGTTAGGGAAGCTATAACTCAAAATTGCTTATAACTTTTAAACGGCTAAACCAATTTTGATCAAATATAGGACCATCTCGATTCATATTAAGGATTTCCCGTCCAAAGCTAGATTTATAAGCAAATTGAAGAAACACCTTGTAGAAAGTAATTATTCTGTGAGGGAATTCATTGATGAATGAATGTTAACCCTAAATGTTTTTATGATTTATAATTTACTATTTTATTTTCGGACTGTAATGGTCACAAATAAGTGAATCTGAATTATTTTTTTATTATTATTAAATTGAATTTTTAATATTTACGACTTATGATTAATACAAATAAATGAAGATGAATATCAAACAAAAAAAACCGCATCGATATCGGTCCATTCGTTTAGGAGTTACAGACAGGCACACCGTTTAGGAGTTACAGAGTCACAGACAGGCACACCAGATACACGGACATACTGGTCATACTGACATACACATATACACAGACACACATATACACACGTCATTATAACACCCCTCTTTTTTGTCGGGGGTTAAAATGGTAATAATAATGAAATGCAGACTTTAATTACCTTTATGTAAGAATTGTATGATCGAAAAATAATGCAAGTTATTTCATGTTATCTCACGATCAGTGGAGAAAAAAATTAAGGGGGCTTATTATGTGACTTGAAATTAGTTAGGGAATTAAAAATGTAAGTCAGCCCATGAAACTAAACAACTTTCCGTAGGGAACACGTCGAAATATGAAAAAAAACCGATTGGCCTCTTTATAAACTTGAGTAATTAGCTGATTGTCTTTAGTATGAAAACTCAAATTTTGTTTTCAAGAATTTCATATGGGTTGTTTGGGAAAAGTTCTTAGTTAAAGTTTCACTAAGCAATTTAAAGTTATGGTATGGGGTTATACACAGGGTTAATATAGTATTGCGAGGTTATTACTTACTGTCTTACAAATAACCCTCCAAGACATATTCTGTAAGCGATTGATTACTAAGATCGATAGTTCTGCTGAAATGTAAGGGATTGACACGGACTGACCAAGTGACTTGTCTATTGTATCCGTTAATCTCATCGATTTTCGACCTTGTCTAGAAATCCTATCGTTCATATGGTTTTTGATACATTTGGATAACTTATTCGTAATATAATTTTCATTTCCCTCTCGACAAGCGCAAATTAATATTAAATACCTAGATAGAAAGGAAAATAACGGAGTAGTTTTATAAATTCACTATTTTTTTATTTAATTTACAATTTTTATAAATTATATTCGTATGAGTATTCTTAGGTTCGTCAGTTTCGCTGATCACCACGCATGCACCAAGGGGCTGGAGTGTAGGAGACCATGACCATGACCGTAGCCATGTCCGTAGCCATAGCCGTGACCGTAGCCATGAGCGTACCCATGAGCGGGGGCAGCCCAGGCAGAGTGAGCGACGGGGGCAGCCCAAGCAGAGTGAGCGACGGGGGCCCACGCAGAGTGAGCAACCACGGCGGGGCTAGAGTGCACATCGACTCGGGACTGATGGGAGACGGCAGCGGGAGCTACATGAGCCACTACAGGGGCAGCCACATGGTGGGCGACCACTGGGGCAGCCACGGCGTGAGACACGATAGCGGGGCTAGAGTGCACATCCACACGAGATTGGTGAGACACAGCTGCGGGCGCAGCGTAGGCGTAGTGTCCCAAAGAACGCTTGTGCAGCCAGTGTCCGTGTCCGAGCGCTGAGTGAGCTAGGACGGGGGCGACGGCGGCGTGCGCGACCACAGCAGGGCCGGAGTGCACATCCACACGGGACTGATGAGACACGGCGGAGCCACCAACGTAGCTGACGTGGGGAGCGACTACGTGGGCGGCGTGGGCGTAGGAATGGGGAGCGTGGGCGTAGGCGAGGGGAGCGTGGGCGTAGGCGAGTGGAGCGTGGGCCACGGCCAGAGGAGCGTAGTGTCCCTCCAGGTGCTTGGCCTGCAGGTGCAGGGCGCGGGCGTTGATAACCTCCGCGGTGTCGAGCGGGCGGCCGTGCGGGTCCAGCACCAGCGCGGGGTGGTGCGGGGGCTGCGCGGGGATGAGCGACCCGCACGCCAGCGACACCACAGCGAACAACACCACCAGCGATCTCATATTGGACGTGGTCTGTGTTTTACTGACGAACAAAATAGGTAGATCACTTCAAACCGATTTCGGTCGACTGATAAATTTGACTGGCATTCGACACTATTTATACTTACTTACCGGACGTAATTAAAAAGGCAAAAATTATTTCAGTTGGTACGATATCTGTTAGAATACAACAATGTCAGCTGTCATTAAGTGAGTGACCTCGGTGCGTGTGGCGGTCAGTCAGAATGAAAGAATTTCGTGGTCGACGTATGTAGTGCGTATCAAGACGTAGTACTGCCGACATAATATGTAAAAGATCTTTATCAATAAAATATGCATATAAACAAAAGTTTGTTTAATTGTTGGCATCTTTGCTTTCAATCCCGACCTTGGAAATGTTAGTTACGTTTCACAGTCTTCTTCCAAGTCGTTTGAGTAGTTTTTAGTTATTTGTTGAGTTGTTGTTAGTTTTGAAACAGGAGTTTAGTAAACATCAACAATTATGCGCCAAGAATGTTCTCATAGCCGATTGAACTACGAGAAATCTTACCTATTTAGTTGATTGCGGTTTGGTCGAGTGGTACTGTCGCTGCCTCTTAATCGACGGATCCTGCGTTCGATTACCGGCCGGGGCAACTGTGATATGCACTCTTTGACGTAATGGGACTGCATACCACATACGTTACTGGCTGATCGGTGTTGCTGTCGACAAGTATCAATTTGAATTCAAAATTGAATTATAATGTTCTGGAAAAATAAAAGAAACGAAGAGACAGCAACCCGGGGCCAGACGTCATTCATGGGTGGACTTTCGAGTGTGTTAAATGTGTTCTTTTACCGCGTAGATGTTTAAATTGGGTAGGCATACAAAGTGTCGCGTTCTTTAGTAAATTTAAGTTTGTGTAGTTTTAAAACACATTATTGATTTACGCCCCTATAAACCACCCTACAATACAAACTGATTTTCAAACTTACAACCTCTATAATATTCTGTAGTTGTACACACAAAAACAATAAAAACACAAATAATGGCTCACACGAAAGTTTCCCTTGTGTCGTGGATTTCTTAGGACTCTATAATCTAATATATAAAATTCTCGTGTCACAGTTTTCGTTGCCATACTCCTCCGAAACGGCTTGACCGATTTTGATGAAATTTTATATGCATATTCAGTAGGTCTGAGAATCGGCTACTATCTATTTTTCATATTAAAAAAAAAGAAAATCCACCGGGAACGAAGTTGCGGGCGGACAGCTAGTCTAATATATAAAATTCTCGTGTCACAGTTTTCGTTGCCATACTCCTCCGAAACGGCTTGACCGATTTTGCTGAAATTTTATATGCATATTCAGTAGGTCTGAGAATCGGCTACTATCTATTTTTAATATTTTAAAAAAAAGAAAATCCACCGGGAACGAAGTTGCGGGCGGACAGCTAGTATTCTATAATATTAACCTCTATAATATTCTGTTGTTTCCCATATTTTAGTTATTCAGTATGAAAAATTTCTTCCATGCTGGACTGGGAGTGAAAGAAATACTTAAATTGTACCAGCTATCTACTCTTCCCAGGTATATAGTAAAAGTCTGTAAGTGGGATGCGAGGGTTTTGCAGTATAATAATGGGCGAAAGGCTGACCACCTCTCCTCATTCCACAACTTGTTCCATCTGATTAGCTTCACAATTTGTGTCAAACGTGGCATCTAGTGGTTCTAGAACCAGTGATGCTTTGCCTACCCCGTTAGGGATTATAGGCGTGAGCGTATGTATGTATATAAAAAGTTTGAAAAATGTATTCTACTAAATAATCCTGAATCAATTTCATACTCAGACAACCATACCAATTGAAATACTTTTATCAAAGTAGATCTCATTGAGAACTTACGGAAAACTTACATATTGTAGTGTGAATGTAAAGCTATGTCATTGACAGCCTTGTTAAACTGCGCATACGCCGCCAGTATCGCGCCACGCCGTTCTATTTAGTACAAACAAAGAAAAGCGTCAAAAATAAACTTTTTACAACATACGATGAATGGCGGAAGACAACTTTGAATTGTTAAGACTTAGGATAAAAAAATAAATAAAAATAAAATAAATAATAAGGTTTTCCCTTGTGTCGTGGGTCCCTTGGGACACACAAAGACAGACACATACACCCATGACCCGAGAACAAATATCTGCTTTTTACACAAATGTTTGCCCCGACTGGGGATCGAACCCAGGACCCGCCGATCAAGAGACAGCGTCACTACCACTCGACCAAACCGGCAGTCAATGGGTAAACTAAGCTTAGGTTATTACCTATTCATACTTTTACTTTACCCAGTTATAGAACTCGTATTATGCTGTATTTGCCGTGTTCAAACCTGAACTTTACTCGTTTTTTTTTGCATTAGCTGCATCATCCTCTTTATAATATGTGAAATTATGTTTGTTTGTTTACAGGAACAGCAGAAGGGCCGGTGAATGACGTAGAACACGGAGAAATGGGCCTTTTTATAATTAGAACGGCATGGCACGGCACAGCTTTTGTATTACCATTGCCCCCTATGTTCCCAGCTTCTAGTATCACAAGAACGTAGGAAGCAATGGTAACACAATTTTGCCGTGCCGTTTTCCGATTTTAATTAAAAAAACTTAAAAAACACGCTTTTATTGCTAACCGAACTAAAAAGTAGAAAATAATTTTTAATTACAGACAGGATAATTTAATTCAGAGTAAAAAGCGTGGGGTGCTTGATGTATTGAATGTTAAAATTATTCTATTGACAACAATCTATGATGAGAGAGTTATGAAAATATTGTAAAATGCACCCCACGCTTTTTACTCTGAATTGAATTATCCTGATTGTAATTTAAAATTATTTTCTACTTTTTAGTTCGGTTAGCAATAAAAGCGTGTTTTTTTAGTTTTTTTAAACTATTATTTATTTTCCATTTTTTAGTCCGCGAAGAGATTTATTAATCCTGACGATCCTAATCAGGATAATGGAATTTTTTTATCGGGTTATTGCATTGTCATCGGCCCTTAACACGTGTGCAAAGTTTCAAGTTGATCAGACGTCTAGAAACCAGTGAAAATTAGGCTCAAAGATTCCGTTACATACATACATACATACAACCCGAGCTAATAAAAGCGTGTTAAAAAGGCCCAATAGTGTTAATGTATGTGGCAACTTAAATTGGTAAGGCAAACTTTAGGGGATATCTGCTTCTACCTAAGAAACTGAACGACTTTATCCATGTACTTAACTCATGTGAAATTATAAAAATCGATTTTTGACTTCCCATCCTGTGAATAAGAGTAATTAATCATGTTTTATCGTTGAATGTAAATGTCTCTAACATTCACTCGAACTTGTTCTACGTTCCGCGCGTAGACATTACGTGTATTACTATGCTCGTATTATATCTCATAATACAACGCAATATTATGTTCCGGGTTAATAAAATATGCATTCAAATGTAGGCGATTGGTTTCGTGTTTTCCTACTTTTTTATTTATTTACAAAAAATGTTATCGATCCTGTGTAAAAAAAATAGTTTTTTTCAGTAGAAGAGATGCTTGACTTTGTTAGAAAATATTTTACACCATTTTTTCGTATCACTGTTCTAATTTAAATTACATAAATTCGGTGCATTTAAATAAATAAGCAAAAACTAAAGATGTATTTTAGTCAACTCAGGTAATATAAAAATACAAAGAAATACTAGAGCGATCAATAAATATAAATCTATTTTGAGAATGATATATGGCTTTCTTGGGAAAAGTTGTTCAGTATCATTGGGTACGTTAAGCTAGCGGTCCCGGCTGTTGTCGATTGAGTACAGTCGTCAAACCAAGTCAGAGGCCATTTGGCGGTTTGAAAACTCTGACACCAGGGTTAGTCAAGTTCGCCACACACTTGACTATACCTACACGGTAAGGAGGAAGGAAAAGGCTCGCCATTATTTGCAACTAGGCCAGTACATTTCCTGAAAAATAGTCCATTAACTAAGGTACCATTTTCTCCTTTCTAGGAAAGTACCACATGCACCTAACAAATCACCGGGCATTTTAGGACTGATTCTCTTAATCAGGTTTGCGATCGAAGGGTCCGTATATATCAAAGTCTCAGTGACAGATCGTGATTAGTTAAAGTCTTGGGTAACCTAGTTAGAGGTCTGCATTCGTTCTAAGAGAGATGTGAGGTCGATTAAACTATTCGTTAGGTCTTAGGCCTACGGGACGGTTAGTGACCTGCTACTGGTGTTTAGTAGTTAGTTATTTATTTAATCAGTACCTGGGCGACCAAACTTTATTTTAGGTGCCATGTTTCAAATAGACAATAGAAGAGGGTCTATGATCGGTCATCTACTTAGGTATGATGAGTTTTTCAAAGTCATTATGGAAGGAGAGGAAGAGAACGACCGAGAAGACGATTGAAAGAAATAATGGAAGTATCAACTTATAAGGAACTGAAATACATGTCTCAGAATCGAATGGAATGGAAATTGCTACACCGACAAGAGCGCGGCTCTTAAGGTTAAGAAGAAGTTTCATTAATGTTTAAATATCCAATGTCATTTATGGTTAAAATTCGCCTTAATACGTCTTGCCTGAAAAAAAAAGTTACAAAAAATGTATACGGTAAGATCTGGTGGGAAAACTGGATCACCCAGTACTGAAAAGCTCGTATAGTTATTTAAGAAAAACTTTATTATTACAAACTTTTGTATCACTTAATCTTGCGAACTAATTTGGAATCACTTCTTAACATAAAATCTTGATTTTCATATCAGTACAAGAGGGATCTCATCAGTGGTTAAAAGAAGAAAAAGGGTTTGGAACATAATCGTTTGTCACAAAAAAGTGTTAAAAAATTTAGTAATCTTTGTTTTCAAAACTTTATATTATAATTAGCATTATAAAGAGGTTAATAAAGAATACACTTATAATTTATTAATTAACAAACAGTGTATCAAAACCTAATAAAGAAATAAGAGTAAGTATGTATAACATACTTATTTATATCACTAGAAAAATCTGTTTTACTAATTCATCTGTTTTAATTTATTATTTGAACATTTGTAACTTGTCGTCTTTATTGCGTTATTGAAATTGTAGTTAATTAATAATACTGATAACGAGTATGTATTTGATCAGTATTTATGGTAGCTGTATCTGAATGGTAAAACATAAAAAAGATTAAGGAACCAACGATTAAGTTGAAATACGAAGTTACACTCAACATAATATACAAGTTCAGTAAAATATTTTTTAAATTTTATTTTACTGAACTCGTGACTTAATGCTCTTTCAATAAAACTAAACATAAGTTTAAATATGAAAATAACTTTTCACTTCTCTATATGACTTGTCAGCTGATTTGCCTTTGCATGGGAAGTCGTATTTTTTTTTAATTTCACGTAGGTTCCTTGGGAAAAGTTGTTCTGTTCCATCCCTAATTTAATCCCTAAAGTTTCGGGAACTAATTAAAAGTCATCTCATATTATAGGTACTTACCTTATCTTATCAAAAACTGTTCAAAAGCTTCATGTAATCTTTAATAGCAGTATAAAACGACATTTTCATGATCATGTTTCCTAGTATGTGTTCTTGGTTCTCAACCCGTAAAAAACACTTTGTTTTATATTATTGTTTCCTGTTGTTTATAAATTTTTTACCACGCCGCAGATTATGTATTCGTGTCTGCTTCTCCCGCGGGATCCATGATACAAGGTAAACCTTTACGTGGGAGTACGTAAGTGTGGTGTTATCATTTTACATTATAAACCCGCGAAATTAAGCCTGTAAGATCCCCCGCGGTTCAGTGGAGGTTGAGGTCGGCCATTGAACCCAGAGCTTATTATCTGTTTTTACTTTCGGTGAAAGAGTTAACCGCTATTCACATTTCTAACACCATCAATCACTTGCTTATAGAGTTATGGAGCTTTTATACACGCATGAAGTAGCTAAAACGTTCGATGTATACGTATTACGTAGGGAGATGGTTCAATTTATTCATTGTCATTACGTTCTTTGTATGCAATGAAATGAAACGACTTATAGTCGCGTTTTTTTATTTACTTATCGTGGTTTCAAATGAATGTCTGTATTGCACAGTCATTAAAAAAAAACCGCTTCACTTTACTCATATACACGCTTATTATATGATGTTTAACGCACTCATTTGATAAATAAACGTATGAAATTTTATAAGTAATTTTTTTATAATTTGTTGTATGAAAACACACAAAAGTTTACACAACAAGGTTAAGGTTACGTACAAAGGCGAGCTTATCATGGAGGGCTTATTATCGAGGGATTCCTTCCAGTCAACCTGGAGATGACGAAAGGAGTATATCATTAATTTATTTTGGTCCAATGTACAAAGGCCACCGCATCAGGTTACCCCATTTTTATTGCAAAACCGATCTTATCGTAGCAGCACAGAATTCACGCATGTAGTAATCTGATGTACGGCCGTCTGTACTACTGTTTCGTCCTTGTTTCATCTTTGATACAACTGACGTCATAAGCACCCACGCTGCTCTAATTTCAGTTCACAGACCTCGCGGTGCATCTCGGTTAATTATCTAATGAACATAACACTTATAAATATACTGGTTTATTGGTAATAGGTACGTCATGATCACTTCAAGGGGTGATAGTAGAGATCATTAGCTATCAAAACAACCTCGGATAGATGGGGAAAAAGTGTACCAATTTAGAAAAAAAATACCTCTGTTTTTTAAGAAAAGTATTATTTCCGGTTTATAGCTTAAACCTTGGAAATTATTGGAAAATGGAAAAAAATTAACGCGAGAGATCCTTTGGAGTGCAAATTGACTGAATTAATCCACGAGCACGAAGTTGCGAACGGAAAGCTAATTTAATGGTACAGTTTGCAGTTAACTATATAATGCATATACGTATATGCAGATTATTACGATCCTTTTGGAACGAAGTCGAAAAAGAAGACCAAGCAGGTTTGTAGCTCTTCTTCCTTGTAGAGAAATATTTCAAGCTTGTATTCACCGTATACTTGTTGCACGTTGAATTTGTCATTGTCGAAGTAAAAGTCTTCGATGAAGTGGTCGCCCTGGGAAAAGAAAGTTAGTCAATTCCTGCAGCTCAAGCACAACGTGAAAACAACGCGCTCAAATAACAGAAAAGTGTCGAAATGAGAACTCTAGAGGGCGAGCAAGCCTTTGTTTGGTGCCCTCGCGCAATCAAAGTAAAGTTTTACCGTCATTGAAGTACTGATGTGTAAAGCGTGAGTTTGTTACGGGCCGTGCTAGATGTGCTGAGCAAAAGGAAAAAATAATTCGTTGATCCTCTTTTGCTAATTTAAATTCGGGAAGAGAAATTCGCCTCTTCATACTTTTTATGTTTTCATACATGCTTCGAGATGGCAGAGTTTCTATTCCATTAATGAATGGTGTCTTGATGGCGGTTTCAATCGAAACCAAATACACTTGATGACAATCGCCCCGCCCCGCAGCGCCACCGGCAACCGAACGTTACGTTGCAAACTACCTAGCATCTTAACATTCAGTTGGCGGTGGCGCTGCCAGTCAAGGTAGCTGTCGTCAAATGTATGAGGTTTAAATAGTTCTAAACACCACCTGAACCGATGAAGTGGTCACCATTATCATTCTACTGCCATTGGGACGCCATTCGTTAGGTGAATATAGCAGCCAAGTTCTGAGTTTTGGGGAAACTCACAAGAACAAACAGAATCATAGACAACGAACTTAGTGTAAAACAAGGCGGTTTTGCTTGAAAGCAATTTCTTACAGGCCTTAAGGCAACCTTGTAAAGATGGAAAAGGAAGAAAAACACACGTAGTTTACCGGAGGCAACGGACAGTCCTCACTGCCGGCGAGACGTAGTACAGTGTGGAACATGTCTCCAAGCCATTTGTCCAGGGTTTTGCAGGCTAAGTCTTTATAGTATAGCGCGCCAGGCTTGTAACCACCCTCCTTCTTCAGCCACCCTTTCAGTTCTAACTGAAAATTAAATCATCTTTTTACTAAAGTCTTTTTCCCCTTAATTAAGAAGAAAGTGAAAGGCTGGTTGGACAAATAAGACTATGATAGTATAGACCAGTATTTTTAACGTGTGGGTCGCGACCCCCTGTGGGAGACTACATCATTATTTTTTTTATTAAGTTTAGAAAGATAGATTTATTAAGAAAATATTAACAAAAAGGATATATATTCATAAACATTTGTATGGTCATACAAATAAATTAAAAAATCCTTGACTACTCGTCCATCCTAATGCAAAAGTTGCGCTTGTTGTCGATTCATTAATTTCTCCCATCGTAGATCCGTTAAGTTACATTGAGAATGAAGTCGTTTTCCAAAAAAACAATTTTTTTTGGCTTATTTTTCATTCGATCTATTGATGAAAAGGTCAACTCGCACAAATACGAGGTGGCAAATGGAATCAAACACTTCAAGGCATGTGTATTTATATCCTCCTATTTATGAAAACGCATACAAATATTGTACTTATAATATACATGAAAAAAAAGCGAAGGGTCAGGAGGTCGCAAAATATTTTTTCTTACTATGGGGGTCGTGTCATGAAAAAGGTTAGAAAACACTGCTATAGACTATATTGTTGATTCAATGATGTAAATCCAGGCATGCAATATATATATAACCTTTCACCCAAACTGACACACACATACACATACATCTATGGGGTGACTTTAAATTTGCAAAACTTTAGGGGATGATTCCACCCATGAAATTGGAAAACTTTTTCTTTTTCACTTTTTCTTGGGGAAAGTTGTTCACTTTCATGATTTGTTCACTTTCATCATCTTAACTTTTGCCAACGAATTTAAGTCACCCTTGTATTTTAAAACAAACGGAGCATGAAACATATTTATCAAACAAAGGGACCTTCTGGCATGACGCCTCGTCAGACAATTTTCGTTACAAAAATAAGCTCTAAAATATGTTAGTTCATAAATTCGAGGGACAAAGTGTACCCAAACATGACCTAATTGCTTTGAGCGTGAACTGGATAAGGGTGCTAAAAATACCCCAGGATGCTGGAAAAACAGCTGGGAAATGAAGTCAGTAGAAATAAAAGAGATATATTTTTATATCTTTTGATTTTTTGTAAAACGTTTATGCTTCACGAACGTAGTCCAGTAAACATGGAAGATCATATCAAAGTCCTATTGCTAGCCAAAGAAATTATTACGAAACAGTAATATCACAGAATTCCTACTAATATTATAAATGCGAATGTTCGTGATGATGTATGGATGTTTGTTACTCTTTCACGCTCAAACGGCGCTGGACCATGATAAAATTTGGTATCGAGGTAGCTGACACCCTTGATTAACACATAGGCTATTCATAAATACTCACGGGAACGAAGTTCCGGGCGGAAAGCTAGTATATAGTAGTTAGGTAGTAATAAAAATAACGGAGTAATCAGTCTACGTAATTATGTTTTCTTTATTGCACAAACATAGTTATTAAAATCAATTGGAAAAAAAAGTGTACAAAGGCGATTTTGACTCCTGTTGAATGTCAATGGATAACCTAGAATAGACAAAAATGTATCTTGGTGATAAAAATGCTACAACCCAGTGAGATTTTATTACAATATGTTGTCTATTTTGATCTGATTTAAATTTTTTGTGATAAAGAAATTGAAAACACGATTTATCCGAACCTAGAACGAGGGCTCGACAGGCCTACGATGAAACTTGACACGAATGAAACATCACAAAAATCGCTCAGAGCATTTTGTCAATCTTGTTTTTACGGGACCCGGTCAATAAAGGGCTGACTTAGTATTGTTTCCACAACATTTAAGTTATTTGAAGAGGAAGAAATATTGTTTTACTATTACAGAGCAGACACGGCAGCAGGCGCAATAAGTTTAGGAAAGTAAATTAAACTTGGTATATTTTAACTCACGGCATCTGATGCCACTGTTCAAGACTTTCTCGGGAATTTCGTAGACTATTTGGGGAAAGTTCAATACCCTTGCGCCTATAACTCTAGTGAAGTAGGCAGACCACCATGTAGGTATTCTAGAACCATTTGGCGCCCAGCAGCTCGTGCGTGGAATGCGCTGCCGCGATCCTATGTCAACATTGACATCGCCAGAGGACGAGCAAGCCTTTGCGCGGGGCCCTCGCGCAATCAAAGTGAAGTTTCACCGTCAGCCGAGAGGCGTGCCGCGCGAGTTTGTCGCGCATCATGCTCAAGCTGCTGGTTAACAAAAAAACTTTGACTTATATCTAAACTGTCTGTGCCTCACTCACTTACCAATTGACTTAGACATTTTAAATTAAAAGCTGTACTTAATTTTATAACCTTTTATGACCTAAGTAGCATATCATACTTTTGATATTTTATTTTAATTTTACTGACATTTTATTTAATTCATTTGACTTATGTAAGTTGTAGAAATGAATGTAAAATGTGAAATATGGGACCTGTGCCTGAAATAAATGAATTTTATTTTTTATTTTATTTATTTATTTATAACTTTGACTTATAACTAGTTATAAAACTAACCAGTCATAAGTCAAAGGAGGACTGAATTTCCACGCGCATTTTATTTGCGTGTCACCCATGTCATTATCTGGCCCACTTTCTGTTTGATCCGTTCATGTATGAAGGAGCGGATTAAAACAAACCCAATTTTACATATCTAAATATGGGATGCGACTTTAAAATTGTTAGCGAAACTAGGGATTGATTCACTTCATTAAATTGGACAACCTTCCCCTAGGAATCAATATGAAATTCTCAAAAAGAAAATTTTTGCCTACTCTTGGATCTAGAAAAATGTTTTCTCTTCTTTCAAAAAACCCGAGCCACGTTAGTTAGGATTAAGTTTAAACTTACTATAATACTGTCGTCGATAGGGTAGGGGTTGGATATGGTGATGTCCAGGACGTCGACACTCCGGTTGAACTTCCTCCGGGTGACCCAGAAGTCTACGACATGCAGCTCTGGATCGCAGTGCTCCGTCCGTTGGAACACCAGGTCCACTGGGCCCTAGAATAAGAGGAACAATGCGAGGTTCCATATTTACTCGCATCAAATTGGAAGCCCCTTTTTTACGATATTTTGTCATAAGTAATAAATTCTTCGTTATGACAAAATATCGTTATGCGACAAAAAAAATGCGTAAAAAGTTATAGGAATAAAAAATTAGGGCTTTCAATTTTATGCGAGTAAATATGGAACCCAATGCGACATGTGTTTCTGCTTTGTTTGTTTGTCCTTCAAGGCACAATAAATCGACGTAGTTTTTGCAAAGCCCTACTTTTCCATGCAAACGAAGTCATAGGTGACAAACTAGTCATACGTGTACCTATACGGGTGTAAGAAACAGCTTAGCAAATACTTAAATGGTGGATTTTTTTGAAAGAACACATTTATGAAAAAAAAATATTTTTTTTTTGATGGGAATAGTTCATTATTTGCCTAAACGTAGACATTACTCCTGGACCAGGCACGCGAGGGGTGCGGGTAGCGCTCGGGGAGTGCACCCGAGTAGTGACTACGTTTAGGAATAAAAAAATCCCACCAAAAAAAAAAGTGTTCTGTAAGTGATACTGGTTCAGGATTTTGAATATAGCTAGGAGGTTTTTTTTTCACCCTGTATGCATATTAATTACATTCTTAATACCCACCAGCATTGAGAAACCAACAGTAGGCGCACATAAATTAAAAATATAAACAAGTAACAACCACAAAGGAGACCGGAACATACTGCGAGGAATGCGTTTAATAAAAAAAAAATTAATACCACTTTTTATTACTTCCTGTATTGCGTGCTAAACTGTAGTGATACTATCAATAAAAGATAGAGTACGAGTAGGTTTTATACAGGGGAAATTTAAAACTATAATAATTTTCCACGTTAAAAACGCAAGAGTCAACCGACTTTAATCATCATATTATCATATCAGCCTATTGCAGTCCACTGGTGAACATAGGCCTCCCCCAAGGTGCGCCACTCTGCACGATCCTCCGCTGTTTTCATCCAGCCACTACCCGCTATCTTCTTTAGGTCATCTGACCATCTGGCTGGGGGGCGTCCTACACTACGTTTGCCAAGACGTGGTCTCCATTCGAGAACCTGTCTACTCCAACGCTCCTCGGTTCTGCGACAGACATGGCCAGCCCACTGCCACTTCAGCTTGCTACACTTTTAATGCGACTTTAATCACAACAATCTAATTTATTTAGATGACGTTTTGGTTTGTAAGTATTTTGTGTTTTAGTTGATTTAAAAAAAGTACCGAATCAATTTCGATAAAATTAAATTGAGGCCATCTCACGAGTATATTCTTTCGAACAAACAAGAATTTAGAAAATCGGCTGATAGTTGGCGGAGTTGTCGCATAACAAACATACAAAAAAAGAACCTCCTCCTTTTTTTGAAGTCGGTTGGAAAGAAACTCAAGATTGATTGATCTTTTGAAGATTGATGATAATAAGAGGGCACTATGGCCTATGCTTCAGTTTAGGCCGCTGATACAAATACTTATTTATGCTAAATAAGTATATAATTAGTCAACAAAATTTGTTTTATTTTAAAAGTGGGTTTAATTTAATTAAGAATACAATATTTATTTGACTGGGTAATTAAAATTACACTCACAATCAGTACAGTACATACTAACATTTCTATTAGAATTTAAAACTGTCCCTAAAGATTTCTCAGACTTTTTTGGAGTTTTTAGTGTAGCTTTTTTTATAACACCTTTTATAACATAACAAGCAGATAACATAGATAAAATACACTTTTAATTCTTCCCTCACGTGCTCTATAATTATATAATTAAATTCTAATGTAGTACACAAACTGATCTGTGACACATTATCGAACAAACAAGACTTATTTGTCTGTTGTTGTGACAATATAATTATATGTGGAAAATATGGTTCACTGTTAACACGTTAGGTCTTTTTCTTATCGTGTAGGTATAGTTTAGTGTATGGCAAACATGGCTAACCCTGGTGTCAGAGTTTTGAAACCGCCAAATGGTTAGGTTGAATAATAGTATAATTTTACCTCTTTTATTTTCAATCGATGCAATCTCGCCTTCGAATAGTAAGCGAAAAGCGTAAGTTCGATCTCCAGTATCGTCATGTAAAAGTTGAAAGAGCTAATATTCATTCCAAAACAACTGTCCTAAGGTTACAAATCAACAAAGCTGTTGAAAAAACTTGCTTACCATTTTATTTCTATAGAAAACCATCCTTATTAAAACTAATCAAGATTACCTACTTAAAGTAATTAGTATGTAGATTGTTAAACTACATATTTTTATGCATGCAAAATAGTAAAACATTTTGAGAAAATTTGATTTTTGTAACTCCTTTTTTTGTTGTTATTTTTTTATTTGTGCCAAGGCTGGGCAAGCCACATCTAAGACAAAGATTGAGCGATTAAAATAATGTTCTATTTAATTTACCAGACGAAATGTCAGAAACACGCCCAACGCTTTGTATTGTATGACAAAGTCGTTGAACCTTTGATAGTACTTAAACTAATATAATAAAAACATAGGAGTAAGGTATCTCCCTATAGGTATTGAGTAATGCCGTTAAGTTCATTTTTCTTTTTTCTTAATGTTTATAAGTAGTCTTGCAACCAGTGATTCTTCTCAGTAATTATTGTTCTGCATCCTATATGCATTTTGTTAGCATTCAACTCAGGTACTGACTGAAAAACAGCCTGGCTGAGGCAGCACTTTTTCACCACATTATTCATTTGTATGTTGTTTTGGAGTCTGTTTTGTATGGTGAATAAATGTCTTTTTCTTTCTTTCTATAAATCACTATATTTTCTTTATGAGAACATGGCAGATGAATGATTTGTTGGGATGTATTTCGCGAATATAAAACTTTAAGGGGTGATTCTCCCCGTGATATTAAAACGCTACACACTCAAAGGCCCACACTAAGGTTTTTCCTTGTGTCGTGGGTCCCTCGGAACACACATAAAGACAAACACAAACACCCATGACGCGAGAACAAACATCTGCTTTGTACACAAATGTTTGCCCCGACTGGGGATCGAACCCAGGACCCGCCGATCAAGAGGCAGCGTCACTACCACTCGACCAAACCGGCCGTCTAAACAAGTTTTCTTAAGGAAGGGAACCCATATTGAGTTTGGTTTTTAAAGACTTCTGTGGGAAGAATCAGGGGTCGTTGCAGTCCAAGATTTTGGAGATATGATAATCATTTATATCAACAGAAAAATGTTTTTTTTTTTTATAGCACAATTAGTTAAAATGTCAACTGTCGTCTTCGGCTTTATCCATACATAGGGGTGGAGTCGCTGGGACCGCCCCTGGTAAAAGCTACACAAAACGACCTAAAGTTTTTCAGATGTGTTTTTAATGGTATAAAAGTTTTTTTTTGTACCAGCCCATATTCTTCCCCACCGAGCGGCACGGGCCTCTTTCGAAACACGAAGGGAGGCCGAAAAGTTATATTATTGTTCTTTCAAACTTTCAGGCCGTAGCAAAAATTATATGCATAAATAGCGTCCACTTTTAATTCAAAGGTAATTCTAGAACTAAATAACAAACAAAATGATGTAAAGTAATCATAAGAATGTTTTTGACATTAATAGCGAAGCCGCAGACAAAAGCTTGTTTTGAAAACGTATGAAAAGCTACATGGGGTTAATTTTCTTCTTTGACGTCATACGAGTGCGCTATCTATTGTGAAAGCTAGTCTATTTATGTTTTAACTGTTAGGTCAATGAACGATTCCTTGGTGAAATACTCTTTTTTTTTTATTTGCAAACAAGTGAGCAAAGTGGCATTATTAATTGGGCTCCAACCCTCTTCGGCCAAAACATGAGCAACGACGTCCAGAGATTATAATTTTTTTTTAACTTTCTTAATTTTTTCTTTCATAAGAACAACCTTTTCCTGACAATAACAAACACAATAAAAAAATAATTAGTGAAATCGGTCCAGTCATTCACGCGTGATGCCGTGACCAAGGGAAATAGGGATTGTTTTTTATATATAAGAGATGGAAAAAGCTTTTGGATTTTGATCGAGTGGTAGTCGTGCTACCTCTTGATCGACAGGTCCTGGGTTCCCGGCTCCCAGTCAGGACAAATATTTGTGTAAAAAACAGATGCTTGTTCACGGAGCGCAGGTGTTTGTGTCTGTGTTTGTGTATGTTCCAAGAGACCAGGGTCACTACCGGTGCACCAAACGGCCGTCAAATATCCTTCTATAATTCCAATAATTTCATAAAATTATGCATATCTTTAGCTCAGGGTTTGTATGGGTAAAAGTTGATTTCCATGCTCATTTCATCAGCTTGCAGAACAGTTGCGAAAATGTTTAGATAGTTGAAATGTCCACTTATTGTAGGAGTTGTAGGTTGGGCCCAAACTGTAAGTCATTGTTTAACTTAAACCCGAGGCATTATTGTACTTAGATTTGAATCGAAAACGTGACAAGATGTAAAATTTGCGGGTGTAGTTCTGTAATCAGTTGAAGTAAATTAATTTGTGTTTATTAATAATAAAATTAGAATCTTCTCTCGCTAGTACACTGCTATGATACTCTAGATGGGTATTCCACTAATCAATGGTGTTTTAATGGCGGCGGTGGAATGATAATGGTGACAATTTTTAACACCCGACAAAAAGAGGGATGTTATAAGTTTGACTTGTGTATCTATGTATCTGTATGTCTGTGTATCTATGTGTCTGTCTGTGACATTGTAGCTCCTAAACGAAGGGACTGATGACGATGCGGTTTTTTTGTTTGAAAGCTGACGTAATCGAAATGGTTCTTAGCTATATTTGTACAAGTTCAAGTTCTTTATTCATAACAACATACATTGTGTCGTATAGGTACATACATAATAGGTTAATTAAATTGGTTAAACCGTTTAAAAAAGTAATTGAATGTTTGGGGTGACACAATTATTTTAATTCCAGAGTTATATCCCTTTAAGTGGTGAAGTTGGGAAACGCAACAACTTTTTAAATCTGATATAATTACTATTTTTAGTACATTTAACGTGCAGGCGTTAGACAGGGCTTTTGTAACAGAGTTAGCTTGGCTTATATCACAAAAGCTAGAAGGCACGTCCCTAGTACAATTGGTGATACTAAGGAAACACAACCAAGATTGTTATCAAAGAACATCGGAAACAATGTCTGTCTCTACCTGCTTCTGTAAGTAAGCCGCCCTGCTTTCAAATCATTGTGTTTCTGTATGTATAAGGTATACAGATGTAGAGGTAGGTATTCCACTGAGATAATTCTATTTATAGGGTCATTTGAATGGGTAATCCTTAGAGCATTAAAATATGGGGAGTTAGTTGCTTTTATGACTATTTTTTATTATTATATTATGAATGAATAAATTACGATTATGAATTACTAATTTTCCACCCGCGATTTTGGGAAAATTATGTAGCCTATGTTATCCAGGGATGATGTAGCATTCTAATGGTGATAGAATTATTAAGAATCGGTCCAGTAGTTTTTGAGTTAATTTGATACAAATATAAAAAACATATTGGTATGAAGAATGATTAAATAAAATCTTGGAAAGCCTGTCTGTAGTCAGCTAGCCACAAAATAATTATCTTTATAAACGTTAATAGACCTAGGTCTCTCACTTTGACATGAGGGGTAAATTTCAATACTTTTATCTATACTCTATCTATACTAATATTATGAAGAGGAAAGATTTGATTATTTGTTTGCATTGAATAGGCTCCAAAAGTACTGGACCGATTTGAAAAATTCATTCACCATTAGAAAGCTACATTATCTCCGGTGGACATAGGCTACATAATTTTCCTGAATCCCCACACGAACGAAGTCCCGGGCGGAATGCTAGTTTTCAATATGAGGGGGAGATACTTTCCTTCCACCGTCCTTCCACCGTACACTCCTACCACAACCAGAAGACGGGTTGGCTGATATTTTCACTCACCTTTAATCTAAGGAACAGTAAAATTCTCGTAAGCAATTGCATTGAAACATTTCTCCTATAAACACGCCTATAATCCCTTTCGGGGTAGGCAGAACGTTACGTTGTTATAGAGCCACATGACGCCACTTTTGTCATTCTTTCTGATGGAACATGATATACCAAAACCTTCGCGTGCCTAGGAAGAATTGGTAGCTGGCACATTCAAAGTTTTTCCTTCAGTGAAGCTTGGAAGTAACATCCAGCCAGAATATTCTGTGGAGAATTTCAAACAATACACGCTTTATAGTGAGCAGAGACATAGCGGTGAGATACGCTGTCACTTTCGTCTGTGGCTATCTAGAAAGTCCATTCATAAACTGCTGTTTGAGCTTACTCAAGGCTGTGACGTCACAGGTTGACGTTGTTTCTGATTTTGTATACGACTTTGTCTATTTTTAACCGACTTCCAAAAAGGAAGGTTCTATGTTCCACTGTATGTATTTTTTATTTTATGGATGTTCACCGATTTCTCCAACATTCATGGACCGACTTTCGAAATTCTTATTTTGTTTAATCTTTCAAAGGTGGTCCCATTGTAACCAAGTCATGATCTGATCATGGAATCCCAGGGAAATAGAGGGAAACCCTAAAACTAAATAGACACTTACATTGTTTCTCACCTACTTTCAATTATTTACACCAAAAATTCAATTATTTACGCAACAATTTTTTTACAAAAAAAAGAAAACCGACTTCAAAAAGAGAAAAATAAAAACGTTGCATTTAGTGTGCTACGTACCTACTGATCTGTTTGAAGTCGGTGCCAAGCCCAATAAGTTTGGATAGGCTATACGTATATCCACCTTCACACCGACTTCAAACAGATCAGGTACTTAGTAGGTACTTCAGCGATATATGTTCAGGTGGTAATCGCCAAATCACAAATTAAATAAAGAAGTCAAGATTTATAAAATAACTGGGTTTAATCACAAAATAAAAATAAAATTTAACAAAAAAAAATGGGTGCGTGTACTTATGTACGCGCGTGAGAAGTTATACTTCGAGACTTAATGAGCGGTTAAGCAGACAGCTTCATACTGTTAATTTTGTGTCACAGATGCGCGCGCATCTTAAAATTTCACTCTCATCATTTTTTCATAATGCGCCTAGCTTCATACTGTTAATTTTGTGTCACAGATGCGCGCGCATCTTAAGTGAAATACTCTCATCATTTTTTCATAACGCGCCTAAAGAAGTATAACTTCAAAAATTCGACTTATTTCAGAAACACACGATGGGGTAATTGGGTAAAAAATAACACTAATTTAGAGGATAAACTTAACTAAAATAAACAATTGGGTAGACCTAGTAGAGTGTTCTTGGGGTCTAAAATTACAGAAATAAAATCGGTGCTAAATGTGTTTAGTAAGAGAGTTTTAAAGAAAAAGCTAATTAGTTTTGAACAAAAGTAATACCTCACATTTATAGAATTTGGGGAATAATTAAATTTTGTCGGTATCTAAACCAAATAGGGGTTATTAATTCGTCGACGAATATAATACTTAACTATTTGATAGATTGCTAGAATTTACAAAGAAAATTAAATAAGTTTAGAGTATGAATGGTGGGAAAAAATGGAAAGACTTATCGGGTTGAGGAGTTCTTCATGTAGCTGAAGTATACCGCGTCAGAATTGGATAACAGCTGGTAAGGGCGAACAGGAAATTGACAACCGCCAATCTCTGTGTAATAATTTGGCTTCGGGTTCTGTCTCAGTGGGTAGCCGAAAGCACTGAAACTACAAAATTCCAAAATTGAATAGGATACCAAAAAGGCCACAATTCACGAAAGGAGTTGAAAAAGGGAGAGAAATTAAAATATATGAGTACTTTAGTGTAGTAAGAATGTCAAGCTAGTGTAACCTATACAAGAAGGATACTCTCCTCTTGTGAAGTAATACCCCCAGGTCAGGTGATAACCAGATTTGATTTAAACCACAAGACCCCGGATTCTCGTAACTGTTCCAAGAACAGCCTGATAGTGTATTTTTCTGAGCGTGAAGTAGATGTTGTATAAAGTGTACTGTATAGAGTAGGTAAGGTAGAGAAAGAGTGTAAGAAAAAAATAGAAATTACGATGGCAAACTTACATTTTGATAAACACATCTATGAACGCCAAAACTAAGTTTAAAAACTGTAAAAATTATAACTAAAGCTGGAGTTTTATAACTTTTTACACTGAAAACATTTATATTGAACTAGCTGATGCCCGCAACTTCGTCTGCGTGTTGTATGTATTTTTATAGACCGAGTTTGTACTTTGACACAACTACAGATACATGAATTGCCGTTTTTTATTGAAGCAACTATTTCGTTCATATTTTCGTTATATGAATGAATGGCAACTATTTCGTTCATATAAGGAAAAGCAATTTCAAAAAATATTTTTTATTTGAAAACTTGGCTAACTATGTCATATAAGGTTGATACTTAATACATTACTTTGGATCTGAAAACAAAGGTCAAAACATAGTTGTTTCCTCTATCGCTTATATTTTCTATACCATTGTTACTGCTTTTGATAGATTAAGGTCCGTATTATAGAACGCGACTCAGACTATGATCTATACTTAAGTAGCAGTCGTTTTTGATTTTTTGATACTGAGAGAGATAGACAATCAACACTTAACATGAGTCAGTGGTGCCTCTAAAACATCTTGTTGTCTTAACAATCCCACCAAAAGTGGTTAATTAATATTGTATTTCGCGTTTCTGTGAAAAACGTACTTATTTTGTACTTATAAAAAATCAGTACTTATAAAAAATCAATTTATATAAACTGAAAGACCTATTACTTAGGTAAGTACAATAAATGGCACACGAATTCCTTAGTGCTAATTACGTACTTATTTTTGATTTTCAGTGGAATAGGTGTTTCTGAAACAGGTCACCTATGTCAGTATCTAAGACAACCCCCGTGCATTTGAGATTTCAGCTAGCACGCTGCTTTTATTGTGCTTTGCGATAATTTTGTAAAAATGATTCAATAAAAAATAAATTTAAGATAGAAATGACTAAGCTTTTCCCTTCAATGGACATTTGTAGAAATAAGCAAAGGTGTCAGTGCTTGATCCAAACTAAGAAACTTATTAGAATTAATATTTATCCATGGCTTAAGTATATACGCAATGCTACGCTTGATGTAAACTAAAATCAAAAAATCAATAAATAGCCCTTATTTCATGTCAGAACATCAAAGCCATAGATCAAACCTATATAGACCATATTCATAGTGGTTTTAATAAAACAAATTTCAATTGTCAGTTTCTATCATGGACTTAGTATATTTTCTTGTATTAGATCCATGGTTTCTATTGAGTTCCCCGCCTTTAAAAATAAGAAATGCATTGAAAACACCGGCTGTACGGCCATAGATTCCTTTGCTTAAATATAAAAATAAGCCGTTTTATTGTTATCAAAAAGTGATATCCTGAAGATTGAATAATGTCATTTAGTTAGTTAATCAACTTCGTTCTTATTAACACTGTATTAAGTATTTAGTTTTGGTTCGTTAAAAAAGTGCAGAATAGCCGAACTATTAATGGGGAAGCTGACAAAAGTTTCGATATTTTAGATATTATATGCCTATAATCCTCGTTGGGGTAACATAAGTCACATAACTTTACATGTCATGAAAATTTAAAAAATGGCATATTGTTTATGAATATATTACGTTGTCTAAATTTTGCAATGCACAGACGGCCCCAACTCAGGTTACCACACGCTTTCACTCTGTGCTGTTGTGATAAGAGCGGTTTTGCAATGAAAATGGATGCGCTGGTCTCTGTACCAACAATGCAATGTATTTGGTTGGCAGCTGGCACATTCCAAATTTTTTGTTCAGTGCCCGTTCAGCACAGAAGTTTTTGTTTTATTTTTGGATATTTATGGGTCAGTTACAATAATTTTAATTTCTTCCGACTCACTTATATTCGACGATAGCTCTTAAAAATAACATCTATCTAATTATATAGCAGCACCCTCAGATTTTCTTTATAAAGAACTTTAACACGGTGTAAAATAGTTTTATAAAATTATTTGTTTCTGTTTCTTACTCTGTTTACTTCATTGTTTGCTTGCTGATTCATGTTTACTTGTATGTTTGTTATTTGTCTATTACTGTGTTGTGCTGTTTTATGTCAATTGAATAAAGTGTCAATCTATCTATCTATCATAAAATCAATTAATAAGCACTTCACACTGTAACTTTCTGCACTAAAGTTTCCCTCGTATGGTTTGTTTGCCCAAACCGGAAATCGAACCCAGAAACCGTCGATTCACAGGCTGTGTAACTCTACTACTCAACCAAACTTCCGACAAAAAATTAAGAAAGATCATACAAAATATCTCATAAATCTCAATCCGGTCCTTTTATCAAATGCTACGTACTCATAGACATAGAAAAAATAAGTTAAATATCAACACTGTCTAGGGATATTGCTTAATTTTTCATACAAAAAGGTGTGTTTGAGAAGAGCTATAAAAGCATACTCGAGACACATGGAGGGATATAATTTTAAGATGAGCAAGTGTTAAACCTGAATTTTCAATTCTCGTCAATGAATTTTGTTTAAATTGTTTTTTTTAAACGTGACGTAAACGAAAACAAAAATGCACTTTTTTCTGCTTTTTGTATGAAAATGGTGGAATTAGCGCAATCTTTTTTTAAATTTTAGTCACGTTTTCACAAATTTCAAGAAAAATTAAATTCATTGATAAAAATTGAAAATTCATGTTTAGCACTTGCTCATCTAAAAATTATATCACTCCGTGTATCTCGAGTATGGTATTATAGCTTCTCAAACAGACCTCTTTTGTATGAAAAATCATGCAATATCCCTAGACAGTGTTGATGTGTATATTTTTCTATGTTTGGCGTAAATAATAGAAGAACTTGAGAAACATTGTAAGTGCCTATTCCATTCAAGGGTTGCCCTTGATTTTGATGGGATTCCATCAGATCCTGACTTGGTGACAATAAGACCACTTCTGGAGTATACTCTTTCGAACAAAAAAAAAGAATTTTGAAAATCGGTCCAAATGGCGGAGAAATCGGTGAACATACATAAAATAAAGATAAATAAATAAATAAATAAACGCTACACACTCAAAGGCCCACACTAAGGTTTTCCCTTGTGTCGTGGGTCCCTTGGAACACACATAAAGACAAACACAAACACCCATGACCCGAAAACAAACATCTGCTTTTTACACAAATGTTTGCTCCGACTAGGGATCGAACCCATGACCCGCCGATCAAGAGGCAGCGTCACTACCACTCGACCAAACCGGATATACAATGGTTTAAGATTTCGTAGTCTTCCTTTCATTTAATTTACCAAGTTTGTTAGAAAGATTTCATCCTTATAATTGACCCTAACGATCGACGCAATAAAAGTACAGTGTATTCTTACAGATTTTAGTCGGTTCGATTCCCGGTTGGGGCAAGCGAATTTTCGAAAATTCTTGAATGCAGTTTTCTTCCTTTTCAAAAATAAAGGAATGTTTTCTTTGAGTACAATTTTCTATCTACAGTATTAAGAGTACTTTCCCTTCAGGTGGCATTACAAAATTCCACCCTGTATACAGTCGAACATAAAACCTCCTCCTTTTTGGAAGTCGGTTAAAAAGTAATTCAAGTGATACAGTGTATCCGCTCCGATCCAGCGGCAGTGCTTCTCGCCGTCATAGTTCTTCGTAAACAAAACACTATCGGCTTACGGAGAATGAGAGAAGTAAAGAAATATAAATTGAAGACATAGCTAAGAAATACATATATTGAAGACCTGGCTGTATGGATGTAGATTCCTTTGCCTTTCTCGAAAGAGATAAATTTAAAAAACAACATGTCCTTGCTTTTAGCCCATGTATATGTCAAAAATACGTTGATCTCTATGGTATGAGTAAAATGTTCTGAAAAACACCTAGCTTTGAATTTTTTCAGGGGTTTTTGTTGTTGGTTTTATATTTACTGGCTAAATTTCGAGATTTTATGTAGCCTAAATGTTGACCAGGGATATAAGGTACCCCTATGCAAAATTTTATTTAAATTGGTCCAACAGTTACGGAGATTAGCCCGTGCAAACAGACAAACAGAGAAACAAAAAATCGGGATTTGTTTTATTTCTCTTCTTACATCCCCCTGACTCGGTTTTTAGCATTTTTTTTCTATGTACAGAAATTCGACCTCTACAGTTTTATTATATGTATAGATAGATAGATTTAATATGGAAATAAATTATTTAAAGTGTCGTGCGATGAAAAAAGCAGTCCTTTCAAATTTTTTGTCGAATGAAGTGACAACTTCAAACACCAACAAAAAGCAAAAATGGAGAAAGTTCCAAAATTTAAAATTTATTGAAAGAAAAAGAAAACAGGCGGACAATAATTGGTAAACACAAAAAAGATCGCAAGCAGAAATGCTGCAGTACGTAGCACACTAAATGCAACGTTTTCATTTTTCGCTTTTTGAAGTCAGTTTTCTTTTTTTTTGTAAAAAGTTAATTATTAGATCATCAGCTCGAGCATGATCGCGACAAACTTGGGTGGCACGCTACTCGGCTAACGCTGAAACTTCACTTTGATTGCATAAGGGCCCCGCGCAAAGGCTTGCTCGCCCTCTGGCGTTGTCAATGTTGACATTTTGACATAGGACCGTGGCGCATTACGCGCGCGACGACGTTATGCTCGAGCTGCTGAATTAAACATTCAACTCATACGCTAACGTCCTTTTCTTCTTTTAATTATTTTTCTTCATCACTGCTTAATTGACGGCCAGTTTGGTCAAGTGAGAGTCACGCTGCCTAGGTTCGACGGATCCTGGGTTTGACTCCCAGACGGGGAAAATAATTTGTGTAAAAAGCAGATGTTGTGTCATTAGGTTTGTGTCTGTCTTTGTGTATGTTCCCACGACAACTGGGAAAACCTTAGTGTGGGCCTTTGAGTGTGTAGCGTTTTTTTTAATGTGCAGCGTTTATTTGCAGATCTCTCCCACAACTCAAACGCTGATGAAAATTCAATAAGCAACATGCATTAACAGAACAACACGCGTTATAGCTGAATTTCTGTAACCAAAAATCACAGGAAACAGTAATCTAGTCTGGTAAGTATGATTAATCGATCGTCGGAAAACGTGGAGGCTGTTATCAACTCCTTTTACTTATTTTCTAACCTTCCCTTACTTAGAGAATATTTTCTCTTATTGTGTTTGTTTAGGATTTAAACTGAATAAATATGTCAATTGTGTGATTATTTTTGTATACCTTTCTATGTAGGCGTGAAATTTTTTTTACGAGACAGTATCTTTGTTGAAGACAGAAAGAAGATCGCATTTACTAGTTTTATTTCAAACTTCTATGAAACGCAGAGCGCGACCGTCATCTGTTTTCATTCTTCTGTTTTTAAGGTTCTGTACCCAAAGGGAAAAAACGGGATCCTATTACTAAGGCTCCGCTGTCCGTCCGTCTGTCACCAGGCTGTATCTCATGAACCGTGATAGTTAGACAGTTGAAATTTTCGCAGATGATGTATTCCTATGTGTCCTATAACAACAAATACTAAAAACCAGAATAAAATAAATATTTAAGTAAGGGGGCTCGTTTTTATAGAAAGTCTGTCCGATGCTGTATCTCGTGAACCGTGAACAGTTGAAATCACAGATGGTGTATTTCGGTTGCTGCTATAACAACAACTACTAAAAAGTAGAATAAATTAAATATTTAAGGAGGCTCCCATACAACAAACCGTTTTTATAGAGATATTGGTTTTTATAGAGTCCGACTCGCACTTGGCCAATTTTATAGGCAATGGGCTCCCATACAACAAACCGTTTTTATAGCGATATTGGTTTTTTATAGAGTCGGACTCGCACTTGCCCGTTTTATTTCTCTTCTGTTTTTACGACTATTCTATCATTTTCTATGTTGTAAAAATGTCTTTATTTTGATTATACTGCACTTATTGTCAAGAAAAGTCTTCTTTTAAGTACAACACATGCCTGCTAAACCTGTCCGCCACAATCTTATTGTTTTAGACATTTTGTCAGTGTTAGGGTGCTCATTAAGACCTAAATCCAAGTTAGAATGGTGACAAAAGACAGATAAAGATTGTAATTGATCTAAGAGCTGAGCTGTTAGTAGATCAAGGCGAGCGACGGTTTGAGGCCGGCCCCCGCATTATGCGGGTTTAAGCCAGTTGCGGACTGCATTTCGATTGTTGTCCGATTCAGGGTGACTGTAACCACGGTGGAAATAAGGACATACCTGATACTAGGGTAGAAATAATATAGAAACATTTAATATAGGGCAAAAAGTATAAATATCTATACAGGGTGAAAAAAAACCTCCTAGCTATATTCAAAATCCTCAACCAGTATCACTCAAAGAACACATTTATGAAAAAAAAATTAAAAGAAATATTTTTTCAATGGGAATATAGTTCATTTTTTGCCTAAACGTAGACGTTACTCCTACACCAGGCACGCGAGGGGTGCGGGTAGCACTCGGGGGGTGATATAAATAAAATAAATAAAAAGTGTTCTGTAAGTGATACTGGTTCAGGATTTTGAATACCTATAGCTAGTAGGTTTTTTTTCACCCTGTATACAGGGCTTAAGGTAAATCTCTTTCAACCTCTCGGGTGGTTAATCAGTCCATGAAACTGAACAACTTTCCCAAGCAACATAGACCAAAACACGAAAAAAAAAACTTATAGTTCCCATACAAACATCATCAGCATATAGCGCATTTTGTATGGGAGATCAAAATTTTTTTTCGTATTTAAGGTCCTGACACACTGACTCATCAACGCCTAGCCCAAACTCTTGGGCACAAAGATCCCTTTTGTCTAACAACAGGGTTAGTCAAGTTCACCACACACCTGACTAAGATAAGAAGAAGGTCCCTTTTATAACGTAGGCAAGAAATGAGGGAGGATATTACGAAATTCTTACGGGAAATAGGTCCCGGAATCCTCTTAGTCATAGACAAATATAAAAGTATCACTAAAATGGATGAACAATTTCGGTTATTTTATTTCCTCTCACAGCGAGCGCAAAATACTCTCTTTGTTTTGTTCTTTGAGACTTGACATTTTCAGACGATCGATATTTCCGGCATACTTTGAGAACATATGACACGGACCGTGACACTGACACTTGCTGACACGCAGCACTTTTGACAGTATTTGCTGCGTTTGTGATCAACCTTTTTGCTATCGAACTTCGTGTTTCGATTTTTGTAGCTACGGTGTGGTTAGCACATACTTGTATTAGTTAGTACTTTAAACATGAAAAAGTCCGAGTAAATCGGTAATCTATATAGACTCTACCTACAAGCAGCCTTGCTACGGTTTTATACAAACTTGCAAACTCGCTTGTTTATGACTTTACACGTAGGTAAGGAGGTATTTAAGCTAAGACTTGATTGCAGAAATTGAAAAAGCTTTCAATTTGTTAACACTAAAACAATTTAAAACAGTAGTATAACTATTTACAATTAAGGTAATCGTAACAAAACTACTTTACAGCTAGATTAATTAAAATTTAAAAATTGTGGCAAACGGAATATAGCTCAGCTTATGATGTGTGAGAACAAAACTACGTCAAAACGCCCTTTTCTCGTCAAAACTACGTTCTTTGAGGAGGTGGTATAATGCGGGCTTAAGGCTTGAACAGCCGTCACTAAAATTAACTACATTCAATAATTTTCAGGGAAAGGGCTGCATAATTATAAGTTTTTCGTTTCCAAGTCCAGTTTGTAACTCTTCCAGACGTCTAAGTCCAGACGTTGACAAAATATTCCTTATCCGATATCAGTCTTTGTAAGAAGCATTGTTTTCTTCAACAACCGATAGTTTTTGTTTCAAGATAAACTTAGTCAATATTGTCTAGTTTCGTTACACGTATATTATTATAACTAATAGAATATATTTGTACGCCAATAGTTTGTTCTGTAATTGGGACAAGCTCCACTTATTTACTATGTATACTATTGTATGTATGGATTTATTCGTTACTAGCTTTCCACCCGCGGCTCCGCCCGCGTGAGCTACAGGTTATATCGTGCCCAGATGTGGGATAAAATGGAGCCTATGTCCTTTCCCCTGGTCTAATCTATCTCTATACCAAATTTCATCAAAATCGGTTCAGTAGTTTAGCCGTGAAAGCGTGACAGACAGACAGGCAGACGGACAGACAGATTTACTTTCGCATTTATAATATTAGTAGGAAAGTAGGGATTGTATAATGATAATACAGAGGATAATAAGTTTACAGTAATAGGAAGTTTATAAAGGCGAACTTATCCCATGAGGGGATTTCTTCCAGTCAACCTCGACTATTGGTAAAACTCTGTAATCATGATTTCACAATTCAGAAAGGGCCGTCTGGTTCGCGACCACCCTCCTACCGAAGTCCGACGCCAAACAGCTTGCTGTGTTTCGTCGGTGCGTAGGAGTACCATTGTGAGACGTTGATACCATTGTGAGAGTACCTTAATTGGCATTTTCTGGGTTAACTCGCTCCATCGTCGACCTCATCATGACCTTGGTCAAGATTGAGGTCAAGAGTTAACGCATCTTAAAATAAAAAATAAAAAAAAGAATCTTCCTCCTAAGCATTCTATCCCGTTCTTTATGCGACTGCCATCTGACCTTTGTGACCCGACGTCAGAACCTGACCGGATTTAATCATGTTTATTCAGCCTCCTAATTGAGTTTCGCACAATGTTTTTTCGCACCGTAATTTGGACGGTTAATATGTTACTAATGTAAGTATATGTACAATTGTACATGATGCACTGGGGTTCGATTTTGGCAACCTTAAGGTACGTACAAGTCCAATCTTCTAACAATCACGACACTGATGCTCATGAGTGTTATAGACCATTTAGTATAGAAGAGAAAAAACAATATGTTATCGTTGCTGAATTGCCTACTGGCTGAAGTCACGTCAATTTCATCGTTTCACATCAGTTCAGTATAACTAGTTTATGTAATGTGAGTCTAGTCAGTTTCTATAGTTTATCAGTTTAAGAAAAATAAATATCAATTTCTTCTAAGCTGGACTGTGAAAGAAAAACTTTGAATGTACCAGCTGTTAAAGTCAGTAAGTGGGACGCGAGGGTTTTGTTGTATTATGGGCGAGGGTTTCTCAAACTTTTGGCTCCACGCACCCCTGTTGAAAGTTTCCAGATGACAGCGAACCCCTTGACTAACCAAAGGTAACAAATACAGTATCAAAAGAAATATCTTTTTAATATTCATGTGATGGGTGTTTCTTGTCGCAAATTAAGTCAATCTTAGAAGTAATTTTGGATAAAGTGCCGCACGTGCCCGCCAGTCATCAAGCCGCCGCCGTCACGTAAATCTTGCTGCGAACCCCTAGGGGTTCGCGTACCCCACTTTGAGAAGCCCTGTTATGGGCGAAGGGCTGACAAACTCTCGCTAATATACATCATGTTTCATCTAATAACCTTCAGAATTAATGTCAAATGTGGCATCAAGTGGTTCTAGAACCAGGGATGCTCTGCCTACCTCGATAGGGATTATAGGCGTGAGCGTATTTATGTATGTAAATATCGATTACTTTTTTTTTTTTAATTAGTTAGTAGACTTCTATGAAATATGTTAATATAATAATAAAAAACATGAACCATAAAACAGCACGATATAAAGGATGTTTCAAGTTTAACGCAGCAAAAATATGGATCGATTTACCACCACCATTAAGAAAGAAAATTAGCGCGGAATGTTTCAAAAGGAAATATAAATCAGCTTTATTAAAAAAACAACTTGCTGCAGAAAACTTGAAACACGCCTACTGGAAAACAATTAAATTGAAAAATTTCTTTTAAAATGTATAACCCTATACTAACAGTCGCAGATTCTTTACGGTGGGCTATGCAGACGACCTGGTAATACTCATAAGCGGTGCTTTTGAGAACACCCTATGCGACCTTATGAGGTCAGCACTGAGAGTCGTCGAACTATGGTGCAATGAGCAATGCCTATCGGTTAACCCGACAAAGACAGAACTCATTCTATTCACCAAGAAACGTAAACTTGGCAACCTTAAATTGCCAAAGTTGTTTGATACCGACCTGATGCTAACTAACGAGGTGAAATATCTGGGAGTCATCTTAGACCACAAATTACTGTGGAACAAGCATCTTGATCACAAACTAGAGAGAGCATGCATAACCTTTTGGCAGTGCAGAAGACTCATAGGAAGAACCTGGGGTCTAGCTCCGAAAATCACGATGTGGCTATATACAGCCGTAATACGACCAATAATAACCTATGCGAGTATTGTTTGGTGGCCCAGGACCGAACTAAGTACTACGATCACCCGACTGCAACGATTCCAGAGGCTAGCCTGTACGGCAGTTACAAGTTGCATGAGAACCACACCAACAGCAGCCCTAGAAGTCATCCTAGGCCTACCGCCCCTAGACCTGTTTATACAACAGGAGGCGACGATGGCGGCGATAAGACTAAAGAAACTAGGACTGTGGGACACCTGTAAGAGCACACACATGTCTATTTTGGACAGGGCCCTGCAACATCAGCCTCTTATTGCAGCCCCGTGTGATAAGACTCCAAAATTCTATGCTTTTGAGAAAAAGTATCATATACAACTTAAGGAGGAGGAGAAAGACTACTCTGGAATCCATGAAGTCCGTATTTATACGGACGGGTCCAAAATGAAAACCGGTTCAGGAGCCGGGGTCTTCTCTCTCGATCTGAATATCCACATATCACTAGCTCTAGGGATACATGCTTCCATTTTCCAATGTGAATGCGTGGCTATCAAGGAAGCAGCTAACGCAGTTGCACGAAGGAGTATCCAAAACTACGTCATTAGGATACTCTCTGATAGCGCATCAGTACTACAAGCCCTAGGAAATCACTCATATACTTCTGGACTTATTACCGAATGCCACCAAGCGCTGAATAAAATATCTTCAGCCAACAGGGTCGTCCTGCAATGGATTAAGGGGCATAGCGGTTCCATAGGTAATGATGCGGCAGATGAACTGGCTAGGAAGGGATCAAACACCATCTTGGCAGGCCCTGTGCCAACCATCCCGATTCCATTTAGCCAAATACGGACTTGGATCCGAGCACGCACCTTTATGCAACACAAAGACAGGTGGGACAACGTAACCACTTGTCGGCAGTCGAAGGAAGCCTTTACAGGACCCTCCCCGCGTCTGACGCGCAGACTGCTGAACCTATCCAGAGATAACCTGCGAATAATGGTGGGTACCCTTACGGGCCACTGTGCTCTGAACAAGCATTTATTCGTACTAAACGTCACCGACAGTCCCCTCTGTAGGGGCTGCTTGGAGGCTGATGAAACAGTCGCCCATGTAATCCTGGATTGCATGGGAGTGGCAGAACACCGGGCAAAAATCCTTGCAAACATTAGGTCGCTCCGCGAAGCCTGCGAAATCCCCAGGAGGATTCTGAGCTTCTGGACGGAGCTGAAGTGGCTGGAATAACCACTGACCCACACGCATAATGGGCCACTTAAGAGCCTACATGCGGAAAATGGGAGCCCATATCACTTATCACTTAACCCTATACTATGAATTATCTAATATTAACAGCTACCCATTTACGCAAACACACACACACTCACTATACACACACATACACACACACACACACGCATACACCACTCATGCACACAGAGAGTACCTACTTATAGTGATCTCAATTTCAAAATCTTGGCTTTTTTTATTTTAAAGATTGTTGTAAAACTATTAATATTATAAATTTTATTAGCCTTAAGCCCTCAATACTACTTGTTCCCGCATACCATCTTAAAGGGAATAGGAAATGGCTGAAAATCAGCGCAATAACGTGGTTTCGGCCTTTCACTGCACAAGCCTTTTCCTTTTGTCACACTTTTTTATTATTATTTTTTAAATTAGTTATTAAGTTTTCATTTGTAATTTTTTTGTGACAATAAATACTTTTTTACTTTACTATAATGTTTATATTATTATTAAATAATTATTCAATAAAATATTCCAAAATAAAAAATAAAAATTAAAAATCCACATACTTTAATTAAATATTTAATTAATTTATTTGATCTAATACTACACATAAGCACAATTATTATCGAAGTATTTTGCACTTAGTTAAAATTACCAATTTAATCCTATAACTGTAATCGCAATTAGACGTTTATCTCGTTTATCGTAACCGCGATCTCCAAGTTAATTTAAGATCCTGCGACATATAAATTAGCTCTAACTGCACTTACTTTGTACGTGAGGCGGGAAATGAACCTAAATCTGTGAATAAATTCACAATCAGCTTAGTTGAAAATAGAGATAATTTTATTTTTAAAATAGAAATGATTCTATTTTATCTATATGATATACGAGTATGTCGAAAATCTATGAACTGTTAGTGTATATTTCTTTAAATTAAGTTTAACATTTTCTGCTTTACCTGTGCCTTGTGATTCGTACGCAAAAAAAGCATGCATTTTTTTAAATGTGAAACAATTAATAAGTGAACAGTCAATTACGTGGGTTAGTGAACGTTAAATCAGATGATTTATTTAGATAATGATTATTTATCACTCTGCAAGTTAAATTAAATTTTACCACACATGTGTGCATATAAGTACTGATCTAAGTTGTCTGACACTGGTTCCTCCATTTTGAAAGAAATTTTTTTCCAGACAAACACTCGACATTTTACTTTGAATACTTTCGATATTTTTCTATTCCCATCTCTATTAGTTTGGAAAGAATGTGTCGATGTTGTTATAGTCGATTATTAACTGACAATTAATTCTAGTTCACTAGCCTAGTGGTTAGTATTAGTAATGAGTTATATTTGAAGGCTGTAACCAGTCTGTTACCTTGTCAAGGTAGACTATTTCTGTAATTCACTCCTTAATTCCCCTACCGATTAGGATTACGATTACTTCCACGCTTGACAGAAAAACTTACAATGTGCCAGCTGCCTACTCTTCCCAGGCATACTGTAAATTCTGTAAGTGGAATGCGAGGGTTTTGTTCTATCATGAGCGAAAGGCTAACAACCTCTCACCATTATACAACGAGTTCCTTATGATATCCCTCTGGTATAGCTCTTAATTCAATCGTGAAAAAACGAAATTTGTACACACGGCAGCACATCAGACTATACATACTGACCTTGACGTCGGTCACCCTTATTCCGTTCTCAATAGCGCTGGTTTTTGTAAAACCAATGGGTAAACTGACGTGCAGCTATCTGTACTTCAATTGTTTCAGTATTCTTTTCCGCTTTATTTATAATGTGTTAAGCATAAAAGTAATCTTACGTGTTTAATTTATTGGCCCGTACATAGTTATGTTTTAATTAATCTCGAGTTAAGGAAGTGAGTAAATGTGGAACACTTTTTGCACTCTGTACGGCCTTCGATATTTACTGATATAGACAGGTGCTTAACTGCTTACTTTTAATTGAATCGGACTCATAAATACTGATAATACACAAATATAATATGATGTACTACAATTTCTAATTATTATCATAAATTTGACGTCTAGTAGGGCAGCACCAAAATTAATGAAAGTAATTAAGAACGCGGTTCTATGTTAAAATCTGTGGATCTTTAGATATTCTAACAGGTGCCTTCATAAATCTACTACGTTATCATACAATTGACGTTAGCTTATCTAGATACTGTTCCTGTAAGAATGAAATTAAAATATTTTATACGAGTAGGTAACCTGCTTTAAAAATGAAAGATAAATCTTAAATCCTGCCTTGAAATTTTAAATTTTTGGGGTTTTTGAGGGCCTTGCAATTCTTGTAAATGGCAGATTTACAATACTAGCAACAACGTCAGTAAAAGAGTGAACCAAGGAACATGAAAATAGGCTTATACGAGTATATCTCCTTGAAAATATTTCAGTCGAAAGAAAAACAACTTATACCTAGATTGTAATCAATTAATTGGTCACACTCGACGATTTGTGTGACTTGACTTAACAGATCTTAACAGCATGACTTAACAGATCTACAGCTGTTCTTAAATAATTACTCAGATATCCTGCGAAATATCTAATACAAGTAAATTGATACCTAATAAGCTCTAGATGATAGATTCAACTAAACTAAGCTAAATTGTAAGATTTAATATGATACTGCTAGTGAATATCGATAACAAGTAATCGGAGCCATGTTAAACAAGGTTGTTGATTGCCTGTTAAAGTTTTATTTTAAGTTCTAAAAGAAGAAATATTTTTTCAATGAAAAATATAAAATAGCAACAATAGTCGGAGCAGACATTTGTGTAAAAAGCAGATTTTTGGTCATTGTTGTTCGTGTCTGTCTTTGTGTATGGGACTCACGACACAAGGGAAAGTCTTAGTGTGGGCCTTTGAGTGTGTATCGTTTATAAAAGAAATCTTATGTTAATACTTATTTAATCGTATGGCATTCCGTCATGTTATAACAAATGTATGTATGGATATAAATCTGGCTTGCTGTCCACCTAACCAGTTTTATCGTAGCCTTGATCGATTTGGAGTGTATTTAATTAGTATTTATCAAGATAAATCAGTAAATTCAGACGGGTCAAGTACCTAAGTGTCTTACGGCCAAAGACTTAGCTATTTTTAAACTGAACTCGTCTGCTTTCTATTTTTAGATAAAACCTTGGGTGAATGTTTAATTAACACTTAACTGATTATTTAGCGGTCCTTTTGTTAATTATTTTGTGCTGACGGCGCCGTGCTTTCATATTGATAAACTAGCAATCCGCCCGGGAATTCGGGAAAATTATGAAGCCTATGTCTATCGGGGAAAATGTAGCTTTCTAATGGTGAAAGAATCAAATCAGTCCAGTAGTTTCGGAGCCTATTCAATGCAAACAAACAATCAAATCTTTCCTCTTTATAATATTAAGTATAGATACAGATTGTACAAAATATAAACTTAATATTATTTCTTTATGAACAAAACTAGATTTGTACTAGCCCAAGATACTAAACGGCCAACTGAACTTATGAAAATATATCTGTAAAATTCCCACAACTTCAAGATTAAGAAACGATGTGAAACGACTTAAAACAAAAATTTACAAGTTTACCGATTTCTCCACCATTTGTGCACCACCATTACCATTTTCAAATTTTAAAAAAATATGCTTCTCATTCTTTCTTCTCTAGGACGTGTATGTGTGACCAAGTATGTGGCGAACTTGACTATCCTGGTGTCGGAGTTTTCAATGCGCCAAATCGCCTTTGACTTGGTTTAACGACTGTAGCCAATCGATAACAGACGGAACCGACGGTTTAACGTGCCTACCGAAGCACGAAACGCTCGTGATTTTGTGTTTCCTAATTTTTAATAATATAACCCTAAATATTTGGATTGGACATTTACTCAACAAGTTCAAGCTCATGGCAACTGCCAAGTATTACATATTCATGTATAAACATGTTTACACATACTTATCTCAATGTATTCAAATACCTTAGATACCTTCATACATTATACACTACAAGTGTGGGCGGTCTAGACGGTTGCCATAGGCGACACTCTCATATCCCGTGGTGTAGATGTATTTACTAATATGTGAATTTCTGATTATAATTAAGGTACATATTTTGCTCTTTGGAGCCTTTAGGATATTTTACTTCCCAAAATTTCGACTTTTTGGATCCATCTTCCCCTCTGTCACGCTTTTTACCCGACTGCGCGACGCAAAGGAGGGTAATGTGTTTATCAGCCTATGTATGTATGTACTAGCTTTCTGCCCGGGACTTCGTTCCCGTGGGAATTTGGGAAAATTATGTATTTTACACTGTTATTACAAGTTTTACAAATTCTTAATATTTTTATTTTTATCCTGGTTTTTCAAAAACAGTTTGCCCTTTGGCATAGGCCTCCTCCATCTCCTCCCACGTCTCCCTATTCCTAGCTGGTCTGCGCCACAATGCGGAAATTGTTCAATTTTTATGCAATGCAAGTGAGATATATTATATAAAACTAAAGAGAAAATAAATAAACAAATATAAATATATGACCCTTATTAAAAAGTGTAAAATAAAATAAATTAATTTAAAAAATAAAAAACCTGACTGCTTAGTAAAAACTGAAAAGAAAAAAACAAGTAACTTCAGTCACAGTCGGGACCCATCATAAATCCAGCGTCCGAATAATGGGTTCCGACTGTTAAAATCGTTATGTTATTCAGTAATATTCAATAACAAAAGTCACTACTGAATTTACTTGTTTTTTCTTTTCAGTTTTTACTAAGCAGTCGGTTTTTTTATTTTTTAAATTAATTCCTATCTCTTTTTATCTTCACTACTCTTTCCTCCCTCGTGTGACGTTGGATAAGTCGGCCCCTATTTCTGGGTCGGGATTGGTATTTATCCCTGAGCCTGGCATAATGAGTTATCCGAATTTTAAATGTTACGAGTACTAGTTTTGATCAAGTTTGAATGTTTGCCGCACACTTGGCTACATCCCACATGATAAAAAAGAATAAGTGAATCTTTAAATTCTAAAGGTTGTCATGGTTGTGTTGTCGATGAATTTCACAATGATTCGACATCAATTTGCAGTTTTCAGAATTTTTAGAGTTTCAACTTAGTTCTACAAAAGTATTTTTGAATGGATATACCTAATGTTAGTTGTAATCCATTGTATGTATATAATAAATAAATAAGCTTCCAAGCTGAACTGGGAGCAAAAGAAAAATTTACAATTTACCATTTCTTCCCAGGCATACTGTAAAAGTCAGTAATAGGGACGCAAGGGTTTAGCTGTATTGTGGGCTAAAGGCTGACAACCTGTCACCACTACACATCATGTTTCATCTAATAACCCTTAGAATTTATGTCAAACGTGGTATTAAGTGGTTCTGAACCACGGACGCTCTGCCTACCCCGTATGATGGGATTTATAGGCATGTGAGCGTATGCGTATAATGGAATGTTTTTTGCGTAAGACTAAATATTTATTTTAGCACTACATTTTGAAGACTACGTTTTAAATATTGATACAAAATTCGGTGAAAACACGTATATCACAGTGTAAAGTGTCTGCAGTCATGCAATTGCGTGTGTGACCGGTTTTTGTGACGTCACTCGTCGTATGATCAACTCCTGCGCTCAAGTTCATGTGTTGTTTGTTACGAAAGTTGTGGACCTATTCTACTGAGCTTCTTTGGGAGTGGAATGTAACAATTATCCATGTGGTGATTAGATTCGATCTGTCTCCTTAGGTGATGGTTAAGTAACTATGCCATCTAATCAACAGGAGACTGATGATGGACCACGTAACAATCGCTACAGGAATATTCGTGCGGCTTCCAATTCGTTTGCTCAGCGTCGCAATTATAAGAACAATCAATTTATGAGAAATCTATATCAAGTCAAGCGATGGGTCTTTTATAAGTTAGTAAAAAAGTGAGCAAACGTTCACATAGAACTCAGCCACTTTGCTTAAAAAACTCAGATTGATGGAAATAAGAAAGCAGAACTTCGTCCACTTCTTCGATATTCAAAATTAATAGGTGTTTATCTTTGATTTGATTTTTCTTTTCTTTTGTTTTTTGAACCATTGAGATATTTATAAAAACTGTTGTTTATTTCAAACTTAGCCATGTAATTAAGATTTTGATTTATTTACTGAAAACAAAGTTTAAAATTTTCATTTGTTGCTCATTTCATTGATTATTTTTGCTGCATCTTTGTTGAAATAGTAGATTGTTAATTCGTTCGAGCGCCAATAGTTCGTGGCAGAAATGGGTGCCGTTCACCCGAGTTAAACACTCTACTTTTCACTTCGAATACGAGGAAAGTAAAGAAGCTTGGTAATTAAAACTCTTTTACAATGAAAAAAAATATTGTAGTGTGGCCGTATGGCTTCTGCCGTTGCCAATTATAACTACCATTCAAACTTCTTACCACATATTTAAAAAATTACTTTCTGCTTTAGAGCAGCGATGGTTCACTTTCTGCACGCTAATTAGGTAAACACTGGCCCACTTTCAGAGTATGAGAAGTGAAAAATTACTTTCTGCTTTAGAGCAGCGATGATCCACTTTCTGCACGCTAATTAGGTAAACACTGGCCCACTTTCAGAGTATGAGAAGTGAAAAAAAAAATTAAGTATAACATTAAGTTACTTAACTTAATTCGGTCCAAACCTTCCCACAGTATTTTGTTTTCAGATTTAGCATTTCCGGGAGACATACAAAAACGTTAGTTTGGAAAAGTGAGTTTTCCAAAAAGATTGTACGGAAAACGATAAAGACCTATTATTATGTACCCAATGCTCGTTTGATTTGGGTAACTCTACACCACACTTTGACCAAGCCTTTTCGTGGTGACATGGCTGTTATGTAGAACCACTTATATAGAACCCGTGGGTAGTTTCACTTACTTACCTTATTTGTGAAATAAGATCACTTAAGTGGGTGCATTTAGATGTTATGTTTGATTGTTAGTTGTAATTTTGCTCCTGAGCTCGAATAAACGTGATTAAGTATTTGCTCGTTTTCTTTAAATATCTGGACTTAATATTGGCTTAATTTGGTTCGAGTATTTTATTTCTTATTTTCTTTATCAAGGAAAATACAGCTGGCATACAAAATACTTATTGTAATGAAAACTAATCCAGTTAATTTTTTCCTAAAAGATTTAACATTATAAGTTGGATACACAAAGAACTGTTAACTAAACAATTTGAAGTAACCGTTTTTTTTACATAATATGGAAACAAATAACCATTGACCGTTCAATATTCAATAGTAAAATACAGTTTGAAAAAGATTAAGACTATTGATACGTTGTTAAACACGCAAAGACACATGTAGATAAATAAACAGGAAGGTAGGTATGCAAAGCTATTTTAATCATATCGATATATCGTAATTAAATTAATAATAAAGAAAGAAAGAAAGAAAAAAATTTAATAGTAGATTATGCAACAAGGGGATAAAACAGTGTATTATGTCACGGGCAGCATATTGAATTCTGAGCGAAATGAAGGATTCTGTAGTTAATTCCCGAACGTAGTAAGAATCCTGAATGAAGCGAAGGATTCAAGTCTGCCCAAGACTAAGGCACTTTTATCCCCGAGGAGCGTACTCTACTTTATACACCTACTGTGAGGTTAAATAAAAAAGAAATTATAAATTCATCCCATCAATAATGTTTAAAGCCTTGGTTTCTATGTCAAAGTCGCTGGAATTACTGGACATTTTTCTCAGATTTATTTAAAAAACTTACAACAAAACAATTAATTAATTCGCGGTAAAAATCACAGATAGAAAATCACCGACGACGTTTTCTTATAATATTTATCCGTAGGCAAAGGAAAGTCAATAACTAAGAAATACAGCCAAGTTTTTATGCTAAATATTTTTAATAAAAGTAAAGTCTCTTTGATGTGTCAAATTTTATAGTTAGAATCTACTTGGACCAAGGAAGTTAAGCCTTCAACAGCCTTGTTTTTTTTCTAAATTATTTTTGATAGAAGTTTTTGTTGACATTTTGGCGTTCTATATTTAAATGTCATTATTACACAAGGGAAGTTCCATACAACTTTATTTCCCTTGAGCTTTAATGACTTACTTTAAATAGAGAATACTTGACGTATGTGCTCCAGATGCAGGTGGTGTATAAACCATATTTAGATGTTCTTAACAGATGAAATAACCTTATTTATAAAACAATAGCTTAAATTACAAATGGTTTTATGATATTTGAAAGAGCCCGGAGCCTTAACTAAGCCAAGGCCTGTGCTATAGCACTCCGGGACTCCCTCCTCGGAGGCAGATAGCTATATAAAAGTTACAAACATATGTATTTAATTGGATAGCTATTCCACTAACCAGTGGTGTCATAATGACGGTTGGATGATAATGGTCGCTATTTCATTCGTTCAGGTGGCGAAATTAAGAACTATCCAAATTTCGTACATCTAATGACGGCTGCTTTGACTGGTGGCGCCACCGCCAATTGAATTTTCAGTTGCTAGGTAGTTTCCAACTTTACCTTCCGTTGGCGGTGGCGCTGCTGGTCAGGGTGGTTGTCAGCAAGTATATGAACAGATAAAATTGTCTCCATATTGTCATTCAACCGCCGCTTTGACATTGATACCATTGGTTAGTGGAATAGTCATCCAGATTGTAAGCTTACATTTCTCAGATTAACTTATTGTACATATCTTGCTGTGTGTAATTTTTTAAAACATTTTTAATAACAATATTTTAAAATTTTAATGATTGACAAATAACACAGGAGGTGTTCGTCTTTCTTTTAAATCCTGCTATCCTATTTTAAAAATGTAAACCGATCCCCAAGATGGGGATTAGTGGAATAGTCATCTATCTATTAAATATTTCTTAAAATTCAAAGCTATTAGAAGTAAAAAGGGAAGTTAATTGAAGGTCTTTAATGCCTTTATTTTTCTCTGGACGTTGCTAAAATGGCACGCTAATTAAAACCGGATCGAATTAAAAAGCAGCGTCTCAGATGAGTCTCAGAGTGACAAAGCCACTTATTTTGTAATTTCTGTCCCTTTGCGACTCTCACGTGACAAAGAGAGTTTGTGACGTCAGTTAATAATTAATTACCTAAAGCAACAAGTTTTTGGTCTTTCTTACGTTTAAAATTCGGAAGTTAAGCTTTACTGATTTTTTAAACAAGGCAAATATTATGATTAAATAATCTTTATCTCCTTAACAATTATACAAAACAGAATAATTGAAACATTTTTTATTAATAAATTGCATTGGGCCCTATTTTGTTTTGAGTAATATATTTTAGGGGGTGATTTTCTCCTTGGAACTTAACAACTTTTCCCAAACTTTAATTTTCGCCAAGTCATTTAAAGTCGCATAACACGAGAAGTATTAGGGTGACTTTAAAGTATTTCCTGTATGTTCTGTAAATAAAATCATTTTTTGAGCTTTAAGCTTCGAACTAGAAAATTTTAATGCGGTAATTTTATAATAGGTCTTTACCTATGAAATTGCCGATTTTTTCTCAAGCTTTATTGTATTCATAATTTATTTGATTGAACAGCTATTACTAAAATTGTTTTTTATTTAAAACCTTGGCCATATAACGGAGATATTGAGTCAAATTAATACATATTTACTTTAGATATATTTGCTGAAAAAGAAGCTCAAATATAGCTCGTTTCATCCGTTGCCCGTTTCATTGCTTTTTTTTGCTGTACCGTTGTTACAGTTACAATTTTCAATAAAGTAAGTATGATGAAAATTAACTTAATGTTGTCCAAATCTTCCCACAAAATTTTGCTAAATTTGGATTTCGCATTCCCGAGAAAAATCCAAAAACGTTAGTATGGAAAATTCAGTTTCCCAAAAATATTGTATGAAAAACGGCAATTTCATAGGTAAAGACCTATTATTAAAGATAGTGAAGTTATACCCTGAGGAGTGTAAAAAAGGTTAAGAAATTTTCCATGCTCTAATTGTTTTATAGAGCATGAAAGATTCCGCGAGGGGCACGGGGCGTAGGTGGTGATGACTGGATGATGTGTTATCAATGTTATCATCCATGATAATGCTGAATAGATAATAAGGTATAAATATGGGATGATTTTAAATTAGTTAGCGAAATTTTAGGGGATTATTCTCCCCATAAAAATGAACAACTTTCCATAAAGTTCCTATATGAAATTCCAAAAAAATTGGCTTCCTATCCAAAAATGCAAATCAGCTAATAGCACATGTTGTGTGGAGAGGCGAATTTTTTATATATATTTTGACCTATGTTCCTTAAGGCGAGTTGTTCAGTTTCGTGGGCTGATTCATATTCTTCATTTTGGCGAACTAATATTATGTTATTTAATATGTGGGACTGACAAAAGAGAGAGGTTAGTGCTACATTGGAGGCACGGGAGAGGCCTCTCCTTACCCGGCTGTGGGCTGAAGTGAACAAGACTCAAGTAGAGAGAAAGAAGAACAGATGGCTTAAAACTAGGCGTAAAATAAAATGCACAATCTAAATTGTAACCTCATAACGCCTACGCGAAATTCTCAATACCTTTCGAAAACAGACATTCTGTTTAAAGTGACAAATTAAACGTATTAAATATTAACGAGTCGAAAATGTACAACGGTGGAGTCAACGACCTCCAGCGCTCCAATTTGAATTATAAGAGAAATTCATTTCATTGTTTTAATTTTAATAATTCGTGTTACTGCTTATTCCAAATTAACCAATTATGAAAGTTCTCACAAATTACTGGAACGCTGGTGAAATGTGAAGGCTTTGGCAACAGGTTTTTATTATTTAAATTATAGACTTGCTTCTTCAATGTTAAAAATATAACAATTTATTCCAAATTGTACACTACGACGACGGTTGAATTCGGTTTTTATAAGCGAAAAATTCCCTTTATACCGACGCAAAAGAACCCAAAACAATGATTGTTGTAATTGTTGTCTGTTTTTTTGCGTTTGTGCGCGTTAACCACTAAAACAGCTTAACCGATTTGGGTGCGGTTTTTCACAAATGTAGTGTAGTAAGTATCACTTAAATTTTTGTTTTTGTTTAGTATTATAATCAGTTTATAAATAAAAAATGTTTATTACAATTTAAACGTAGGTATACGAAGTTGCGGGCATCAGCTAGTATAAAATGAAATCAAAATGCATTCAACTTGGTATCAATAATCCTGTGTAAGTATTACGATATTGTAGTCCTCGAAATTGTTGACGCGTTAAACCATAAAAGGCAATCTAAATGTTTAAGGAGTATGTTAATTGATTCAAACAATTTATATCGATTTGTATATGGTAAAAGATCTTTGATGTATCACTATAAACAAAAAAGTGTGTCATCAAAAGACTGTTACAACAAGAGAAGAATTCAGAAAAAAACCCGTTTTGAAATCACGAATATTTTGATACGCCTGATACAGGTTTTTGATTTTGTAATCTACGCAAAAATTTAGCAAATATCAGATTATGCAAATACGGTTTTGTTGTGAATCATTTTTGCAAATAATGGAGACCCTCGGACATTTTTTCTAACACAGGGTTGTTTTTGTTATGACCATGCACAAATAAAATTATAATGCACAGCTATTTAGCGGATCCCTGGGGACAACAAAGCACAAAATGAACACAAACTCTTTCATGCAGCAGAAAGAAAACTTCATAATTTACAAAAATATTGCACATAAAGGAAAGCTAATCTAGAATCGTCAGCGTTCGGACCATATTACCAAATTACTCCTTGTTGAAGAAACCTAGCTGAAACTGAGCCTAGGATAGGTCAATTATTTATTTAACTGCTTTTAGCCAGTTTGTTTATTGCGATCCCAAAGCGTGCATACTCGTATGATTATGACAGTTCTTGAATTTCGAAGGAAACCTGCTGGGCGATATTTACATGACAAAATTATGGGACGCGTCTGTGTTAGCCTAGCAAGTACTCATCCGGTCACATCTTGTTTCTAAATCTCATATTTGGGCATATTTTATATATTTCAATGAGAATTGTGATATGCAATGGCATCATACGATCAAACAGACTTTATAGAATCCTCATTGTAATATAGTTTTGTGACTTACATAAATAATAAAAAAGTCTAATCTTTGTTTTTTTTTGGCTTAATTTAACGCATGACTTTACTTGACACTGGGAGTTTCGAGAAGAAAACGTGAACCTTTTTTCGAATAAATTTACATTCGACTTTTAAATTTTATAAAGCTATTAATGTTATGGGCCATAAAGTGACGCGTCTTCTTTTATTCTATAACCTGTTGTGTATCCGAACACCGGATTCAGGTTCTACCAGGTTTTTAATTTAGGGGGCTCCAGTACATTGTTTATTTGTGGCGCCTACTATAAAAAGTTGGATAATAGAGGCGCATCATCAGTCATACTCGGATACCCTTTGACAACAGCTTGCTGTTTAACCGACATAGAACCACATCACGGCAAAATGTACAAACTGGTATGTAAATCATATTTTTATTTTACCTAGTTTGTTATATTTCTTAGTTTAATAAAAAGTTGCCACAATTTAAATTTAAATTTAGAGCAGTGCGTGAGTCAAAGTCAAAAACAGCTTTCTGTCAGAGAATACTAGCTTTCCGCCAAGGACTTTGTTCCCGAGGGAATTGGGGAAAATTTAAATTTAAATTTAGAGCAGTGCGTGAGTCAAAGTCAAAAACAGCTTTCTGTCAGAGAATACTAGCTTTCCGCCAAGGACTTTGTTCCCGAGGGAATTGGGGAAAATGATGTAGCCTAAGTGTTATTCTGATTTCCAAGCTATATTACAGAAAAGTTTCATCAAAATCTGTCTTGCCGTTCTTGAGGTATGATCTACTTTAGGATATTTCTTGAAATAAATCAAAGAACTGAATTACAATAATTCTTTTAACTCACGCCGTGTCTATTTGCAAAAGTGCAGTTTTAAAATAAGATCAATGTTTTTTTGAAAATTACTTAGAAATAATGTGAGGGCTGTTGTATAGTATAAGTACAAGTTAAATTTTCTGCGAAACCAATTACGGTAAGGTAGGGTTCTTCTGTAGTCTGAAAGGCTGTAATTTCCCAAAAGTTCATCGGCCGACCCTTACTCAGCCGCTTAATGCATACTTTTTAAATTGAACATCTGAAGTTGAAATTATAATCTAGGATAAGCCGAGCTGGTTTTATGAACCGTGACAAAAATTATTTTGTTTTCCCGTGAATGTGTTGTACAAAAAATCGGTCGTTGACTTGGTGTTTGCTTTCGTTCTTTGAAATCCTATAAGCCTTAGGTTTTGGTTTTAGTCCTACAGAATTCTGGGATTCAAAGAAAAAACAAATTCCAGAAAACCTCGTTTACTTTAGTTCTAGAAAGAAATAAATTTCTTTGTGAGTGTTTCATGTACAGGTCGCAAAAACAAACAAACCAAGTATTTCATGGATTTTACAAAAAATGTTTTTTAGGAAATAAATTGTTATTTTTTTGTTTGTAAGCTATGTTTTTAGTAAGCATAATAAACAAATTTTCAGGGAAAACATAAAGCAGTGTTTAGCGGAATAATAGTTTATTTGAGCTTTTATATTTTATGTAGTTTTTACATAGGCTTCTGTATATTGAAAGGTAAAACGGAACTTGAAATATTTCCGCACTTGTGCCTCCTCGTGAAACTAAACATTTTTTTCTGAAGAGCCCATGTTATTTAAAAAAAATGTATACAACGTTATTTTTTAATCAGTACGCAATTTTTTTGTACATAATGAAAATTTATATAAAAATAAGTTTCGAAAAGAAGTTTTCTATAAAAATTTCAAGCTAGATCGTCTGAAGCACTAAAATCAAATCTTTTGTATGAAAAAAAAAGATAACATCGTCCAATTCACTTGAAACTTGGTATAGTACTCTTCAACGATCTAGCAATTGACACAATTTGTGACACCCGTATTTCTGCGTTTTACAAAATTCATCCTCTAAGACGTTGAAAAAGGGTATCAAAATCTGAAAATTTAAAAAATAAAGTTTTTTTTCCTCCTTATTTACGTTTTATCAACGTTACTGACACCGTAAGAAAAATTTGCGTACTGATTAAAAAGTCAGCCTGTATTATATTAGCAAAGACATGCTTTCATGCGTAATTTTTTATATATTAACCTATCAAAAATTGTTTCAGATTGTTCTCTTCGCATTGGTGGCTGTATGCGCCGCAGCTCCAGCGCCAAAGCCATACGTGTACGCCTCGCCCGCAGTCGTGGCCCCAGTAGCCCATGTGGTCCCAGCAGTGACCTCCTACTCATCGTACTCTACTAGCATCGTCCACCCACCTACGGTCCCAGTGGTCCACACTCCAGTAGTCCACACTCCAGTGGTTCACGCAGCTCCAGTGGTCCATGCTGTCCCCTACACATACGTCTTTTAAATTTAAAAGACTGTCTTTTGTTTTATGGCATTTCGACCTACCGGATTCGCTTTACGGATTGGCTGTTTTTAAATTGGGAACGTTTTGTTTTTATTTTGACTGAAAACTTGAGAAGTTAGAAATGTGTTAATTAGTATGTGCAATCACTGCACGTATCATGGCTAGACAAAAATTGTGAATTTGTGATCGGAAAATTATGTGTTCACTGCAATAAACGTTTTTTATAGACATAGACTTTACTTATTTTACAACATTTTTGTTAAAATTATGATAAAAAAAGTTCTTTCTCATTTATTGACTCATCAGCATCAAACTCAATCGTTGGACCTAGGAAGCTGAAAACTTCCCTTAATCATGTAGACTAGTCATGTTGGAATTTTAGAAATTTTCATAGGAAAGAATTTTCTGGCGTCATCTAATGACAGATGACCCTGAGTTTTTTTGTGTATTAGTGTGACATTTTTTCTTTCTAATTAAGATGATAATTTTCCACGTTAAAAACTTATGAGTCACCGTCTTCAATCCTAACAATATTTCGCACAACGTAGATAACTATAATGCCAAAAAAGGAATTAATTTATGAAGTTCCAAGAACATTCAGGGCAGCTATCCCTACATAATCCTGCAACTTTTGAAACTACATGGTTTTATTTTGACGGCCGGTTTGGTCGAATGGTAGCGGCGCTGCTTCTTGATCGACGGGTCCTGGGTTCGATTCCCAGCCGGGGCAAATATTTGTGTAAAAAGCAGATGTTTGTGCTCGGGTCATGGATGTTTGTGTTTGTATTAAGGCCCACACTAAGGTTTTCCCACGACACAAGGGAAAACCTTAGTGTGGGCCTTTGAGTGTATGGCGTTTATTTAAAAATAAAATAAAAAAATCATCAGTTAACTACATACGAAAACGTCATTCAGTTATTAAGATGACGTTATGCTTTGAAAATATTATTTGTTTATTTATTTTTAAGCGCTGAATCATTTTCTATAAAATTTATATGGGATCACTTCAGGAGTATATTCTTTTGAAAAAAAGATGAATTTTGAAAATCGGCCAACAGTTGGCGGAGATATCGCGTAACATAGATACAAAAAAACATACAGTCGAATCGAGAACCCTTCTCCTTCTTGAAGTTGGTTAAAAGTAATAATGGATAAGTAAAAGTTACTTCATTTCACGAGAGGGTCAAGCAAAGTTTATTTTTCTATATAAATGAGATCTGAACAACTACACGAGTAGCAGTTATGAAAATCTTGTGGTCTCGACGTTTTACGTAAAATTTCTTGTTAAAAAATTCTCAGAAACATACCCAGAGCAACGTGATTAATCTTGTCTATTTTTAAATGATTTCAACTTTGGTACGTAACCTTTGCGCGTTTATACTGTTTTGCGACTGTATACTAAGAACTTGTAAGGAAGATTTATACATGCTCCATCTACTTCACATTTAAAAATACGACTTCGAATAACAAAACGACTTTTCAATTTATTTTATGGACTTGACTTAAAAAAAGGGTTGAAAAGTAAAAATAGCACTGAACGAAAAATGTAAGGAAAAATAAATGGAATGTGTTGGGAAACAACACTTTGCAAAACTGCCTTTGTTCAGATTGGTATTGTTCTAAAAATATGAAGTTCGCGCGAAAGTTTCGGAGTTGGATAATGACGCTCATTCATTGCTACTTATCGGATGAGTGATTGTGCTGGCTTCCTTAATCTGTGGTGTCGTTGAACTATGAAAAGATATTCAGGACTAAATTTCGGATGACGAAGCGGAACCACGCAGAACCCTCGTCAGTACTTGCAGGGTGCTAATTGCCTACGCCACTGATTTTCAAACTATGGCATGTTTGAATAGACCTCATTTTGTAAATCTTTTTGATATTCCGCTTTATTCTTAACTAGCTTCCCGCACGGGACTTCATTCCCGTGGGAATTCAGGAAAATCATGTACCCTATGTCCATCCCGGATAATGTAGGATTCTAATGGTGAAAGAATTTTTCAAATCGGTCCAGTAGTTTCGGAGCCTATTCGATGCAAACAAACAAACAAACAATCAAATCTTTCCTCTTTATAATATGTATATGTATAGATAGATAGATAGAAGAATAGACGATACAACAATGATTCGTTAAGTCAACTGAACTAGTGGGAAAAAAGGCATAAGCTAAAATAGACATAAGTATTTAAATTAAATTTCATGCCAATAATTTTGATTAACCATAGAAAAGATAAAAAAAAAATCCTTTCGCGCTGGTCTGAGAGTGAAAGAAAAACTTAGAATGTACCAGCTTACTGTGGAAGTCAGGCATACTGTGGAAGTCAGTCAGAAAGTCAGGACTGGTATGTTGGGCGAAAGGCTGAAAATCTCTCACCATTATGCATCATGTTTCATCTAATAACCCTCAGAACCTAAAACCACTGATGCTCTGCCTACCCCATTAGAGATCATAGGCGTGGGTGTTTGTATGTATGTTGTAGTAAGAGAAAAAAAACCTGGATTATTTACCAAATTTACTGCTCCGGTACCAAAAAATTTGGGATGCGGTGACTTATGCTATAAATACGTCGTCGATCATATGCGTAACATGACCTGGACCTTAATGTAGTCGTTAAGGGACGTTTATGGATGACTCAGTTGTTTCCGGACAGTTTTGCCCGCTATAGACAGAACTTCATAGGTATTCGTTGTGAACTGAACTTTATGAGAGGTACTTTTACCACTGATTTTAAGGTTAGTGTAGGTATCAAATAATTGTTGAAAACTGTTTTTTTTTTACCAGCCTTTAATACGTCTCCAACTCCCCACCGAGGGACACGGGGAGGCCCTCGGCGGGGACGTATCGAAACACGAAGGGGATTCAGGCCACAGTCCACCACGCTGCCTGGCCCAATGCGGGTTGGTGGACCGCTCGTCTTTCGAAAATGAATTTTCGGATTACAAGTCTGGCTCATTACCAACTGGGCTATTTACCGCAATATTATACAAAACTGTATATTATTCTTAAAACTCTCCATTATAATGCAAAAAGTATCGTATAACCACACTTACTCAAAACGGGATTTATGGGATAATTTCCCTATAAAACTTATTTACTTTCGCCAATTAAAGCATATGAATACCTTTATCGAGAGTTTGTACATACAGCAGCACGTCAGGTTATCCATTTGCACTACGAAATCCGGCGCTATCGCAAGCGAGATAAGGGCGACGTCAAGGTCAACATGTATAGCTTGATGTGCTGCCTTGTTTACCAAGCCAATCAGCTGATCGCTCAAGTTGTAAGGGAGAGGAGAAATTTTTGTAATTCGATCTATAATATATATAATGTATATATTACATATATTTGTATTAAGTATATATATTTATGCACCACCTACTACTTCTTATCTTGCTTCTGTTCTACCCTAAGGTTGCCTGGAAGAAATTGCTACCTAGCAATAAGGCCGCCTTGTTGTACACTATGTTTTATGTTCTGTTGATTGTGCTGTATGTCCTTGTGTGCAAATAAAGTATATATATTGTATTGTATATTTCTTGCGGAAAGTTGTTCGGTTTAGTGGGCTTATCCATATACTTGATTTTCGCTAACTAACTCAAAGAATGGGTGCTATAAAATTAGTTTTTTATCTTATCTTAATTAGCTTAATGTGTCCCACTGCTGGCAAAGACCTCTTTCGCTTTGGAGTGTTATAATGATAATTTTCCACGTTAAAAACGTATGAGTCACCGACTTCAATCCCAACAACGTTCGCACACAGTATATAACTAGTATTTTTTGCAGGCTACAATGCCTATTAGCAGATAACCACAAACGAAAATGTCACTCATTTATTTAGATGATGTTCTGGTTTGTAGTATTTTTTGTTTACGTTGATTTTTTTTTAAGCGCTGAATCATTTTCGATAAAATTTATATGGAATCACTTCTGGAGTATACTTTTTCGAACAAAAAAATAGTAAAATAGGTGATACATAAAAAAAATACCTACATATAGGCGAACATAGAACCTCCTCCTTTTTTGAAGTCGGTTAAAAAGCAGATGTTTGATTTCGGTTGTGGGGTATTCTTGTCCGTCCTTGTTGGTTCCCAAGGGATGCAAAACAAAAACCTTAGTGTCCACACACTGTTATGTTTATGTTATGTTTATGTTCTTAGATTTTCAAACTATTCTTGACAATAGTTTTTGAAGTTTGTAATAAATCGCCATAATCTGTAATAGGTCAAAGTGATATGGAACTAGGTAAGGTACCATAATAGTAGGTTGTAGAAATACGTACTATTACTCAGTTCTAGATTGGTTATTGTTAGAAGGTTGACAAGAGTTGATAAGTACTTTTAGGGCTGCCGGCTGTGATCTTGAAACCTAGCTGGTACAATTACTAACGTTCCTATCTAATGACTTTTCAATTATGTCTTTAGATCTTAAAGTTAAATTTAACTAATTAATTGAAAATTTAAAAATAAAATATAAGTAAGAAGGCTGCACAGTATAATATTTCAACATAAAGAAAAAATAATTTGTTGCCAAAACAGTAACTTCTTTGCATAATTAATTAGAAATTCCTTATTAATAGTAAATTATTGTATAAAAAATAATATCATTGAAGGTTTCCTGTCTTAACAACAATATGTTCTTGGCCGAGGGTCGAGTTTTTGAAGTGGGGTGATGTAACAAATGTTTATATTTGACCATCTATTCTACATAATGACTATAAAGTGAACGGCCCTTTATCAAACGTTCAAGGTAAACACGAAAGCAGTGTCGTTTCATATTCCCGGCAAAATTGTTTTGGAATCAAACCCTAAGAGTTTAGAGTCGAAAGTGTTGTCAGTGCGACAGGCGGCACGCGCCGTCCTAGTGCTCGCGCCGGCGCAGCCCCGGCTTTTCTTTCCGCGACTGATTCGTAGCCAACGCCCTATTGCATATTTGCAACGTCACAAAGGTATCTGGAATACGCCTACGAAACACAATCGTATAAAAGCTAATGCTGTTAGGGTAAAATTAACAGTTGCTCTCGGAACCGAAAACAACACAGACCACAATGTTCAAGCTGGTGGTGTTGTCCTCCGTACTGGCCCTGGCGGCCTCCAGCGCCATCGCCCCTCTGGGTCTCGGTGTGCACGGACTCGGGCTCGCGGCGGCCCCATGGGCGGGAGTGGCTGCCCCATGGGCGGGTGTTGCGGCTCCATGGGCGGGTGTTGCGGCCCCTTGGGGTGTTGGTCATGGAGGATGGGCGGGTGCGTGGGGTCATGGAGGAGTCGCCGTCGCACCTGCTGTCGGTGCTAACTACCGCGGACCTCTATCTCTGGCGCCTGGCCAGCCCGCTAACATTCTGGCTGCCGACGGCAGGCCTCTGGACACCCTCAGCGTGAACTTGGACCGCGCTGCTCACCTCACCGCGAGGGTCGTCGACGGAACTCACGCTCACCTGCTGAAGAAGCGTTCTGCTCCACTTATCGCCCCCGCTGCCGCGTGGTCCCACACCGCCCGCATTGACATCCCCGCCGCTCGTCTAGTGGCCCCGGTCGGTCTCGGCCACGCCGCTGCCGTGGGTCCCTGGGGTGTCGGAGTTGGTCACTGGGGTGGTCATTGGGGCGCTCCCTTGGCCCATGCCGCTCCTTTGGGCCACTGGTGGTGAAATGTATACGAAATTTAGATTTATTCAAAAGTATGCCAATTGATAATTGTAAAATATAAAGAGAGTTACCTATATTTTTCTTTTATTTCGTTATTATGTTAATCAAGTGATAAATCCGAATGTGTCTCGCACTTTAGCACAATTACTTACTTACTAACAATAAACTTTAATTAGGGGAACTCAATACGTCACTTTTACTCTTTGATTTTCACTGTATTTTTAATCAGCAGAGAGTAGCAAGGTAACAAAAATGACTAATTCTAATTCGCAATAAGTGATTGAAAATTATATTGAGTTAGTTAGGGAATGATTCTCCTAAGGAGACTGAACAACTTTCCCTGTGGAGTATACGTCAAAATATGACAAAAGTTTTTCGCCTTTTCATACATCTTGAGCGATCAGTTGATTGCCTAGGCCAGTGTTCACCAAAAATTTAACCAACGATTAGCAACTAACCAGAGATTTGACAATGTCATTTTCATACATTTTTTTTGACATTTTGTCTGATTAGCTTTTAACCGCGGTTTAACCGTTGGTTATATTTTTGGTGAACACGGGCCTTAGTGTTAGAACTCGATTTAAAAAAAATTGCATAGGTTCGTTAGGAAAAGTTGTTCTGTTTCATGGAGAGAATAACCCTCAAAAGTTTGGCTGACACTCAATATACATATTTTAGGCGTTGATTCGTATATAAATTCAACGTTTATAGAAAGCTGTTTAAAGAAAGAAGTAAAAAAAAAAAAAATTTATTCAGTGCCAAAAATACACTATCGCAACAAATACACAGGGTTACTTTTTAATCAGTACACAAATTTTTCTTACGGTGCCAGTAACGTTGATAGAACGTAAATAAGAAAGAAAAAAAATTATTTTTTCCAAAATTTTCAGATTTTGATACCCCTTTTTAACGTCTTAGAGGATGAATTTTGTAAAACGCAGAAAAACGAATGTCACAAATGTGTTGAAGAGTACTATTACCAAGTTTCAAGTCAATTAGACGAAGTTATGTTTTTTTCCATACAAAAACATTGATTTATTTTCATGCTTCAGACGATCTAGCTTGAAATTTTTATATGAAACGCTATAAAACAAAAAAATACGGGTCTGTTAAATTTTCATAAAGTTTACGTACAAAAAATTTGTGTACTGATTAAAAAATAACCCTGTATACACTACTTATATTAATACTGCGCAAAGAATTGGGACTAACTCAGCATTTGTTTTAAAGGAAATAACAGTTTTCAACACTGATATTCTGCCGGTACAGAATCGCAAAAAACATAATAAATAATTATTTATTTCTGGCAATGCCCATATTACACGATTAGATCAAAATACAAAAAAAATACATTGAAAAATTAAAGTTGCAGGTTGAAGTTGCGTTGTTGAAGAAATTGAAATCTTTAATAGTAAAAGGCAGAGTCGAGATTAAGAGGCGAGTCGAGAGCAGCCACTTGTGATTCTCGTGAATAACGAAGGGAAGGAATTTTACACTAGATATTGGATTTTCCTAAAGATTCTTTATCGTTTGACATACAGCGGCTTCCAAAGTCACACTGTGATCCAACTCCTGATGAGCGTAAAGAAGTAACAAACATACAAACACACATACACACTCACAAACTTTTGCCTTTATAATATTAGTGTGATTCTGTGATGCTCAAGGCAGCTTTCATTAAATGTCTGCAGTTTTCAATTTTGTCACCTAAATGGATTTCTTCTTCTTCTTATCATATAGGTATAGTCAAGTGTGTGGCGAACTTGGCTAACCCTGGTGTCAGAGTTTTCAAACCGCACAATAGTCTCTGACTTGGTTTTAACGTCTGTAGTCAATCGACAACAGCCGGGACCGAAAGCTTAACGTGCCCTCCGAAGCACGGACACGCTCGTGATAAATTGCCACTTTGGTCACCCATCAGGTTCCCTGCCTCTGTGTACGTTGCTTAACCACACTGATCGGTTAAGATCAGCGAGCGCCACTGGGCTTCGAGCGCTTCAACGGATAATAGGTCCATAATAGGTCATTATGGTCATTCCACTGCCATTGAAATGCCATTAATTAGCAGAATTGTTGTCCTTCATATCATTTTCTAATATGTATCTCGTTCCACCCTCTCGTACTATCGCATAGCGTTAGTACGGAATAGACAGAACTACATCAACATGACAAATAATGTTACGTGTCCATGTTAGCTATGCTTGTGTTCTCTGAGTCGATCGATTTCTACGGCACCCACAGGAAGAGATGGAAGTGGTGTTATTCGTAACCGATAGAATTCGTAACCGATAGACACTACGCGTCAGCGTTTGAAGAAATAAAGTTTACACCTCACGACACGTCAGCGTTTAAAGAAATAAAGTGTGTAAGCCTCCCCGAATCTCAGGTCAAGGGTTAATCCATCTTATTATATAAAAAGCTTTCACGCTGGACTAGGAATAAAAGAAAAATTTAGAATCTGCCAGCTGCCTGCTCTTCCCAGGCATACTGTAAAAGTCAGTAAGTGGGACGCAAGGGTTTTGATGTTTTGTGAGCGAAAGGCTGACCACTTACCTACATATATTTCATTTAATAACTCTCTGAATTTATGTGAGGTTTAAAAAAAATTCAAAAAATCTTACGAAAATACATTATTTTCTTTTTTCATTTCATACTGCAACCATACAATGACACATAATAACAATTCATCAGTACAAAGAAAACGTGACCATTCTGTATGAGGAGCACTTGTATGGACGTGTTATTTCCAAAGAGAAAGTACATCTCATCAATCAGCAACTTGATAAATAACTAAAGCTCCCAAACCTGGAGGGTTTGACATTTTCAATATCCCAGCAAAAGTTGTCTGTTCACGGTCAGCGATATCTTCCGGTTTCGCCCATCTGGTTAATACGAAGTCAATGAATTCACGTTCAACTATAAAAGCTGCATTATGTTCTGACAAGTGCATCAGTGTTTTTGAGTACAGAGAACAACACAGACCACAAAATGATGAAACTGGTGGTGTTGTCTTGCGTGTTGGCGGCGGCGTCCGCAATCGACGCTTTCTTTTACGGCGCGCCACTGCTGCAGCCGTACAACTACCGCGGCCCGCTATCGCTGGCGCCGGGCCAGCCCGCCAACATCCTCGGTGCGGACGGCAGGCCCCTCGACACCCTGGACGTCAACTTGGACCGCTCCGCGCACTACACTGCTAAGGCTTTCAACGGCGGCTTCCATCTACTGAAGAAGCGTTCCCTGGCTTACGCTGGATTTGCTCCCATTGCGTACAGCGCTCCTCTGTTCACACCTTACAACTACCGTGGACCTTTATCTTTGGCTCCCGGCCAACCTGCCAATATCTTGGCCGCTGACGGCAGGCCTTTGGACACTTTGGACGTGAATTTGGACCGTTCTGCGCACTACACCGCTAAAGCTCTTGAGGGTGGACTTCACCTCCTGAAGAAGCGTTCAGTGGCGTTGGCTGCCCCTATCGCCCCCATCGTGAGCCGCGTGGCCTACTCCTCTCCGCTGACCTACGCTACTCCTCTTACCTACGCTGCGCCATTCGCCTACTCTGCGCGCATCGCTCATCCCATCGCCTACACCGGACCTATTGCGCACGCTCTGTACTAAGGAAACCTGATCTGAAAATGTGAAATAAAAATTAGAAAATTAAAATTTTGGCATTTTTTTTTTACTATGATTGTCGGAATAATCTATTGTCTATTGAATGTTTAAAAATCTTTGAAACATCTTTTGTCTTTAACTCTCACAAATTTTAAATCCACTAACTGGAGCTTGTAGTCCTAGCAAATAATTTTCGTAACAGTTTCATCATCTGTATTTTTTTTCTTGCTATGAATATTACCTTGTCTGACACTGAGACAGATCTAACAGATAAACAACAGCTTTATTCGATCAAATAACAAATAACACGTAACAAAACACATTTTTAAAGTATACAAGGTGAAAAAACCTAGCTATATTAAAATCCTGAACCAGTATCACTCAAAGAACACATTTATGAAAAAAAAATTTTTTTTAATATTTTTTTAATGGGGAATAGCTCATTTTCATTTTCATGTAAGGCATGGTCGCAGGAAGCACAAGATAGGGAGTCATGGAGGGAACGGAGAGAGGCCTTTGCCCAGTAGTGGGACACATAACGGCTACATAAGATAAGATAAGCTCATTTTTTGCCTAAACGTAGACATCACTCCTACACCAGGCACGCGAGGGATGCGGGAAGCGCTAGGGGGGTGCACCCGAGTGGTGTCTACGTTTAGGAAAAAATATCCCACAGATAAAAAAAAATAAAACATAAAAAAAACTAAACAAAAAAAAAAGTGTTCTGAAAGTGATACTGGTTCAGGATTTTCAATAAAGCTAGGAGGTTCATTTTCAACCTGTATATTTATTTAATTACTCCGTGGTATGACACCATAATAACAATAATCAAAAGATGCTACATATTTACAAAAGCTATTAATAAAACCCATTTACTAATTTAAAAAAAGTCCGTAGACCAATATTTTCGAAATCTCTTAAATCCCACTTTTATGTTACAGACACGTACGCTTCTCATTAACGCTTTTAGTATGTGTATGAGTTTATAGATTTGTCTCCTTTAATGTATTCTTTTGACTGGGTTCTTCTTTTGACCTCAATGCCGGGGTCAAAATTTAATCTGTTTTTTTTTATGAAGTCGAATATTTTGTCTCTCTATAACTTAATTATGTAGCTATGTTATTTATTATTTTAGTAGTATGTAGTTGGTCCATTTTGTATTTCATTATATTCGAACATGGTCAAAACTCATAGATGATTAAAGTACACTAAACAGATGCCTACAACTCAATAATTGCTTGTCTATCTATATATATCCATACATATTATAAAGAGGAAAGATTTGTTTGTTTGTTTGTTTGCATCGAATAGGCTCCGAAAACCCAACTATTGGGTCGGGACCCGTTCGACAGGTAAGGTTCGGCCGGTGGTGACGTTTCGACAGGTACGCGTTTTCATGGACTGATTTGAAAAAGTGTCAACATTTTCGACAGGTTTAAAACTTTAAAATATAAAATATTATTATCAAAAAATTAACCCGCCTTCAAAAAGGGTGAAATATTTTTTTAAAGCTTTGTTCACGAGTAAGTAGTGGTTACGGGTAAAACAGCAAATAGGTGAATTCATAGCGGAATATGGTAAATAGAGAGGAATGTTATTTTTTTGAATTATAGCTAGTAAAATGTGAAATTCATGGCGGTTTTTTTGTGTTTTACAACATTATTATTATTTCAAAATTTTTGATTACAAAAAAAAAACGGAGGCCATTGTGCAGTTTGAAAACTCTGACACCAGGATTAGCCAAGTTCGCCACACCTTTGCCTATACCTACATGATAAGAAAACAAAAAAAAATACGTTGTACATTTTGAACCGGAACATCATCAATGGTCGGAAGATTTCAGTTTTTGCCAAGACTTTTTGGTTTTTACTTAACAAAAAAATTTTTTGTCATTATTTTTTTTTTATGAACGTGGTAAAGTCTTTTAAAGTTTGTGTTTTGCCATTATCCCAGAAAAGCAGAGCTTTTTAAGTAATAAAAATGCAAATTAACTTGTATATAAGTTTTAAAATGATAGTGATAGTGTAAGTAAACAGCTTGCTGTGTTCCGTCGCTGCGTGGGAGTACCAGTGCCTTTATAGGCATTTTCTGGATTTACTCGCTCCATCGTCGACCTCATCTTTGACCTTATGGTCAAGATTGAGGTCAAGAGTTAACCCATCTTACAATAAAAAAATAAAAATATAAGAGGATTGAGGACCTATATCATTTTATAGTTGAGTGTGATCTCACAAGGGTCAAGGTTTGTGGGTACGGGTTTACTTCAGAATGGGGAGATTAACGTAAGATTAGCCGATCCGCTAGCCCCTAAAGCTCTTCAACTGTATCGCTTCGTGATGCACTCACATAAGGAGCGCATCACGGAGTGATGTGGTTGAAGAGTTTTCAGTTATTTTTAATTTTTATTTTGAGAGTCATCCTATGAGGCTGACATAGACGTTATGTATGGTCTAAAGCCTTGTTTTACTACATTTAAGATTTAAAAAAAAAATCTTGTGTTAATAAAGAACAAAATAGCCTTGTAATATCCTAGTAAAATGTATAATGGGTTTTTAAAAATAATTTTCTCCTTTATTGTTTTGATTATTCGCTGTTTTTAAAGAAGTGAGACTGTAGAAGATAAAATACCTACGTAAAAAATATAACACGAAAGTATCGGTTGGTACTTCTATTTATTTACAATACATCCATAATAACAATTCTGTTTTATTTGGTATCCTTAGTATAAGTGAGCGATGGGTGCGGTGTAGGCGATGGGGTGAGCGATGCGCGCAGAGTAAGCGAATGGCGCAGCGTAGGTAAGAGGAGTAGTGTAGGCCAGCGGAGTGGAGTAGGCCACGCGGCTCACGATGGGGGCGATAGGTGCAGCCAACGCCACTGAACGCTTCTTCAGGAGGTGAAGTCCACCCTCAAGAGCTTTAGCGGTGTAGTGCGCAGAACGGTCCAAGTTCACGTCCAAAGTGTCCAAAGGCCTGCCATCAGCGGCCAAGATGTTGGCGGGCTGGCCGGGAGCCAAAGATAAAGGTCCACGGTAGTTGTGAGGCGCGAACAGAGGAGCGCTGTATGCGATGGGAGCAAATCCAGCGTAAGCCAGGGAACGCTTCTTCAGTAGATGGAAGCCGCCGTTGAAAGCCTTAGCAGTGTAGTGCGCAGAGCGGTCCAAGTTGACGTCCAGGGTGTCGAGGGGCCTGCCGTCCGCACCGAGGATGTTGGCGGGCTGGCCCGGCGCCAGCGACAGCGGGCCGCGGTAGTTGTACGGCTGCAGCAGCGGCGTGCCGTAAAAGAAGGTGTCGATCGCGGACGCCGCCGCCAACACGCAAGACAACACCACCAGTTTCATCATCTTATGGTCTGTGTTGTTCTGACTGCTCACAAACACTGATGCCCTTCCAATAAAACAATATATTTATATAGCTACTGCATTTGCATGATCGAGTGCAGTGCGAATAGGCGTTTCCCGGAAGACTTCTGCGGCCGTGAAGGGCTTTTGTCGAGCAAAATAAACGTTCATTTGCGCTGCTTTTTATTTTTCTTTGTAGGACGAACCATGTTTATGTTTAATAAAGCGCTTATTAAGGTCGTAATGTATCGCAAATGTCAGTAGCAAATTGCGTTCAGACCAGTATTGGAAGACAATGCGATGTCTCGGATATAAACATGTCATGGAGATCGTAAGCGATGTTGGTACACTGCCAATGTAGATACTATTGAACTTAGTAGAGGTACAGACTACAGCACATTAAGTAAATATAAAGATGCACTACAAAACAAGAAAGTTTTGAAATATTAAATGTGAAGTTTTGAAATATTAAATTACAAAATGCGACTCAGACTCTGATCCATTCTTAGCAGTCGTCTTTGCAATTTTTTGACAGTGAGAGAAAGAGACGATCTATATTTAAGTATAAATCAAGACTTAAGTCTCCTTCTGTTATACGGGCCTAAGTCTGAAATGCTCTCGTCTGTAACAAGTTATGTATTTAATAAGTACTTAACTTTTAAAGTCAATTAAAACATCAAATTAAATGTTTTTTTCCCCTAAGTAGTTATTATAATACCTAGTGTATTTTTTAAAAGTTCCATGCTTATTAGGTAGTGCAATAATCATCACCCACATCAAACTCTCTCATTTTATAATAGTATAAAATAGTTGCTTGCTACTATTGAATTAAAAGAATAAATAAATAATTGAAGTATTTACATACTTATAAACATAATTTTACTAAGATTTAATATATTCTGATGCTTTGGTCTACTTAATTTAAAACTCAATAATTCCTTTCTTTCCAATAAATTACACTATTAGGGATTGCCACTAGTAGGGAGTGATGTACTGACTAAGAGTCACCAACCCGTCGACCTTGATGTGTGTAAATACCAGCTTCCTGGACAGGCCTTGCACCGGTTTGCAAAACGAGATCGCCCTATCCAGGACTACTTTCTATATAAATGCGATGTAAAGTATTGTAGAGCATCATTCGTTGTTCGAACAACACAGACCAAAATGTTCAAGTTGGTGGTGTTGTGCGCGTTGTTAGCGGCCGTAGCAGCCAAGCCTGGGGCGCTTTTGGCCCCATACTTAGCGCCACTCGCGTACTCTTCCACTTTGGTAGCTCCAGCTACGACTACCATCACCAAGCAGGCCAGCAGTGTCGTGCACCCGTCTCCTTACACCACCTACTACTCCGCGCCTTACTTCGCGCACTACATCAAGAAGCGGTCTGCTCCGTTGTTCGCGGCGCCTTACCTTGTGCCTAACATCGTGTCTCCCGCTCTGCCCGCACGTTTGCTGACGCCTTACCCCCTGCGAGCTCCACTGCTGCACACGCCAATTGTCTACTCCGCTCCTGCTCACTACATCAAGAAACGTTCCGTCGGTCTGCTGCCAGCTGTACCTGCTCTTCCCACGCTTCCCCTCACATACGCCGCGGCTCCCGCTCTCCCGATCATTCCCCACGCTCCTCTCTTCCCGACTCCCGTTATCCACACCCCGATCGCCTACCCGCATCTCATCAAGAAACGCTCTGCCTTTCTGAGCACATACCTGGCGCCTGCTGCCTACTCTCATCAGTCCAGAGTAGACGTCCGCCACTCTGCTCCTCTCATCACCACCTACACCGCCCCTATTACCTACGCTAGTCCTTTTGGTTACTCACACATCTTGTAAATAATGAGAATTTTTTTTTACATCACAATAGTCATGTGGTTGTAAAAAGTATTTAGGACACTACTAAAGCACTGCAATAAGACTGGAAATTTTACCTATAATGATAAATCAGAGTTGATAAATAAAACTATTTCTAAACAATACCTATGTTTTTTTAAATATCACCTATTGCGTTGATTTGTTTCACTTTGAAACCCCGGTTAATTTTTAAACTCCCTTATTCAGTTTGCTTTTTCGTAAAGCCTGCTTCAAAGTTTCCTTTTTTTGCTTATCTATGGGTCAACTAGACCATACCGGATTATTATTTGTAGTATTGGCACCTTATTAAAAATATACGTATTTATTTCTTGATAATCAGTTAGACTAGAGAATCAAGGGCCATTGGCGGCAAATAGTAAATAGTTCATTTTATTTCTAGTTGTTGTCCTTGTCCGAGATCAACAAATAGAATAAGCAATACTTTTCCGCACGAATGTTTACTGAATAAGCAGTAAGCCTGATTTTGTGAGGGTCCTATTCAAGAGGCGACCGTGAGCTAAATTCGAGGATGAACACGTCGTCTGACGGGCGATGTGACAGCTTATATGATACAATCCTAAACTTATGAATTTATTGCTTCCGAAAACCGGGTCACGTCACAAGTTACATCATAAAAGTAGGTCTGATAAGTGGGATAGTGATTAAGTAGACAGTGGGTTTTTAAAACAAAGGATTTATTTTAGACGCAGAATTAGTCGGTGGGATTTCCAATGTAAGTAAGTATACAATACAATATATCGTGGAATTCCTAAAATTAACAACTCTTACCTAATAGTAATATCTTCAATACGTTTAAATTTTTTCAGATACAATATCATTGGGTTCCTTTTGTTCACTATTTCTTTCTTCTTGCTTTTCCATTTTAGTTACCGCGGTACTAACATTTTCCGGCTTTCCATTGTTTTGAATTTCTAATTTTTCTTTGAAGTTAATTTCTTCATTAGCTTTGTTAAAATGTTTTTGTACCTTTTCGATGGAGATCGGATGCTGTAGAGCTCTTGCCAAAGGTACGTTTTGATAGTAACTGAGCCCTATCGGAGCCAAAATGGTTTCTGTAGCAAACACTGGTGTCAAGGCGGGTTCACTTAAATACACTTTTGGGTATGTTGCGAATACTGTTGTAATAGGGTTGTAAACTACTGGAGAATGAACGGAAGGAGAATGTTTGATGTCTATTCTTGATTGGTGAGACACAGCACTCGGTGCTGCGAATATGATCGGAGCTAGATGCCCGTACGCTGTACTAAATGCCAACAGAAGTATAAAGAGCTTCATGTTGACTCAGAGAATTTGGAGGTCACTTTATTCAGTGATACGCAAGGCAGATGAGTCGCGGTTTTATAGTGAGGTAACGGTAGTCTGCGTACTTGCGCCCGCGCAGTTCAAGTTCTCGGTCGCGTTGCGTCACGCGGGGCACTGGCCGGATTGAGATGCACGCATCATGTGCACGTCACTCATTTTGTAATGAATGTTCTTACAGACCGGACGCCAAGTTACGTAATTTTGATTGATGATACGAGACCGGAAAGATACGGTACTTTGGAGAAGTAGACCTGGATATTTATCAAGATTGTTTTGATCACTTTGACGCGTTTCATCATATAGTTTTAAAAAAATAACGTTTTTAGTTTGGGTTATTGATCTCGATCCAGGGTTTAAGAATCTTAAAAAAGGAAATAATTTCATGACCTTCACTACGTTTTCCCTGTTAGTTACCTAACCTATCTTAATACATGCTTATTGGTGTTTATTTAAGGCACAGATAATGCAACAAAAAAGTGGTTTGATTCCGATTTTTTGCGAGACAATCACGGCGTTCAATAGCGTATCGAAGCTATTATTGAAAGGGTTCCTGTCACCGTGATTCAGAATTCATAGTATAAGAAGGTGGTGGTTTGGGTGACTTGTCAGTCAACTCCCAAAGTTGTTTGCTGAATTTTCGAGTACTTCAACGTTAAATCTAAAATCATGTTCCGTGCCGTGGTTTTGTTCGCTTGCTTGGCGCTGTGCCAGAGCCACGCGGTGTACCCTGTAGTGCCAGCAGTGCACACGATCCAAACTCCTCTTGTGGTGCCGTATCCTTACCATGGCTACGCAGGACACGGGCTTCTTGGCCACGGTTTGGTGGCTAAGCCCCTCGTGCATCATTTGCTGAAGCGGTCTCCTCACTTGGTGACTCCCCTGGCTCATGTTGCCCCGATAGCTGCAGTTGCCCCGGTTGCCGTGTCCCACCAATCACGTGTCGACGTCCATCATTCGTCACCAATCGTCGCTGCACCAGTATACCCTCTCATCAAGCCTATTGCTCCGATCGTGACTGCTCCACTTCTTCACAAATCTGTTGTTGCTCCTTACTATGGCGTTGGACACTATGGCGGTATATATGGAGGACAATATGGTGGGTATTATTAAATGTTCTCTTCCTTACGTGACTAACTGTTATCTAAGAAAATTCGACGATTTTGTATTGTAATGACTTTGCTAATGTAAGTAATGTGTGAAGTAGTAGTTAGATTTTAGTTTTGTAGATGTGCAAATAAAACACGATGAATGAACTCTTTTGTTTGAGTAAAACCTTACAATTTATTTAATTGGTTTGAAGCAAAAAATACGTTGATAAACTTATTTTGTCAAACTACCTAATTAAATAGAATATGTTTGTAAACGCTATTCGTTTGTTTTTATTTCCAAAAACATAGAACTTTTATTCAGTGAAAAAAAACAGTTATATATACACATCGACACGGTCTAGGGATATTGCACGATTTTTTATACAGAAGACGTCTGTTTGAGAAGCTATAAAAGCGTACTCGAGATACACGGAGGGCTATAATTTTCAGACAAGCAAGTACTAATCCTGATTTTTCAATTCTAGCCAATAAATTTTGTTTTACTTGAAGTTTGTGAAAACGTGACGGAAACGAAAATAAAAATGCACTTTTTGCCTGCTTTTTGAATGGTCGAATTTACTCTTTTTTGTTTTCATTTTCGTCACGTTTTCAGGAATTTAAAGTAAAAGACAATTTATTGACTAGAATTAAAAATTCAGGTTTAGCACTTGATCGTCTGAAAATTATTCCCCTCCATGTATCTCGAGTATGCTTGTATAGCTTCTCAAACAGACCTCTTTTGTATGAAAAATCGTGCAATATCCCTAGACCGTGTTGATGTGTGTAGTAAGTCTTTCAGCTTTTATTTATAAGGTTAGTCAACTTCACCAAGACTTCACCTCATACTTGAATACCTACATCGTAATGCAAAATATATTTTCGGACATATAATTACTATAATTAACATCGTAAAACGATCTAATTAATAAAATTAGGCAATTTCTGGGTTAACTCGCTCCATCGTCGACCTCATCTATGACCTTGGTCAAGATTGAGGTCAAGAGTTAACCCATCTTATAATAATAAAAAAAATCTTGATTATTCTATTTGTTTTATTTTTCCACGACATTTCAGCGTGAACAATGTATGAAAAGGAGTTAGCTATTGTGTTTCATTTTTACATAAAATCTATTGACTGGAGTAGTAAATACAACAATAAGTAAAAAGCCATGTGAAATGGCTATGTGGAATTTATAAGTTTAAAAAAGTAAGAAAACCATAAATATTCACTTTAATTAAAAGTAGAATATTTAAAAACAGTTCAAGAACAAACTTCAATCCATTTTAAAATTAATAAAGTTTAGTCACGACTTCTTCATGAAAGAAAGAAAGTTAAAAACAAGTTTAATCTATTGTTAACCAGTTTAACAGTGGTTTCATTCTATTTAGGTATCATTTATCTGAAATATATTTTCGCCGTTTCTTGGGAATAAAAAGAAAAACCTTTTTTTTAAATTTATTTTCTTCTTTTGGCAGTAAGTTATTTACAATTTTTGGTGATCAGAACAAGTTTTGGTCATATCGATCGAATTTCGATTTAAAATTTACCAAGGATGGACGCTGTAGGCCCTGGGGACTACAGCAGAGTAGGCATAAGGTGAGGATACTACTGGAGCAGCGGCGTATGTGGAGACCACTGGTGCGGAGTAGGCGGAGACGACGGGAGTAGAGTAAGCAGAGACCACAGGGGCGGAGTAGGCGACGGGAGAGTACACTGAGCTGTAAGCCACAGGGGCGACTGAGCGCTTCTTCAAGTGGTGCACGCCAGTCAGAGCCTTGGCTTGGTAATGAGCGGCACGAGCGGCGACTACCTCAGGGGTGTCCAGAGGCACCCCACGGACGGCGTCCAAGACTACTGCGGGCGAGTGAGGAGCCTGAGAGTAGGCTACGGGAGCAGCGTAAGCCACAGGGGCGGCGCTGTAAACTGCTGGAGCGCTGTAGACTGCTGGGGCGCTGTACACAGCAGGAGCAACAGCAGCGTATGGCGATCCATGGACAACGCTGCTGCTGTACTGCGACACTGAGCTTACAGCTGGGACTGCCGCGCTGTATGCCACAGGAGCCACGAAACCGGGCTTGGCTGCCGCCAACGCCACCACGGAGAACAACACCACCAGCTTGAACATTTTGGTCTGTGTTGACTTGTCTGATCGATGACTTCGAATCGACTGATGCCCAACTCGAGATGATCAAAGCTTTTATATCGCACTCGTGATAGACAAAAAATGCCACACAATCACCTTCAAGCAAATAAAGTTTAAGAGTCAAGTACTGATCGCCTAATAAAATTACAGTGCGCTAATAGTTTTTGTGACGCGGAAGCTAGTTGGCATTTATTGTTAGTTTAATACGCATAAATTCAAGGTGTGCATGTGATTATCGTATCATGAACAATTACTAGTAAATTTGGCGATTAAAACTAACGCATCAGTTAGTATCACGCTGGTTTACGAACGATATCATAATTAGCAAATTACTTGCGTGTAAACATGACACTTAATCAAGCTGTAAGATTACATTTTAATATTGTCACATATAAGTCTTTGTGAAAACACTCTTTTTATTTGCAAACAAGGGTATAAAGGGTGTCACATTACACTTCACAGAAAGGGTCACTTTATATCATATCCGGTTAACAAATACTAAATTGTATGTGAAAAGCCTGGGAAGCAACAAAAAGATGGATTTATATCCTGGAATCGATTTCTTTTACTCATTGGAATTTTTAGTAGCACATAGCACCTACTACTATAATTTTGCCTCAATGAGCTAAACAGCCAAAATTCCTCAAGGGTGTGATGAATTAGTTTCTTTAATTCGACAATGCTTATATTATATTTGTTTTATTTTTATCTTTTATTTTATTTTTTTAGCCTGTTATCACTTTAAGGTGACTTTTTGGTTATTCCTACGAAAGTGACCCTCCTTATAGTACAGATCCCATATAAAATTCGCAAAAAAGAAACCACTTATCAAAATAGGTCTTTACCTATAAAATTGACGAGTTTTTCTCAAACTTTACTTTTTTCATAATTTATTTAATTGAACAGTTATTACTAAAATTATTTTTTTTTAAAAACTTGGCCATATGAATGAGATTTTGAGTAAAATAATACATATATACTTTAGATTTATATACTGAAAGCGATGCTCAAATATAGCAAGATTTATCTATTGCCTGTTTCACTGCTTACTTTTGCTGTACCTTTGTTACAATTACAACTTTCAATAAACTAAGTATGTAGAAATTAAATTAATGTTGTTCAAACCTTCCCACAAAATTTTGTTAAATTTGGATTTCGTATTCCCGAGAAAAAGCCAAAACGTTAGTATGAAAAATTAAGTTTTCCAAAAATATTGTATGAAAAACTGCAATTTCATAGGTAAAGACCTGTTTTATTAAGGCACTCAAATCGTAGAAGTTTTTGTAGATTCGAAATTGCTATTATATTTTCCGAATATTCATTCTAGTGGGCTGCCCCGCCTGGGGTATATACGCCCAAGTTTGTTTAAAACCCCAAAAACTTTGCAAACTTTTGTATAAAGTAGTTTTGATCACTTGATACTCAACATTCATAAATAATTACAATGGATGTCAAAAGAGTCAGAGAATTGGGTTTTCGTCAAATATAAAAAAAAAATTGGAAATGTTAACGTATGATACCTTGAATATCAATATTTGTGAATACCTTGCCAAATTTTATACTAACACGGGTTAAAATTCTGCGTGCAAAAAGATATATGTATACGCCTGGGTTAGAATCAAATTATGTGTTTAAGTCACGAAAGTTTAAAGTGTTTTAACCTAATCATGTCAGTGTTGAAGGCACTAGTGGGAACATAGGTAGAATCATACACAAATTAATCATTAATGTGTAAACAAACGCTGAATAATATATCTTTAAAAGCCGATAAACCACTGATGATCTAATCATTAGATATGAATCTAATATTTTTAATAATACGTTAATAAAGTAACAGAAGGTGAAGGAAATACCTGTACATTTCCTTATGTTTTGTGCATGAAAATGTAAATTAGTTTGCTGTGAGCAAAAAAGATATCTGAGCTCACATCATATATTTTAAATAATTGATCGATAGATTCCATTTTTACAATAATGCTATTGTTAAAATAAGATATAGGTATGAGGTAATTTTAAATTAGCTGGAAAAACTTTAGGGGGTTATTTTACCCATGAATCTGAACAGTTTTCCCCAGAGAAATCCAAAAAAATAATATTTTTTACCTCCCGTGCAAAGGTGGTTTGATTTCACAAGCTATTTAGAGGGAGAGGTCAATTCTTTTTTTATATTTTGAGCTGTGTTCCTTGGGGGAAGTTGTTCACTACAGTGTGTTCCTTGGGGGGTTGTTCATTATAGTGAGTTGATTGCTTAACTCGCTAATTAATTTAAAGTCACCCGCAACAGAAACACATACGTGTAGAAACGCGATATGTAGATAGATTACATTTTTATGGTTCCGTACCCAAAGGGAAAAAACGGGACCCTATTACTAAGGCTCCGCTGTCCGGCCGTCCGTCTGTCACCAGGCTGTATCTTATGAACCGTGATAGTTAGACAGTAAAAATTTTCGCAGATGATGTATTTCTATTGGCCTTATAACAACAAATACTATAAGCTAGAATAAAATAAATATTTAAGGGGGCTCCCATACAAAAAACGTGATTTTTTTTGCTCGTTTTTAAAGAAAGTGTGTCCGAGGCTGTATCTCATGAACCGTGATAGTTAGACAGTTGAAATTTTCACCAATGATGTATTTTGGTTGCTGCTACAACAACAAATACCGCTATAATGTCGCGTCGGGGTACCTCTTTAGTGAATCAGACCCTTCATTTGATTGACTATTCACTGATTCACTAAAGCGGTACCCCGACGCGACATTATAGCGCCATTTTAATGAGCAAACCCTATCGTGCCATCCATCGATTTCGATAATTAAAATATATATAGGTATTTCTGAAATGAATTTGATGGCTCAACGAAAGGTATTATTTTTTACTTTTTAAATGTCCGCTTTACTTTTTTGCGGGGGGGGTTTTTTAAATTTTTAATTTAATTTTTATTTCAAAATTTTTAACTTATTTTCAAAATAATTATGAGTGTACTAGTGTGCTGGATATCCTGGCCGCAGCATCAGCTCACCGTGTTGCCACCATTGCATTGTATGCAGAATCAAATACTGATCAAAACGAGTCCAAACACGACATATCTGCTATTATTTTTTCAAGGATGTGCTAGTGTTCTGGATATCCTGGCCGCAGCATCAGCTCACCGTGTTGCCACCATTGCATTGTATGCAGAATCAAATACTGAACAAAACGAGTCCAAACACGACATATCTGCTATTATTTTTTTAAGAGTGTGCTAGTGTTCTGGATATCCCGGCTGCAGCATCAGACCAAGAATTCCATAATCCTGCATAGTTATTAAGCATACATGAGTGTTTCAAGTTTTAGGTCACATGTATGTTTGAAAGTAAAGTAAATACACATTAAGAGTCTAAGAACCCTACCGCAGCTAACAAAAGAACTGATGACCTTGAAACGGCTGAACCGATTTTGATAAAACGTATCTAAGAACCATCGCCAAAAACCCTGCTTGTAAATAAAAAAAACCGCATCCAAATCGGTTCACCCGTTTGAGAGCTACGGTGCCACAGACAGACACACAGACACACAGACACACAGATACACACACACACACACATAGCGGGCAAACTTATAACACCCCTCTTTTTGCGTCGGGGGTTAAAAAGTAGAATAAATTAAATATTTAACAAACGTGATTTTTTTTCCGCTTTTGTAGAGATAATGGTTTTTATAGAGTCCGACTCGCACTTGGCCGTTTTTATTATCAGATTTATTATTATGTTTTCTTAACATATGTAATCAAGTTTCAAATTTCTATTTATGTTCTATTTTTTGGTAAAAAGCAGCATTCGTTGGTGTATGTAATGTATTTTTAACCGACTTCAAAAAAAAGGAGGAGATTATCAATTCGGGTGAATTTAAAAAAAAAAAAATATTTTATGTTTGTTACCTCAAAACTCCGTCATTTGTAAACCGATTTCAAAATTATTTTTTTAGTTCGGAAGCATCTACTTCCAGATTGGTCCCATAAATTTTTTATCGAAATCGCTTCAGTAGTTTAGGTCATAAATAAAAAAAAACTGAAATTAACGGTCATATATGTGGATGATAATAGCTCATCAATGTAAACGAAGCAAAAACGAAGTAGTTCCCTGAGACTTTTAAGTTGTTTTTTGGGGCTCCTTTGTGGGGACCGGTAGCGTATATTACCACCACACATCTTCCCTGCCGTCTGGTAATCGGTTGATAATATCACCCACCACCCCATACATTTCATGCCATCTGGCGATCGGTTTGAGAATTGTACTATCCCGTATCTTTCTTGCCATCTTGCGACTGGTTATGAATATCACCACCTCATATCTTTCCGTGGGGTGAAAGTAATTGATCACTATATCGCTCTTTAATCTCGAGTGATTTAGTGCTTTATAATAAACTAGCTTTCCGCCCGGTGCTACGCCCGCGTGGACTATAGGTTATATCGTGCCAAACTGTGGGATAAAATGTAGCCTATGTCCTTTCCCAGACCCTAATCTATCTCTGTACCAAATTTCATTAGTTTAGGCATGAAAGACGTCAAAAAAAAATTCCTCTCTATTTACCATATTCCGCTATGAATTCACCTATTTGCTGTTTTACCCGTAACCACTACTTACTCGTGAACACAGCTTTAAAAAATTATTTCACCCTTTTTGAAGACGGGTCAATTTTTTGTTAAAAATGTTTTATTAACGTTGAAAATAAAAGTAAATAATACACAAATCCTAATTTGTAAATTGTATTCTATTTATTTACAGTAAACCTCATTTTCACTCGTCAGTTCTGAACTGAGGAGTTAGACTCCTCACTTTCGTGGTGGTGCTCACCAGGGGTGAACGCTGAGGGCGCCTCGGGTGATGATGGGGGTGGAGTACGCGATGGGGGCGTAGGGGAAGGGAGCGGCGTAAGAGGTGGCGTAGGTCAGAGGGGTAGCTGCGTAGGGGAGAAGAGGAGCAGGCGCAAGCACGGCAGACCGCTTCTTGATCAGATGAGCCTTTGCCACAGCATCAAAGTGAGCTGCTTTCGCCGCAGCTACCTCAGGAGTATCCAAAGGCACGGCTGGCGCGGCGAAGGCGGGGGCAGCGAACGCAGGCGTCGCAAATTCAGCGGTCTTGATCAGGGCAGGCGCAGCGTAGGCACCCTTGTAGTAGGGGGTGGCGTATGCAACTGGAGCAGCAGCGTACGCCAAAGGAGCGGCGGCTGAGTAGGTGGTGCTGACGATGGCTGGAGAGGACTTGATGTCTACACGGGACTGGCTGGAGACTGCGGCAGGAGCGGCGATGGCGGCAGGGGCGGCGATAGCGGCAGGGGTGGCAATGGCGGCTGGGGCAGCATATGCAACGGGAGCGGCCGCAGCGTAGGTGGTGCTCACAACTGCTGGAGAAGACTTGATGTCAACACGGGATTGATGTGATACTGCAGCAGGAGCGGCGATGGCGGCAGGGGCGGCATATGCAACAGGGGCGGGGGCGGCATACGCAACGGGGGCGGGAGCGGCATACGCAACGCGAGCGGGGGCAGCATACGCGACGGGAGCGGGGGCAGCATACGCGACGGGTGCGGGGGCAGCATACGCAACGGGAGCGGGGGCAGCATACGCCACGGGAGCGGGGGCAGCATAGGCGACAGGTGCAGCTGCAGTGTAGGTGGTTCTGACGACGGCTGGAGATGATTTGATATCAACACGAGACTGGTGCGAGACTGCAGCTGGAGCAGCGATGGCAGCGGGCGCCGCGTAGGTCAGGGGAGCAGCCACCACGGGTGTAGCCACGCGAGCAATTGGGGCCACTGCAGCGGTTGCCACAACCGCTGGCGATGACTTGATATCAATACGAGACTGGCTTGATACTGCCGATGATGCCAGCACAGGCGCCGAGTAGGAGATAGCCCCACCGAAGTAGGCTCCTGAGGGTTTGGCAGCGGCCAGCGCCACCACGGAAAGCAACACCACCAGCGAGTTCATCGTGGTCTGTGTTAGTTCAGTAAACGAGCGAGATTAACTGATGCTTTCTTCGGATCCGCGTATGTATTTATACGGGCCGATGCAACTGTCTTGAAAGTCAAGTTCAACGAGAACATGATTCACCGTGATATTAAAATATGGACGCTGATGTAAATGTAGGCCTACGCTTGCTCAGATTTCTGTTTTTTGTGGTATTTTAAAGTACAATGCAATTGGCTTACAATTAATACCCACAACATATAAGTTGATAAAATTGCTTACAGTTTTGGTTTTAAATGAGAAAGCAAACATGACAGTTTCAGTATATTTTGTTTGTATTAAACTTGTTTTGTGGGTTCTTAAATAAATTCGATTTTAGGGAAATTGAGTAGTAGAAATTAAAGAATTTTTGTTCTGTCTACATTGATATGGACCATCTTCTACTACTACCATCTAGTTAGTTCGTCAAACCTCATTTTCATTTAAAAGTTTTATGAGTACGCAAAATAAATCGATGATTTTTATCCGTTCATATGGAAGGTAGCCATTGTTGGAAAGGGATCTAAAAATATCCTATCCTACCCAAATGTCAAGTTGGCCGAGTTACAAGCTCCACTGCGTAACGTACAGTGAAAAACAGGACAAACTTCCTATACTGTACCTTACCACAGGCAAAAAGAATCGCAATTTCAGAGCCAGCTCTGAAAGAATAAAGCTTGACAGGAACATGACTGTACCCAGTGACATTTTTATATCTTTTTTACGCAGAGTATGTCGTTACATTTATTTTGGAGTAGTGTCTCTTGCTGCAAGATGTAAATTGTTCCCCTTTGTCACATATCATTGTTATGTTACACTTGTTAAATCCAACTAACAGTACGTTAAAAGATCATAGGGTCCAGGGGTAAGGTTAAGCTCATTGTTTTTTTTAATCCCATCCTACTAATATTCTAAATGAGAATTTTTGATGTGTATTGATTTTTGAACGCTTCGTTGTTTACAAGAAGGAAAATGGATTATGTACTAAATGGATTTTGATTAAATTTGATATGAGGCCAGAAGGATAATGTATAATGTGACAAACTGATAATAGACGTTAAAGGCTATTGACGACGACGACACGTTTAAGAGATAAGAAAAAGTGTGACTAAGGTGTCGAAGTTTTTGTGTGACGTAAAGTTCTGAAAATTTCTAAAATTGTCTTCCTATTCCACATAGACTTTAAGTTAGTAAACGACAAGTAAGAATTTCAAAAGAATAATCCTAACAACGCGTTCCAAGGAACATATAAAAGTCAAACAGAGAAAAATTAAATTAAACTAATCGCATTAGTAAGTTTATTTTCGTCGCCCAATTCCGATCAATAGTGAAATTGTTTAGTTCTTCTACTGTCAATTATGTCGTTACATTGTTGTACTAGATCCAAATGTTACGAGGCGCCCGCGCATTGACCTTGAGTTCACTTTCATTCCGAGACGACAACAGGACGATTTACCTTATAATTTTTAGAGCTGCTATAACCACCCAATGTTTTTCGTAGCTTAACAACTTTGACTTAAGAGTGTTTATTTCTGACTCTAATGAACACATATGTATGAGAATATTCGGAATAAAAGCAATAATAATTTGAATACATCCTGCGACTCTATAAAATGCAATAAAATAATACATCTTATAATATAATAATATATTTTGAGGATTCAATTATGAAAATAATTGTAATGCGTATTTGAAATAGACGTTTTTTTTTGAGGTGGCAGAAAGCTTTCAACATTTGTCGCCACCTAAGAAGTGGTAATTTGCTACAAGGGCCATAGAGATATACCTACACTAAAATATGGAATGTTTCAATTTCCGAAATAAACGATGTGAACCGAATTGGATAGGCGTGAGTGTATTAATGGATGAGATAAAATTATGTATATTAGGCACACTCTCGAATTGCATTATTTTGCTCGTAAAGAATCAGATGACGTATGGTTGAAGGGACAAAAATACTGTTAAAGGTGTGCTTTCGTCGCTAGCTTTCCATGTGCTGTTCCTTTCCAACCGTATAGATATAGCCAAGTATGCGCCTATTGAATCTCCTACTCCTACACTATTAATGCTTCTGTTATTGGGCACACCAATATATTTACTGTCACACCCGATTTTCAGCTCTCGATATATGTGTATCGAGGCAAGTAATGCTTTGCGTTGACTTAATCGGCATGCGGAATCCGAACTTACCTTATAAGTGGAGTCCGGTTTTACTTTTCTCAGGATTTACTTGCCCTTTCTTATGACAGGTTTGAAAATAAAATGAAAACAAAGATGGTTTGGTTATTCCCAATTGATCAATTTATTTTGTTCTCTAATATCACAATAACTTCGAAATAAGATTTTGTACAAACAATTTTAGGATTCATGAAGAAAGCGATTGGATTTTCTTCGTCTTAGTTACAAATATTAAGAAGATGAACAACGAGCGTTGATTAACGACTCTTAATAGGTTATTATTAGTATTTTATTTTTAAATTTTGGAGTTATTATTAATATGGTTTTGTTTGGCTGCACTTGTAATGGGAACAACTTTTTGGAGTCAGTGGGAACAACCCATCAAACAGGTTATAAAATAAAAGCAAAGATGCTGTTCCCTTCAACGTCGACAAATTACAGCTTTTGTTGAAATTTTATATGAAGTGCAATATACAGAAAGGAAATGAATTGTGAGACCATGTCGGTGATTACAGGTGATTACATTTTATTATAATAACCACTAAAGGTGTTCAGATATTGAACGAGTGTTTATGAGTACTTCATAGATAAGTTGTTCTATGAGCGAAGTAGTTTACTATGTATAATGTTAATCATTTTACTATAAAACCAGTATAAAGAAACCAGTTCCGTTGGAGCAAAAAAGCAATTGATTATTATTAAATCCGCGAACGTTTTATATGATTGAACAACTTACGTATTATAGATTTGATAATTACGTAGTTATCGGGGAATCTAATTTGAGAGGAAGCTTAGTTCTACGGTTAGGTAATGAAGGCAATATTAAGAGAGTTAGGTAATTTTAGATACTGTTGGTTTCCACTAAATAATTGCAAAAAGCACATCTGAAAACCAGCATTGAGGCTTCGGTTTTAACATATACTGAGCTGTGTCCTGTTCGACATTGCTCGTAAAAAGTAGCTTTATTTCACAGAACATTCAGTAAGTTACACCATAATCTAGTTAGGCCTGGTATGCTGTCTCTCTTGATCTTTTTTGTTTTTTTGTCTATGTATGTTTTATTATGGTACCGTTTTTTACCTTAGATTTTCTCTTGTGTTGTAGTGTCAATATTACTGATCTCATGTCAATAAATGCTTTCAATCTTGTCGATAATGATATTACAGTGCTACTATTTTTACCGACTTCGAAGAAGGAGGAGGTTCTATGTTGGACTGTATAATTTTTTTAATGTACGTTCACCGATTTCACCGCTAATTAAGGACCGATTTTCAAAATTCTTTTTTGTTCGAAAGAAGGTGGTCCCATATACATTTTATCGAAAACCAAAACCTCATCTACATAAATGAGTGACATTTTCGTTTGTGGTTATCTGCTAAAAGGCATTGTAATCTGCAAAAAATACTAGTTATCTACTTTGTGCGAACTGTTGTTGGGATCGAAGTTGGTGACTAATACTTTTTTAACGTGGAAAATTGTCTTATTCGTGGTTCGGCTAATTCGTATTTCGAATAAGTTAGTAGATTTTCAAATAACAGGGACGAGACAAACACTGTTTGCCGAGGAATTGTACAGTAAATGTCTGTGGTTTTTCGTGGATATTTTACTTTGTTTTCTAATGTAAACCTTCAATAAACCTTCAGTCGTTTATCTAAACTTACGGGGCTTTATTATTGGTTTGGGCATAAAAGGGAACAGATGCCTTTATTTGTAGAAGATTTAAGAAAAATGTACGCGACGCGACAAGGGAGAGCAACCATTGAAGGGAGGACGCCAATCTTTTTTGTCGTCCTCCAAAAAAGAAGAAAAGTACGAAAGAAAATAACATACTTAAAAATTTATTGCAATTTATTTCGAACCAAAACTCGACTTACTCTTTAGCTCCAATCTATCATTCCAGATAACTTATAAACTACAAATAAATAGGTAAGTACATAGGTGTTGACTGTTGCTCTGTCTTGGGCCTGGTGGTGTTGGCCTTGGGTTTGGTGGGTTTACCAGCCGTGGGCGTAGGGGGAAGCGTACACTGGGGCGTGGGCAGCTACGATGGGAGCTGGGGCAGCAACCACAGCAGGGGCTGCGATCTGAAATGATAGGAATTTATCATGTAAGTTCACTTGTTGAAAGAAGTCTTATCTCAGTAAGGGCCTAGGAAAGACGTAAAATTGAGGTCTCGTAAAGTCGATTCCCATGCCTGAAAATAGTACCTGAAGGAGGCTTGCTAGCTCATCGATGATAAAATTGGTACTTTGTAAATTTACACGTCTAAATTATCCAATCGATTTTGATGAAATTTGGTATGAATAGTTTAGGTACAAGAATATGCTACATTTTATCTGGAAAAAAGTTCTTTCGGGAGCGCGATGCAACCGAATTCCACGCAGGCAAAGCCGCGGGCAGAAAGCTGGTAAGACATATTTTCAATATTTATTTTAATACCAGTTGATGACGTACATCTTCAGTGTTCAACGATGCTATTTAGTTCATCCAGGGCCTAATATAGAGTTCTTAGTAAGTTAATAACGCCCTGCTCACCTTGTTTTATCAACTTTTTTGTTGCAACCGTAAAATGTATATTATTTTTGATGAGTATATTATTTTTAACAACTTGTGTAGGTATATCGTAAAATATAGCAAGCATTGCTGAGTCATTTTTTCTTGTCGTTAAATATTATGGTGCACTGATTTTGATCTCCTATTGATAACAGTCTTGGAATCACGTAAGGATGAAACTTATAAAGACTTTTATGAAAAAAAAAATACGATATCATCGCATTTACAATCATTATCTTATCTTTAACCGCTGATGGTTAAAATTAATGATCAGCCGACCGTACTTAAAGGTCATTGTCAAGAGTAAGTACTGATAATGATAAATTACAAGCTTTCGAATAAGGAAAACTCAATACCAAAAATCAGTTATTTTGTTGTTGTTATTCAGCTCATAATATTCAAATAACTTTGATGTTTGAAGAACCAATTGATAAATTTGACCAAGAAAAAAAATTCAAGAGCCAGCATTATAAGACTTACATAATAATATAACTACACTAAATATCTGATGGATGCACTCGAATCGAATACTCAATATACTAATATTACAAAGAGTAAAGAAATATTACAAAGAGGAAAGATTGTTTTTTTTTTGCTTGCATTTAATAGGCTCCGAAACTACTAGGCCGATTTGAAAAATTCTTGCACCATTAGAATCCTACATTATCCGTGATGAACATAGGGTAAATGATTTTCCCGAATCCCCACGGGAACGAAGTCCCGAGCGGGAAGCTAGTACTCAATAACTAATAAATAGTGCCATAAAGGTACAAACCCACATACATACATACTTACATACATAGGCTGATAAACACATTACCCTCCTTTGCGTCGCGCAGTCGGGTAAAAAGTCAAAGAATATGTATCCACGTGTCCACGTGGCCGTGTCCACGACGCAGTTAAAACCAAAGTTTTAAACATTACATCAATGTTTGTCACGGAGTTCAAGAAGTATCGATTCAAAGGCTGCGCTATCAATCAGTAAATCCAACCTGTCGGTCGTCAATTTACTCAATTTTAGCATCACACAATAAAATGTAAAATACACTCACTCTAACACTGTTAGCATAGGAAGTGGCAACAGGAACGGCGGCCTTAACTACGGGGGCGCTTACTAAGGGGGCGCCAACCAGTCCGTGGCCTCCGTAGCCCCAAGGGGCCGCGGCGTAGGGGGCGCCGTAGGGCGCAGCGTAGGGGGCGCCATAGGGGGCTCCGATCAGGCCGGGGGCGGCGGCGGCGACGGCCAAAAGGGCGGCGAAAGTGACCTATGGAAAGATAATGAAAAATAAAATTGATTAAAATTTACGTAAACTGATTGTTGAATTTGTAATTATTTTAAAATTTTTAATTGTTGCCCACTCAATACTCAATTTGTCATTAACAGTTCGAGTGTTTCATCAAAGATGATTTATTTAATTGTCATCAAAGATTAAACATACCTACCTTATTCAATTTCTCAGTAAGTAAAATTTATAATATAGTTAGGTAATTAAGTTTTACACAGAACCGTCAAGTTCACTTTGAAAGTCCAATCTTACGGAATAAAATTCTGAAAATCTTTTCAACGAGCAAATTAAGGCCAATTGTAGAATAATTTAGGTTTAATAAGAAGTTATAACTACTTATAACTGAGATTTTATGAAGTTCTAGTTTGAGAAGTGTCTGTGTAAAGTATTGCTAAGATATTTAGAGAAATAAATTATTGTCTGTCACAGCTCATAGTGTGTTTTAAAGGACATTTGTAGGACATTCGTCCGCGTAGGCCTAGACTTGATCTGGTTTCCTTTCTAATTCGGTCTTGATGCAAACAATAAGTACTAACTGACTTCTATCTGGTAGAGGACTGGCCAGATGTCAACAACTCTGGGGCCGAAAGTTAATTGGGCATGTTGTCAAAGTAGATAGAAAGATTTATTTTATTTTATTCGGGGCTACATACAATCAGTTTGAGCGCACAGAAAACGCGTCTTACAGCAAATTACAAGCTTATTTCATAAAACGTTCAGAATGTTACTTAAAATAAGTCATAATAGTGCTATAGAATATCAAGGTGTTTAAATAAACTGAACAACAGTCGGAAAAGAAACCGATAGGTATTTTTGCGATTATATGGAATATTAAGAAATATAATTTTAGATTATGCATGGCTCTGTTAAAACAAATTTTATAAGGAATTATTATAAAAATCCGAAAATAAAAATTGAATTCAAAATAATAATCACCAAGCAAGGAATTAGTGACAGTATTAAAAAAAGGAAAGCGAATGAAGAAGTGTGCATCAGCTTATGAGATAGGCACAAGTACATCTTTGATTTTTACAGCCGTGTACTTCGTGTTGTAGTTATAAATAAATAGTATCTATTATTCTGTCATTTTTATAAAATATGAATCATTTATACAGGGCTTTAGGTATCTCTTTTCCAACCTCTCGGGTGGTTAATCAGTCCATAAAACTGAACAACTTCCCCAAGGAACATAGGTCAAAATACGAAAAAAATATTTTGATCTCCCATACAAAATGCGCTATCTGCTGATGAAGTTTGTATAGGAGCTCAAATTTTATTTTCTTATTTCTTGGGAAAGTTGTTCAGATTCATTGACTGATTAACCACCCCAGAGGTTGAAAGAGAGATACCTTAAGCCCTGTATATTTGTTTAAATATGCTCATATTCCATGTAATAACTTTCAGAATGAATTTCAAACGTGGCGTCAAGTGGTTCCAGAACCACAAGTCGTTCTACCTACCTCGAAAGGAATTAAAGGCGTGAGTGTAATTTTTTTTTTAATAATTTAATTTTTATTTTTTTTATTTTTTTAAGTGTGAAGTTTAATATGTTCTATTTATTAATGAATAATGTCAAAAATTACAAATATGTCAAAAATTATAAAATAAATTATCAAAACTCATCAGTCAAATAACCCGCCCCTTGTCATCCTTGGTGCAAAGGTGCCCATAACACTTGTAGCATTACCACGTTGAATGGCAATGGACAAACTTTGCACCAAGTATGAACTGGATCGGGGGTCACAGCTCTTAATCCCTAAGATGCCGACCTACCTCGGCGGTGAAACCTCTGTATAAATAGATATAATGTGTATTATTTTTAAGTATTCAGACCACCGTAAAGTCAATTCCCAAAAAATGCTAAAAAAGCTTCTAGCAAGTTCGCGGGCCGCTATTTTACAATTCCTGATCTAGAGAACCTGTTGTTATAAAGTTCTTTGTATAGACAAGGGTAGAAAAATAGCTGAGCTCGAAGGAACAGGGGGAATTTACTTTCTAAGTATGTCAAGTAAATAGATAATGTTAAAATTCTAGTAAACCAATTCAGGTCTGTGCTAAAAAGAAAATACAAAAATAAAACTAAGTAAAATTTCAGTAAAATTCTTCTTCTTATCGTGTAGGTATAGTCAAGTGTGAGGCGAATTTGGCTAACCCTGGTGTCGGAGTTTTCAAACCGCACAATGGCCTCTGACTTGGTTTTAACGACTAACCAAAACGGCGACGAGTACAATTTATCAAACTTAAAAAATCTAACATAAATCTGAAATAGTTCTTATGCTAAATAAAATGTGTTTTTGTATTAAAAACAAACTATTTTTGGATAGCTTTTTAAAATGAGAAGAATTTGTGTAAAATGAAATTATTTCTGAAAAAATGTGCCAAAGAAAAGGTTACGAAATTGTAATTTATTTTAGAATTTGCAAAGAATGTTGCAATGAAATTTGCAAATAATGTTTAAAATGAGGTGTAATTTTTTTTGATAAGTCACTAAGTATTTAAATTTTTGAATTTAAAAAGAGTTTAAAAATTTTAAGTAGGTACATGAGATTGTAGCTTCAATTTGTATTGCTTTTTAGTATTAAATCAGAAACTGCAACATTTCAAAAGAAAACATTAATTTCGAATACATAAAAAAATGCAGATAAAATAAGAGGTGCACTATATTAACAAAAACAAACAAAAAAACTGCGAGTGATCGAATGCCGGATGGAACGACTGACTCGACCTCGGAGGGTCGTTGCCTCTTAGAGAATGTCAAATCGAAACAAAAACTATTCAAAAATAGAACAAAATTAAATGGCCAGAATATTTCTTAAAAAATTTGAATTTGGAAAAAATTATTTGAAAAATCTCAAATAAAACGATAGGTATCTCGAGAATAAATTATGGAATATTTTGTTGAGAATGCTGAGATATTTTGCTATCCCAAATATTTTATAGGGATAAGCACCCAGCACAACTTTGTTTTTAAAATTTGTTTCTGAGATAATTATTTGTCTAAAAACCTAATAACACAGTATGTATAATATTTTAAAGGTACCAAATAAACAGCCGATTAAAAATGATCTTTCAATCGAATAGATAGGTACACAATTTAGACTAAAAAAAAACAACATAACAATGAATACTTTCACTGATAAGCACTACTTCTATCAGAAGCGCTCTTTTAATCAACTGTTTAAGGAATTCTCTATTCCTTTTTTTTCTCCTTGTGATCCTAACTCTATAAACTAAGCATTAGAATTAAATAATTATGTCCCTTAGACTCCCTAGAGGGCCATAATCTAGCTATAAGCAGATTCTCCTCCCTTTGTAATTAATATAAGATGTAGTTTTTTTTGGAAATATAGTTTTAAATTCAATATTTTTTTAATAAACAATTACGTTCAAAGTTATAAGATTATGGTAGACCCGTATAAATCTTTAATTTTCTTTTAATATAAAAAGGTATGAGAAAGTAATTTAAATGTTGATCTAATGTAGGAGTGGATCAAAAAGTATTTGTATGTTAATAAAAAAGAAAAGAGTAGGTAAGTTTAAAATTATCCACATTTTTTTCACTTTCATTTTCGGAATCTAATAAGTTTTGCCTAGATTCAAAATTGGAATTTTTCTTTACTTGATCAAATTTCAGTCTTGAGGTTTTTCGTTATTGCTTTGTTTTTTTTTCTAATTTGAATAAAGAATCAAAAGTCTTACCAGCTTGTACATTTTGAAGGGTGGGTTTAGGTATCTGTGGTAGTGACGAAAGAGATAAGGGACGAATGTGCTTAGGGCTTAAGTTGCCTAAGCTTATATAGTGCTCAACACATGGTCTAATACGTCTCACCCTACCCACAGTGTGGGCCTAGGTCATTTCGATAGCCTTCGTCTAGATACTGATAGCAGAAAAGGGCTATGTTTGGAACTTATTATTTACCTAGTATCAAAAGATAGATCAACTTCCAAAACAATAAAAAATTAAATATTTGATGGTCTGTTTGGTCAAGATGTGGTGGCACTGCATCTTGATCGACAGGTCCTAGGTTCGATTCCCAGTTGGAGCAAATATTTGAGTAAAAAGCAGTTTGTCCTCAGGTCATGGGTGTTTGTGTAAGTTCCAAGTGACCCACGAAACAAGGGAAAACCATAGTGGGCTTTTGAGTTTGTTTAATTTATTATAGCGTTTATTAATTATGTTAATTAAATAATTTAGAAACTGTAGAAACTAAAGTTGTTTAATGTTTTCATTTTTATAGACTTCTAAATTTCTGATACCTTATAAAACAAGAGTTAAAAATAGCTATCTATACGAAAACTAGATCAATTATTTGAACCAGTAGGTAATTGACAGTTTTTGCGGTCAGACACACACAAGGGTTCTCGAATGTTTTTAAAATCCAATCATTCACGGATTATCCTTTGTTAGAAAAACCTTTGTAGTTTTTTGGGCTGATATTTTTTCATATAATTGGCCCGATATAAAAAAGGTAAATGCCACTAATAAAGAAATAATGATAACATTAAGGAATATAGACAAACACAATTACAATGATAAACATTTTGGACAATTAACATAGCCCAAATAAACTATTAAAAAACCAAAAGATTTTTTTTTTTACCAAAATTTATTTTCTGTGCCATCTTCTTTCTAACCAACCCTGGTAATCATGTAAACCCATTGTTCTGTACTACATTATACACACACGATTTCCTTTAAAACATAATAGCAAGTCTTGGACAGGTACAGTGTTGAATCATGATTCTCATGTGAAACACACGAACACAGACACAAACATTCAGACCCGATAACAAACACCTGCTTTCTATATAAATATTTACCCTGACCAGGGCTGCGATTCTGTAACTTTAGTTGTATGTCGATGCAATGGAGGCCATATTATCTATTCGGGTGGCGAAATTGAGAACTATTTAATTTTCATATACTTGCTGACAGCCACCCTGACCAGCAGCGCCACCGCCAACCGAACGTAAAGTTGCAAACTACCTAGCAACCAAAAATTCAGTTAGCGGTGGCGCTACCAGTCAAAGCAGCCGTCATTAGATGTATGAAATTATGATAATTCTCAATTTCGCCACCTGAACGGATGAAATGGCGACCATTCCATCGACACATAACTGAAGTTACAGAATCGGGGACCAGGAATCAAACCCGAAACCGTTAAGAGACTTCGTCACTTAGTATCTGCACCAATGGACAAAAAAGTAAAATAAAAATAAACGCTACACGCGTAAAGGCCCACAATAAGGTTGTCCCTTGTGTCGTGGGACCCTTGGAACATACAAAAAGACTGCCACAAAAACCCAGGTACCCAGAAGAATAACTTATAATATAAATCTAAACTGTGACAAATATTTGCATGCCTACTAGGTTAGGTAGCATGCCTACTAGGTTAGGTAAGCATTTTCAATTGACATCTAAAGTAAATCGTAGTCTTGCAAATAAAATTATTTGCATTTGAATTTTTGAATTTGAAAACATTTTATTTTTACACATTTACCCCGACCGGGAATCGAACCCAGGACTCGTCAGTCAAGAAGCAGCGTCACAACTACTCGACCAAAACAGAAAATGAAGAAAAATTCATAACTTATCCAAAGGTTATCAAAATAAAAATTGGTTTAAGATTTTCGCCACCAACGGTACTTGAACACTTAGTTGTTCAGTTGCACATATTTTTAATTCGACTCATACACGTATTTAATACGTCAAACATTAGAGCACTATAATTCGAACAGTTTTGATACTTATTTAATCCTATTAATATTATACGTGAAGTTTGTCAAGATGTTTGAAGGTTTGTTATTCAATTACCCAAAAACTGCTAAACGGATTTAGATGAAACCTGGCGTACAGATAGACAAAGATATGCATTAAGACGTAGAATACCTATGTAAATTTTCTGAATTCATACGGAAACGAAGTTCCGAAGATATAGTTACTTTAATAATGATTGAAGATGGACTAGTTGGTGTTACTTTTCGGTATACAATTGGTCTCGTTAAAAGTATAATGAATATCTGACTATTCAAACCCCACATTTATCAACATACTAGCTTTCCGCTTGGGACTTCGTACCGTGGAAATTTGGAAAAATTATGGCCCTTGTGTTAATCCAGGGTGTCAGCTACCTCCATACCAAATTTTATCAAAATTGGTCCAGCTGTTTGAACGTGAAAGAGTAACAAACATCCATACATACTCGTACTAACTTTCACGTTTATAATATTAGTTAGGTTTTGTGAAATATCGTATAAATCCTTTTTTTCAGAGCGCACGAGCATACAGCAACTCCCACATGTTTGTATTCATTCATTTCAACTCTAGTCATTGTCTACCTAATCTATCTAGAGTAGTTGAGACCTAAGTATGAAATTGCGGATTTTCTCAATACAGTAAACAACATGTTGTTACATTTGGATTTTGCTTTCCTGAGAATAATTGAAAAATGTTAGGATGAAAAAAAAAACTGTCCCTAAAGATTCGTATGGAAAACAGCAATTTAATTCCTAATGACCTAATTCTAATTCTACTTATTACCTAATACGAAGTCATATTTGAGCTAAATACGAGTCCTGTGACATTTCTGCTAAATGGTAACAGCAAATATTTGACGAAAAGAATGTGAGTTTTTCTCGTGATTTATGAATAAAACAATATTCTTGCAAAAATTCCTCTAGATGTTGACATTTGTTAGGAAGTAGGTTACCTGCCTACGCGTATGATTCTTCAAACGTCAGTTACTTAATTTTATTTAGGCGTCTATATATGGACAGTTATCAGATTTTTTCTTGAAATGAATACGTGGTTGCTAGAGTAGACATTTTTTACTGTGATTTCACTAAATGAATGAATGGATACTTTACTGCACAAGAAAAAGAAAAAGAAAACCAAAAAAGGATATAATAATATCCTAACAAAGAGGATAGGACAATAACACAAAGTGCTTGTGTATTAACACAAAGTGCAAAAGGTGGCCTTATCGCTAGAAGTGATCTCTTTCAGACAACGCTTTGACTGAGAGGAACGATAGATGAGACACTAAAGAGTAGTGCGTAGGTCAAAATAAAACTAAATAGAAGATTCAATATTTTATTGGCATATTTAAACACACATATTATACATACTTACATACTTACTAAATAATTTGTATTAATTACTCATTATTTTGTATGCCTTAAAGGCGGGATATAGCTATAGCTGGAATGAAAAACCATTGTAACCTGTTGTAATATATATTTTCCACTATAAATACATTGATTGATTGATATAATATAATATTAATAAAATTATATTATTTTGGATTTAATCAAGCAAGTCCTCACGAAGCTTACTTTGAAATAGCGAGTGATTTAGAATGTCGGAAACGTGCCGGTAGATTCCAGGTCGTAAACATCAAAGTAAAAGAATCCCTGTCTGTAATAATAATATAAAGTATTATAAATAAATAAACGCTACACACTCAAAGGCCCACACTAAGGTTTTCCCTGTGTCGTGGGTCCCTTGGAAAACACATAAAGACAAACACAAACACCCATGATCCGAGGACAAACATCTGCTTTTTACACAAATGTTTGCCCCGACTGGGGATCGAACCCAGGACCGCCGATCAAGAGGCAGCGTCACTACCACTCGACCAAACCAATCGTTTATTTATTAAAAGTATTCGACACTTATTAATAGAAAGGACGATACCTTAACACTTAAATCTGCCAACTTTCAATAACGTAATCAAAATCGTGTTAAAATTACAGAATGATCAAAACTATTCAATCTGAGTATAAGATCTGACTTATAGGTTGACTAAAATTTATTTGTCCATAGATGAAAATTACCCGTTAGCTCACAACCTAGGCCTATGAACAGGCTAAAGGAGGGCAGGGCGTTGCCAATGACACTATTATAACCATATTATATCTCTCACACGGTCAGCTGACTCGCACTAGTTAATTTCGTGTCATAAAAGATTATTTACTGATATGAGTATGAGTCTGCTGTATGCAACAGTAATTGGTCAGTGTGAGAGAATTTACATATAAATTGATACTGTGAACAAAAGAGGTGTAGGCTGTTTTAAAAATGCAAAACTATTGGTAAAAAAAACTATGTTAAGTGAGAAAATACTGAAAAAACTTTCGGTGAAACTTGTCATGAAACAGGTCGTCACTTTTCTAAATTCGTAAGATTAATATACAGCAAATATATGTAGTAAAACCATTACGAGCCTAACGGGATAGATTTTATCAAAAAATCTCATCATCAAGACATTATGAGGCATATACCTTGAACTTTAGGGGTTATTTTCCCCACAAAATTACCAACTTTTTTCAAGGAATCTATGAGAAAGTCTCAAAAAAATTCTACTTCCTATGTAAAGGCAAAGTAGCTGATCGAAAAAGCTGTATGGAGAGGCGAAAATAGTACTTTTGTGTCTTAAATTGTTCACAATTTATTCTAAATGAAATTGATATATTTCTTAACTTCTGGAATTTAGTCACTAAGAAACGGCACCCTTGCGTATCATTTTCTTTTTCAGGGTTTTTGCCCTTTAAATGGCCCCAAGGTAGATATGACAAAGCAATTGATCATGATAACACTTGCTAGTAAAGAAAGAAAGAAAAAATTGTTTATTAAAGCAAGACCCTCATTTAACATAATAAACTTATCTAAACTTAAATATACATATAAAAAACCGGCCAAGAGCGTGTCGGGACACGCGCATTGTAGGGTTCCGTAGCAGCATGGTTCAAATATGCAGCTGGCTTCTTAATTCTACGAGCATATGGACGGTTGAATTGCTAATAATGTCTAATAAAAACGAGGTCACAAAGAAAGAAGGTAACTAAAGGAGAAATATAGATTCCAGCGCCACAAGGAAAAAAAAATCATCTGTTTAATAACCACCTCGCGTGGATGCAAATGGTTCTATAAAAATTGTTTACATTACGTATTCATTTATAACGGGTGTACTAACGTTAGTCATAGTTAGAGATGAAAGAGACTGTCTTTTAAGACTTATTAAAAAGACTCCCCTCCATCTTACAGTACTTGACTCTAAAATTAAGACTGAAAGTTCGAGTTTTTATTAATAAGACTTAGTAGAAAATATTAAAAACTGAAACGACTCGAGTTGTTTTCAAAATACTAAAAGACTTAACCAACTCCAGCTAATTTTAAAAGACTTAAACGACTCAAGTTCTTTTATGTAAAAGGGATCGCACCGCAGTTTGTGTGTGATATTAAATATTTCTTTTGTAACCTATAAACCAAAAGGAAGGAAGGAATAATTAACGCCTAAACCACTAAATACATTTTGATAACATTTGACAAGGAGATAAAATGAGATATTTACATTCTATCACCACATACCTTACGACTGTCGACTTCCCAGATAATGAGTTGCCAGTCTTTTAAGTCCTTTAAGCTGTTTAAGTAACAGCTCAGTTTTTTACGTTAAAAGACTTAAACTAAAAAAGCTAGTCTTATGACTAAAGGTTGGGAACTAAAAGACTGATTCAGTCGTGAGGCGTCAAAAATAAGGCGAGTCTTTATTAAAAGCCTTAAAAGACTGAGTATCGTTCATCACTAGTCATAGTCGATGTTAAAATCTCCAAATAGTATAGTATAAAAAACAAATGTATTAAAGAGTTTGTAGTTTCAGAAATAACTTAAGTTTTGGTGTAAATACAACCTAATGAAATTCTAAAATTCGCGAGCGAAGCGAGCGAAAAATTTTTTTTTTTTTTTTTGCGACAATATTATTAGAAATAATATAGACCTGCTGATAAAATACTTTTGATGTCATTTTCGTAATTAACACCACCAAAAACCTATTAAACGACACCTAAAATGTCAATATGTTACAGCTTGGCTTTCGACTTCGCCTCACTTTTAGTATTGAACCTTGTAAACATATTCTCATTAATTCCAAAAACTTTTGGCACTCGGTCGACTATCACTCACAAACTTGAAAGGCCAACTTATGTGTGATAGTTTTTCTTTTAATTTTGTTATATATTCTACCAACGATAATTTTTTCACATTTTTAGAAACAACCGTTTAGCTGGTAGAGGTGGGGGGACACTAACTTTGGTTTTGGGCTAAATACAACAGAATTGAAGTATTTAATCCGCGAGCGAAGCAAACGCGAATTTTTTTTTATTAATTTTTTTTTTTAATTTTTTTAGCAACAAAAGCAAAAGTATTGTTAGGAATAATTTCGAGCTGGTGCTAAAGAGCAGGTCGCGTGGCGATTGTGTATAATTTTGATGTCATTTTCGTAATTAACACCCCCAAAAACCTATAACGACACATGAAATGTCAATATGTTACAGCTTGGCTTTCGACCTTGCCTCACTTTCAGCGTGGAACTTTGTATGGGACTTGTTTTGGATTAGGCTGAACTTCGTCGTAAATGCTAAATGCTCGTGAAATATTTAAAAAATTTTTCATTTTAAAAATTAATTTTTCGCAAACGGACTGCTGAATCGAAAAACGTTCGTAGTAAACCCCTTCTATCTTTTAAAAAACTATCCTATGACATCCCACTCGATGATATCGGCGAGAAAAAAAAATCCATCGCCCTTTCACATGTATGGGAAACACCCGAAAAGTTTTTTTTTACAAAATTTTATTTTTTCTATTTGTCGGCGCAATTAATATGTATGAACATGCCAAATTGCAGCTCTGTAGTACCAAGGATCTAATATTAGTAAATATATTCTTATTAATCCCAACAATGTTTGGCACTTGGTCTACCATTACTCGCAAACTTGAAGGGCCAACTTATGTTTTATAGTTTTCCTTTTAAATTTGATGTATATTCTACCTCTGTGAATTTTTCCAAATTTTTAGAAACAACCGTTTAGCTGGTAGAGGGGGGGGACACTTGTGTTTGACAAAAATTTTCACTTTAAAAATTTATGATTCGCAAACGGAGTGCTAAATCGAAAAACGTTCTTAGTAAACCCCTTCTATCTTTTAAAAAGCTATTTTATGACACCCCGTTCGATGATATTGGCGAGAAACAAAAAATTCATCGCCCTTTCACGTCTATGGGACACCCGAAAAAAAAATTTTTTCTAACGTTTTACTCTACAGTTCTGTCGGCGTGATTAATATGTATAACCATGCCAAATTTCAGCTCTGTAGTACCAAGGGTTTCTTAGAAAACCCGCGGACAGACGGACAGACGGACAGACGGACAGACGGACAGACGGACAGACGGACATGGCGAAACTATAAGGGTTCGTAGATTACTACGGAACCCTAAAAAGGGGTTGGCTTTAATAGTAATTTTAAGGGACACTAATACTGTAATCAAATGCAATGCAAATTGCATGGCCAAGTAGTAATGTCACTTTTCAGTCTTCCAACTATTTGATACATTTATGGTGATTTTTTAATCACTAGATAATTTTTTTGTGAGACATGTTTATAAAAACTTAACAGACTCGTAGTTTCTGTTTTATGTTGTTTCATACAAAAAATTTAAGATAGATCGTCTGAAAAAAATTGAACATCAGTCATCATCCAACTGACTTGATACTTGGTTAAAAAGGGATATCAACCTATAGATAAAAAAAAAATAGTCTCCTTATTCATGTTCTATCATCTATACCAGGGGTTCCCAACCTTTTTTTGTCTACTGCCCACTTTAAGAATAAAATTTTTTTTTAACGCCCCCCTTTTTAAACATACTTAAAAACCGCTAAGTACTTATAACTGATTATTGAAACGCAACTTTATAGTATTCGGACAGAGTATCTTTTATTGAAAATAAAACAAACATAATCAATTCTTATATAAAAACTAATGTGAAGGTTGAATCTGATGCTGTTCAATAAGTTTGTTGATATCAGGTTCCAATTTACTCAAAAACAGCCGCAAGTCGCCACGTTCGGTAACACGCAAACGATTTCTCTTTTTAGTAAGCAGCGTTGCCACAGCACTAAAACCACGTTCACACAAATGGGAATGCTATCAAGAATCGTTGAACAATTGACCACAATCCAGGGTACAATTGCAGGATCGGTTTTTGAAGCCAAAATTCTTGATATCCATTTTTGAACTTGATTTTTATTTCTTCGTTTGTTCTCAATTCTATAAGTTCTTCTTCCAGCTGAGGTGACATTGCTATGTTGACATTTGAAAACGGATCCAACACCCAGTCTGGTATTTCCAAGTTTAAAATGTCCTGGTATCGTTCGGTGAAGTCAATGTGGAGGTTTTCCAAATGTTGGTAGTAGGCAAACAAGTCGTCGTTACTGCAGGATACTGATAAATTCGGAAAATTGTGAAACTCACGTCTGCCCATATTCTTTTTGTGCAGAAGCAGTTTGGCTGCGAAAGCAGCAACGACATTTTTTGTTTTAATTAAATTTAGTTCATCGCCTTGCAGTTGGAGGTTCATGTCGTTGAACAATTTATACAGGTCTGTCATGTAAGCTATATCATTCTTTGATGTTATGAGCTTGTTGTGCAGTTCTGTATCTTTAGTTTCCAAGAACTCTATCACAGAGTCAAACAGGTTGTAAAATCGAATCAGGCAATTGCCTCTTGACAGCCAACGAACTTCAGTATGAAGCAATAAACGGTTGAAATCTTCGTCATTAGTAACACAAAGCTGATGAAATAATCTATCATTCAAAGAGCTGCTACGGATTTTATTGACTGCTTTGATGACATATTGCTGTGATTGAAATAGTCGTTCACTTAAGTTTCTAGCAACCAAATGTTGTCTATGAATAACGCAATGTATAGCAAGGACATCTGGAATTTTATTTTTTAAGTACGCTATGAAGCCTTTATGGCGCCCTGTCATAGCCGGAGCGCCATCCGTAGCAACTGATATAATATTTTTCAAAGGAATCTCTTTCTCTTCACAAAACTTTTCCAATGTATTGAATATGGTTTCGCCTTTTGTATCTGTCTCCAAATTTCTGGCAAACAATAGTTCTTCACGTATTTTCTCATCTTTAATAAACCTCACGTAAGATAGCAACAACGCTTCATTAGTTGGTAAAGTGGACTCATCGAGCTGAATTGAGAATTGACTAGTCCTCAGATGATTGCACAATGATTCTTCAATGTTTTCAGCCATTTCATCAATTCGTCTTTGCACAGAATTATTACTCAAAGGAATTTTTCGGATAATATCTGCGGCCGGTTTATGAAGCACAGTAGTTATTACTTCCTTTATTGCTGGAAAAATTAACTATTCTCCGATGTTGTGTGGTTTGCCTTTTTGAGCAATTAACAAAGAGATATTGTACGAAGCTCGAAGTCCGTCGTCATCTTGCTTAGCAGCCGCCGAAAATAGTTTTGATACACTTGGCTGAGTATTATGCTTCTTCTCTAGGTCTTGAAAATATGCTACATTCTTGTCTTTCTTATCTGGATGCATTTTATTCAAATGATCTTGCAGTCTTGAAGGCTTCATTGCTTCGTTCGAAATGTTTTTAGACATAGAAGACACAAAGGCGACGACGGGTTTGTGGGATTTTCAATAAATCCGAATTTAATATATTCCGCAGAGTATTGCCGTCTCTTCTTTTTTACTTCCGACATTGTTTTGTTTTGAGAAATACGTAAGTGTTATAATGAAGTACTGCTTATCTATTATGCGCGAAACCGCAAATGAAAATAAAATAAATTTACGTCGTTTATATAGGATTGCATAAGCAGCACGCACCAACAGGAATAAGACAAACGTGCATAAACTCGTTTATCTCATTCGACGCCCAATCGTACTCGACAAGCAAGAACAAGTATTATAGAACCAGCCGATTGATACAGGAATGTACAAATCGGATTATTTAACAAAAACTTGTTAAAACATGATTGCCCGCGGTCTATTATATCGAACCGAGTTTGAGCTATATCTTAATTAATATTAGTTGATGTTCACAAGATGTAGTCGAGAGTCGAGAGCTCAGTCGGTGTCTAAGAGTCTTCCTAGCTAGGTAGATGAAATTATAAATCGACCCCAAAGCCCTACACAACGCCCCCTTTTTTTTCTGGGTCTCTTACCGCCCCCCTTTAGGCCTGCAGCGCCCACAAGGGGGCGTTATCGCCCACGTTGGGAAAGACTGATCTATACTGACAAAAGCTGTTGATTAACCTTTAATACCAAACAGTATCACATTAGTTACAGGATTTGTATCGCACGGCGCGTAAACGAGTGTCATTTGTAAGTCTACTCCTGTTCCATTTGGGTATAGGCAGAGGCTACTTAGTAAGCTCTAAATTTATTTTTATATTTTTAGAGTAAATAATAGAAAGTACGTGAGAAACAAAGTAAGTGCCTTTAAAATTCGAGGGTTTCCCTCGATTTCAGCGGGATTTCATTGTCAGATCCTGACTTGGTTAGAATGGAACCACCTCTGGAGTATACTCTTTCAAACAGAAAAATAATTTTGAAAATAGGTCCATAACTGGGTGGAGAAATCGGTGAACATACATCTATACGAGTATATATAAAAATGAATCCCTATTTCCCTTGGTCACGGCATCACGCCTGAACGGCTGGACCGATTTCGCTAATTCTTTTTTTGTTCTGTTCGTTATTATCAGGAGAAGGATCTTATGAAAGAAAAAATTAAGAAAGTTGAAAAAAAAAAGAAAACAGGACAACGTCTGTTGGGTCAGCTAGTAAAAAATAAAGATACATACAGTCAAACACAGAACCTTCTTCTTTTTTGAAGTCGGATTAAAAAAAAACCTAAATCGATAATTATGTAGGATGGACTTTTTGTAGCTAAATGTAGCACCACCTTACCCTATAAATGTTATACAGCATTAGGTAGTTCATTTAATAAACTAACTTACGGTAGGTAATACTTTATAAGGACAATGGTGTTGAAAACATGCCTTTAAATTCAAACCGAAGGGAAATAAAATAATCCAGAGACAGGAAAAGTAATTAGTCTCTATTAAATACAGAACCAAATGATAGGTTGTACTTTAGATCGGAAATAACCGTGTATAAATTAATACATTAACAGATTTGTTTGATCTTGTTATCTGTAATTCATTTAAAACAGCTTTTCGAATAATTTAAACAGCCAAGTATACATAAAAGCTATTTATATTCAAATGTGTGGGCCTATTATATTAAGCTCGACAAGCTAACTTGCCTGTAAGTAATTGCATAAGGTGAATGGTTTATTTTGAAGTAGATAAAGTAATTACGAGTATGTCTTGGTGGTATATAGGTCACATATGGGTAATAGCAGCTCTCATTTTGAGATCACGTGTTACGTAGGCAAGTCTTTTGTGAAAATATAGCACAGAAACAATTTTAGCGACCCATTTTGTACAGGTAAAAAGAAATTGTGTCTGGGTAAATCGGCTGCCTCGTCTAATCAGGCCTCGGTTGATTGCCTAACATGCGTGGAGTTCGTGTTAAATTTATTGTTAAATTATTATAGTATGACGTCATATATTTCATATAAAGTTAGGAAATGTTTTGTACTGAGTTAAATGTTCTGGTATACCCTTTGTATATTTCTTTGTATTTACGTTTTAGAGATCTTATGATCATGTACCTATTCACGTATTCCATGTCAGGGTAGGTACATTTTTTAATTTGCTTTTTGACTAGGCTAGGAGCGTCAATCTATAGAAGACTATGAATTTGAAAAAGTACTGGAAATCAAGGAGCATTCCTGATTTCAATAGGAGCAAGACTTTTCTAAGACAGATATTTATACAGATAACAAATGTTAATAAGTCTGATAAAGGTTTACTAGGGAGTTAAAGGGAGTTGAAAAGATGTGCCCTGACATAAGAATGATAACAGTAATATCATTGGCTGATATGAAAAAACCTTTTTTTTAACAACTTTTTATATTATTTTAACAAATCACAAGTTATAACTAATGTACATCAATGAATAGAATATACACATCGTTGAGCAAGTCACTAGGCAATGAAATCACCAAATTCGTTTAAAAGTAGTAAGGGGATGTGAAGTATCGCGCTGAAACGACAGGGGCGGCTGGGGCTGCCACTAGAGGGGCGGCAGGGGCGACTAGACGAGCGGGAGCGACAACTGGAGCTGGTGCAAATACTGGTTCAGCTACAGCATGATTCACTGTATGTGCTGAGTATGAGCTGGCGTAAGGGGCCACGGCGTAAGCTGCGGCAACCGCGGGGGCGACAGGGACGGCTGGGGCGACTGCAGGAGCGACCAGCGCCGCAGGGGCGCCAAACGGGATTGCACTTCCATTTACAGCTATGGCCAGAGTGACAAAAACCTGTAATGAAAAGCATGTTAAAATTTGTCAATCCAAAACTGGTTCTTATTACTAAAGGCTAAAGATATTTTCTACTCTTAAAAATAGTTATGTCGATCAATTGGCTACCCGGCACACGTATCCCAAGCTATGGTTCCATTTTGTGTTTTTATAATCAGATTATAGCCCAAAATTTAATTTTCAACAAAAATAATCTGTAAGCGTTGTGTGATATTTAAAAAAATCTTGAGTCTTCCGTAGTCAGCTGCAAAGATACTATGATTTAACGGAACAGACGATAAAGATAACGAGAGAAAGTTGGGTCAAATTTAGGTAAAAGTCAAATTATTCATGAGAAGGAAAATCTAGCTTCTACAAAAACCCAGAAGTTTGGATCTTTTCAAACAGTCTTTAACACTTGCAAAACCACATAAGTCACAGAAACTTGATTTCAAAAACTCACAACGAATTTGGCGATCATTGTGCTTAGGTTAATGTGACTGCTCACGAAGTGTGTCAACAAATCCGGTGGACTGTGTCGTCTTCAGGGCATTGTCACGTTTTATACCACCTTACTATTTCATTGAGCAATAGTGTTGGCAAGCGCCGACGCAGGACTAAACGGCGCTGGTTTTTTTTGACCTGCACGGGCCACGCATTCTAATTTAGACTCTGTGCACGTCAGTTTCACTGCACGTTATGTAATGGCGAAAAGGAAAAGAGATGCGGTTTTTTTTAACATAAAAGACGTCTAGGAAGTCTGGAATAAATATTTTTTTTTGCCAACTTGACTAAATCTAGTACTATAGACTGGGGTAATTTTAACAGTAACAGAATAAAATGTAGCATTTGTAGATCACCATACTGGATTAATAAAAGTCACCTTTGATTTGAAAGTCACCCCAGTTAATGGCAGTAGGTCCTCAAATGACATAATAATACACGATATAATAATTTAAATAGAGATGGTTATGCCATTCTGATGAAGAGATTGGCCAGTCTGCTGTACTGACGCGACGGTCAAGTGTCCATGTCAAGGTCAAGTATTCCGGGTTCGCCAGGCGAACAAATTGTGGTTCAATACCTACATCAGATAATGTAGGTTGTCTTTACGCATCGATAGTATTACCTACACTTAAAATTGTGAATTAATTATGTTGTACGTATATGATTTATATGCATGATGATTTTTGTTTTATTGAAATTGAGTAGAAGTTAAGTTTTCAGACCAGCTGACTAAATGAAAGAGTTATTTAAGAAAAGTTTTTGTAAACTCTGTACAAAAAATATAGCATTTTATATTCGTTTATAGGTAACTAGCATTTCGCTCAGGACTTCGTTCCCGAGGGAATTCTGGAAAATCATGTACCCTGTGTCCATCACGGATAATGTAGGATTCTAATGGTGAAAGAATTTTTCAAATCGGTTTAGTAGTTTCGGAGCCTATTCAATGCAAACAAACAAACAAACAATCAAATCTTTCCTCTTTATATATTAGTATAGATATAGATCACGTCCTCGAAAAAAGCCTTCAAAAAAATTCGTAACATTTTTTTATGGATGAAAAGTCTAGTTAGACTTATTTCTGGGAAAACTCAATTTCTCCTTTTAAGCTACTTCAAAAAAACAACAATAAACATAATTTCAACCAAAAAGGAGGAGGTTTACCATTCAAACAATTTTTATGGATGAAAAATCGGTCTAGCTAAGTCTCATTTCTGGGAAAACCCATTTTCTATTTTTCTTTCTACTACTTGGTAACAGCTTAAGCGCTACATTTGAATTGCCTATTTGGGTGTGTTTTGCCAAAAGTAAGGAGTATTTAGTAGACGTTAGATTATATTTGCCACGATTTGCTTCTAGCACCACAATATCCATAACACACGACGATACGGAAGTGACAGAAGCTTTTGACATAAGACATCTTTATTTAATGTCAATTCATCGTCTTATTACAATGATTCTGCCAATGTCAAAATATCGAAGAAAATTTTGACATTGGCAGAATCATTGTTATAAGTTATTATGACTGCCAACATGCTGTCAACCTTCTGCCAAATAAATGCCATAAACTTACTTCGATTTTCGTTTTTCATAGCCTCTTCAGTACTCTGCTGGCCAAAGTCATCCTCCAAAGAACTAGGAGGGCAAAGCAAGAAATATAAATAATAATTAAATCGGCCTTTTTATAATACGAAAACGGCACGGCTAAATTGTATTACCATTGTCTCCTATGCACTAGTGATACTAGAAGCTGAGAACATATAGAAGGCAATGGTAATACAAATTCTGTCATGCCGTGCCGTGCCGTTAGAATTATAAAAAGGCTCATTGCTTGTCAAGCGTGTTCGCGATCGAGAGTCATACCATGAAAGGCGCATAGATCCATATAGTTACTATTACCAAACTTAATTTCATCTATTGGGAGTTTACTTACATCTACTGTTCCCATACGCAAGTGAAGGTATATTTTAAGTTACTAGCTTTCGTTTCCATAGGAATTCGGGAAAATTATATAGCCTAAGATTATCCTTGAGTAACATAAGGATGTTACTCAGATCTTATCCCTGAGTAACAAAAGGATGTTACTCAGGGATAATGTAGTATTCTAATGGTGAAATAATTTTTATACACCACCTGCATCTGTAGCACGTATTATACGACAAGTACCTATTCTATATTTAAAAGTAAGCCATTAAAGCTTAAGGGAAATAACATTGTATGGAACTTCCCTTGGGCATTAATGACATTTAAATATGGAACGCCAAAATTTCAACTAAAACTTCTATCAAAAATAATTTCGAAAAATAACAAGGCTGTTGAAGGCTTAATTTCCTTATAACTATAAAATTTGACATATCAAAGAGATTTTACTTTTATAAAAATATTTACTATAAGAACTAGGCTGTATGTCTTAGCTATTGATTTTCCTTTGCTTACGGAACTAAATATTATAAGAAAACGTCGTCGGTGATTTTGGATCTGTGATTTTTACCGCGAATTACTAAATTGTTTTGTTGAAGGTTTTTTAAATAAATCTAAAAAAAGTCCAGTATGTAATTCCAGCGACTCTGCCATAGAAAGGGAGGCTCAAAACATTATTGATTGGATGAATTTATAATTTCTTTTTATTTAACCTCACAGTAGGTGTATAAAGTAGAGTAAGCTCCTCGGGGATAAACTATTAAAATCGGTCGACTAGGTTTTGAGTTTATTCGATAGAAACATACAAATCTTTCCTCTTCATAATAATTATTAGTGTAGGTAGATTTAGATAAATAATAATTAATGAAACAGCTACATAATTATATTGGGTAACTATAAATTAGATAGCGAAGATTAAGGATATGAATCCTGCTTTTTACTGTTAATTCAGTCATTGTTTCATAGATTTAACTCTAACAACAAAAATAAATTCATTTTTTTTCAAGGAACATAGGTAGAAATATGAAAAAAAAAACCCTCTCCATACAGCTAGTATTGTGCGTTCACCTGATTCGGTGTTGTATAAGAAGTAAACATTTTTTATTGTAAATTTTTTCAAGAAAAGTTTTTCAATGTTATGGGGAGAATCACCTTACAGTTTCGCCAAAAAAATTAAAGTCATCCAAAAATTTTTAAAGCTCCAAAAGAATTGAATGTAGATCACATGGACACAAAACCAATAATCCGGATATCGGCAAACTGTTTCCAAATTCAAAATGCACTTGCATTTCACAACAGAAAAAAAGTTTCCCAATGTGCTCCATTTCTCTACACGCGCCTCTGCGAATCCCAAATGACCGGCGCAAGCGCAATGCGTCAAATGTTAACGCCATACGTTATCTGAATCACAATAAACAAACTATAAAAGGCTCGTTTTTCTTTCTCTAAGGCACACTACTCGTCTTCTTCTCACTAAGGAAGGTACCCACCAAACTAAGCAAGATGTTCTCTTTCAAATCTGTGAGTATTTCAGATATTTTTGTTTTGTTTATTACGGATGCTCGAGATTTCGTTCGCTTGGGAAGTCTTTCCTTATTCCTTCCTAAGTTACAGTATGAACTTTGTGTCAAATTTTCTTAGCCCAAGGGTTTGGGCTGGGCGTTGATGAGTCAATGAGTTAGAACCTGCTTTTTATTTCTCTATATAATGAATGCTGTCTCGATTGCTTTGCTCTCCAGTTCATTTGAATGAACTTTTAATGACCGATACAGTTGACAGGTCACTATACTCACCATTCAAACGAATAGCTATGATATAATTGTGTAAAATGCTCTTCGACATAAAAAAGTTGTAATAATAAAACTTGGTTTCGATTCTAAAATGTCATATGGTATAACAATCACCTTTTCTTTCCACAGATCGTTCTGATCGCTGCGGCTTTCGCGTTAGCTGAATCCAGTGAGGTGGCTGTTCCAGCAGCTCCTTTGACAGTTCCAGCACACGTGGGATATGCCCAAGCAATCCCGCAGAACATTCAACCCTTCGCTTCTCAAGTAAGCCTGGTGAACAGGGCTGTTGCTGCTCCATTTGCTGCACCAATTGCAGCACCGATTGCAGCACCGATTGCAGCCCGCTATGCTGCTCCATTCGCCCCTGCCCCGTACTTCGCTGGTCCTGCCCCATTCGCTCCAGTAGCTGCTCCTTACGCTCTACCTCCTGCGGCTTACGCTGCCCCCTTCCCCTATGCAACAGCCCCTTATCCATTTGCCGGCCCTGCACCGTTTTTGCGCACCGCTTTCGGCGTAGCGCCAGCGTTCGTCCGATAGATTTAAGAAAATATCCTAAATAACCTTCCTTCTCAAAAGACTGGTCTTAAAGACTACATAATTTTATTTAGAATGTATCTTTGAAATAAATTTTTTGATGTTTTTCGATTAATGCTTTTTATTACTGATGTTTCTCTGTGGTTTCTTTATAAATTCAGTACTCATGCCTAAGATTAAAAGATTCCAAAAGATTTCGCGAATATTCTATCCCATTTGAAAATGAAATCGGTCCTTGTTGAATGAGGCCAGCTTTTGTTTTACATACCTTTGTGAATTATTAGGAAAAATAAGATGAATTCTTTTGAAAGTTAGTCACTTGTTCCTTGCTCTCATTTCGTTAATAGGGCGTCAAGTTCTTCGAGATGAATAACTTTATAGTCCTAAAACATATATATTAAAGTGATGTATGTTTTAAAGACAATCCGATAGAAGAGATGTGTCAACTACGATTTATTAGCATAATCCTGGTAAAGAGGGTTCTGCCATCTAAGGAAAGTGAACCCCGATCCTAACTCTCCCCGGACATTGAACTCAAACCTTCTAATTCTGTTTACATTGCTTGTTGTTTTCATGTTGGGACCGTTTTTTCTTTCAGCGAAATAAGATACGTATTTTCGAATTACTTCGGCCCCCACAACACAATCCTCAATCCAAAAACGTCCAATGTTTTCGGAATGAGGATTAATCAGTGAAAGTTATCGAATCCACGTACAGCTTAACGCGTTAGATGTAATCAATGACTAATCAGTAATCAAATCAGATGTAAGATGTAAATCAGTAATCAAATGAGTAGTACTTCATCAATATTGAGAAGACAAAGGTGATTAAGCGATCACCTGGTAGGTACTAAACATTTTTTTAAATGTTTTCTAGAAATGCTTCGCATAGAATTAACGTACGGGACAACTAACACCTAAGAAAATAGATATTTGGCCTTTGGCACTCCAATTTATGTACAATAATCTTTTATATGTAAAAAAGAATGCACAACTGTTCAAGAAAAAATGTGATGGGCAATATGTAATACTAGAACTAAACATAAAACATCTCCACAAAGTACAAAACTCTTCTGTAGGTCAATGTATACGCTTCTATTATGAGATTCTCAAATGTATTCAAAACTTACCTTTAGAAAAAATATTAAGACAATAGTTAAACAAAAACTTTGTAAAAAGGGCTAGTACAGAATTTCTGATTTATCTATTAGACAAGCAAACATAGAAGTAAATAGCTCAGCTCCAAAGTTATTCTGATTATTAATTCAATTAAAATTAAAAAATAAGGAAATTTATTAATTTGAATTGATAAAATTGAGTTAAAAAGAGCACCCCTCGGAGTTTCTTGCCTATTCTTATCTGGAGAAGATGCACTTTTGCGTACAGGCATACAGTTAAAAATCCTAATATAATTCATTACTTTGACTTATTAACCCCGACGCAAATAGAGAGGGGTGTTATAAGTTTAACGTGTCTGTCTATGTATCTGTGTGTGGTATCGTAGCTCCCAAACGGATGAACCGATTTTCGTTTGATTTTTTTTTGTCATAGATAATTTTATCCAGAGTGTTCTTAGCCATGTTTTATGAAAATCTGTTCAGCCGTTTAAAAGTTATAAGCAATCGAATGTCGGGGGTGATTCAAAATTTTTAATTTTAGTGATATTTTAAGTAAAATCCTGTTTCATAAGTAACATGAATGTTCTATAAAATAAAGCTATTTTTTTTAACTTTGACTTGACGTTGTGATAAGTTTGAATGTGTTCGTCAAACCTCTTACATTTCCTTTGTTTTCAGCCGAAAATTCGCAATTGGGGGGACAGATGTATCGTGATGAATTAATATTTGTAGGACTAAAAGCAATTAAATTTTAAAATTATTTATTTACAGGTCACGTAAAAAATTATAACAATAACAGTCATTTACTTATGCCTAAAAATATCAAAACTAACACTAAAAGACTAGAATTATTTCCACGCATGTCTAAATACAGGTGCTGGTGATAAAGGCGCTTGTGCTATAAACCTGGGAGAGTAAGGGACCCTTGCCAGGACAGGCGCAGGCGCTGCAGGGGTGAAGTAGGGAGCTGGTGCGACGGGTCGAATCACTGGTGCAAACGGAACTGGCGCACGAGCCAAGAAAGGAGCATGAAGTGCTGGTAAGGCTGGTACGGCTGGAGCAAATCTAGGTAGCAGAGGATATGGAGCTGGGAATACTGGAGCAGGCGCTGGATAAAAGGGTGCAGGAGCTGGGAATACTGGTGCAGGAGCTGGGGCCGGAAAAACTGGGGCTGGTGCTGGGAAAACTGGTGCTGGTGCAGGATATACTGGCGCTGGTGCAGAAAATACTGGCGCTGGTGCCGGGAACAGTGGAGCTGGAGCCGGGAAAACTGGTGCCGGAGCAGGCGCAGGTAACAATGGAGCTGGTGGAGCAGCAGCGACTGGTGCCACAGCGTGTATGGACCTCACTCCGTTTGGGAAGTTGTAGAACGGCGCATACCGCACTATGGGGAACGATCTCACTGCTGGTACTAAGTGGCCGACGCCGCTAGCTGAGCAGCTAGCTATAATGGCGAGGGTGGAAATGACCTGGGAAAGAAAACAAAATTGTTTAATAAATACCTAAAAACATTACGTTTTATCATCTTATTCTGGTTAAGACTAGTGATGTAAAAAAAACAGGTGTGGTAGAGAGAAGCTGAGGGGAAGTAACTGTAAAGAAGATTATAAAAGATGGATATGATAATAATATTACTGTGGGTAAAAACGATGGATATGCTATCCTTGGTTCCATTTATAGAGGTAGAAACGCTGATCCTGATTAAGACAACCACAAAGTTGCTGATTACGATAAATATGAAATTGATTAGAAAGATGCACAAAATTTACTTACTAGTCTTAACAATGACATTTTTTCTGTCCGGCGACTTGATTAGTCGACTATCAATGTGATAATGTGTTGAAGGATGTGTCACATGTCGTTATATAGTTCATAGTGTTGCAGCATACGACTATGTTCGTCGGCGTCGTCGGTTTCACTTTCCTTCGTCAGGACTGCGCATGCGCAATGAGGTGGCAGCATAAACACCATCGATTACCGAATCTGTCAAACAACTGACCATTGATAGGAATGTTATATAACTCAATGAGGTTTGTGGGGAATATTTAGTATGCGTTTGGTAAGCGATTGTGATAATGCATATACCGACCGCCTTGCTTGGTAAAGGTGCATTTCATCTAATGCATCTTAGTATTTTTCCATCCATCTATACAGGCCTTTAGGTAAATCACTTTCAACCTCTCGGATGGTTAATCAGTCCATGAAACTGAACAACTTTCCCAAGGAACAAAGGTCGGAATACAAAAAAAATTATATGAGACTACTTAGAATTAATATCATCAACACAGGCAGTTGTATTAGTGTACTTAAAATCTGACTGTGTGATTTCCTCGTTTTCATTTTGTATTCTTGCAAATAAACTATTGATTGATTGACAAAAAGGCAAGACAAGAAGGACTGCTGAAAAATGAACTAGGATTACAAATGACGTCCAGTTTCTTGATCGACGGTTCCTGGATAAATATTTGTATAAAATATTTGTATAAAAATTTGTTCTCGGGTCATGGGTGTTTGTGTTTGTCTTTGTGAATGTTCTAAGGGATCCACGACTCAAGGGAAACCTTTTTATGGGCCTTTGAGTGTGTAAAGTTTATTATTATACCAAGTGGATTCCAAAAACGACTCTATCAAATAACATTCAGTCATTTCACTCTACTCTGCCAAAGGTTCTAGGTTCATTTACGTTTTAATTTATCATTTGTCAGGTAACTGAATTTTCGTCTCGTCTCTTGTCCCAATTTTAGAGTCTTCTCAAGAAATTTGGCCAAGGCCTATTTTTATGGACTTACATAACTTAAAATCCACGTAATTGTGACAGAATTAGTTCATGTGCGAAGGACGGCCTCAATATTAAGCGAAGTACGTAGAAATGTCGACTTTGCGCCGAATACTAATAAGTTTTACTCTGTAGATACATCAGACACTTTAAATTCTAAACAGGTAAATTAAACCAAGTAATGGGTTACGGAGAAATGATTCATGGAATTATGGCCACTGTTTTGCATTTTATAATGATGTGTGTGTTTGTAAGTCATATGTATTAATTTGTTTAATAAAGGGAAATTTTGGTTCTCAACTATCAAATGTCTACTTTACCAAAATTACTACTACCTAAAATGTCTACTTTCCCAAAATGACCTCATATGTTACCGAAGTCTGACGTCAAGTTAGCAGCGGCGGCGGCGACGTTTGGACGGTGAATGAAGACTGTAGAAGGCACTTTTTTGGGCAAGCTTTCTTCCTTGTGCGTCGCAGAGACCATCAGTTCCATCACAGGGTTACGAGGGCAAGATAACCATATGAAACAGATCTGTAAAAAAATCAACTTAATCAACAATTATCCAACCTTATACATTCAATCCAATCAAATCAATGCAATCACTCTTCAATGGCTTTGAAAAACTTTATATGAACATTATCATGTCACATTCTCCTGAAATCTAAGCGGAAGAGTGAAAAATAAAGTTTTTCATAAATACGTTCTCGTAGCAATATTATTTGCAAAATCATAACGCTTGTAGTTCGTGTAAGCTCCTTTTCCCGAATGTTACCATCGGTTGTTTATATCCTTACTGATATTATAAACGCGAAAGTTAGTATGTATGAATGGATGTTTGTTACTCTTTCACGCTCAAACGACTGGACCAGTTTTGATAAAATTTGGTATGGAGGTAGCTGACGCTGACACCCTGGATTAACACATAGGCTACATCATTTTCCCAAATTCCTACAGGAACGAAGTCCCGGGCAGAAAGCTAGTTTTTCATAATATTCAGTTTTAATAGTTTTTCCTTTTATTTCTAAACGTTAATTCATTAAATAAAACGTTAAAATGCCAACTTATTTTTATGAATCTGTTGAAATTCGATTGTAGGGGACATCAATAATCATATAAGTAAATATATCCCACAGTAACGGTTAACCATAAACAAGAACAGGCGAACTAGCCATTGGGTTATACTTTTTTAAATGTGATTAATTATAGTGAGCAACTTTAATGTTTGCCTACCTGCCCCAGTAGGTTTGTTTTAGCTTTTAATGTTCATGAATTTGTCAAAGACAGTAAAGAGGAATATTTAGGCTTCCACGCTGGACTGGAAGTGAAAGAAAAACTTTGAATGTACCAGCTGCTAACGTTTTTAAAAAAAAAAAAAATTTATTATAAGACGGGTTATAATAACTCTTCCCAGGCATACTGTAAAAGTCAGTAATAGGGACGCGAGGATTTTGCTGTATTGTGGGCGAAAGGCTGACAACCTCTCACCACCATAGACCAAGTCTCATCTAATAACCCTCAGAATTTATGTCATACGTGGCATCAAGTGGTTCTGACCCACTGATGCTCTACCTACCCCGTTTGGAATAACAGGCCTGAGCCTATGTAATGGAACGTGAAATATTTAATTTACACAAACTATGTGTGTCTTTGTTATCTTCTAAGTATTTATGTTCAAAGCAACGTTTGATGTTCAAGGTGATTTTCTTTCTGCCAAAAAAGTACAATGTGCTATTGTAGTAACCTGCACGTGCCTAAACAGGCGTAATTGCAACCTTTTACGAAAATTAGGATCGCTCTACATTTTACACTGCCTCTTATGGATGACTAGGTCAAGATCGTGATTTATTTCATAGTTGCACGTTTTGTGACATCGAAATCGCGGACTGTTTGTTGTTCATACCAGATTAATCACTGGCAACCAGTGGACAATAGTTTTTCTCATTATCTTTTAGAACAAAGTTGTTGTACTGTACCTGGAATAATTACACTGAGTTTTATTGTTAGTAAAATATTTTTTGTACATTCAAACTTCTCAAAAATAGATGAAAAATAAAGAGCGTCAGTTAAATATTATCGCTTCATGTAAACATAATTCTAGGTAAACAGTTAATTGTTGTACCCAAATAGGCCAGTCTCTCGATTGTTCCTGCAGCCATAAGGCTTCCATGCGTAATCATAACAAGGGATTGATTTGTTCCCCCGGGTGGGGGTGCCAGGCCCACCGGACTTCCTTGAAACTTTCTCAAATACGCCACCCTAAACCTGAAATACCAAATAGTGCGCAGACTAACACGTAACTCTTTGTACGGGCTCTATTGCGAACTTTCCAGAAATTTTCCTATAACCTGAATAGTAGTTTATATAACGGGAATTAAAATAAATGAAACAGATGAATTCTTTCAATAGTTATGTATTTGAATTGTTTAAAAAACTAGCTACATTTTTTTAGGTCAGTCTTAATTTACTTGAGGGCGTAGAAAGGGGCAGAGGGAGCGTAGTAAGGGGCAGGGGCCCCGAAATACGGTGCACCGGGGGCGGCAAAGTATGGAGCTGCTGGGCCGGTAACGTATGGAGCTGCTGGGCCGGTAACGTATGGAGCTGCTGGGCCGGTAACGTATGGAGCTGCTGGAGCGGTAACGTAGGGGGCGGCGTAGCGTGCGTAGGCAGGACCCGCAACTAGAGGTGCTGGGGCAGGGGCGACTATTTTCGCTGCCGGTGCGACATATGGAGCCGGAGCGGCGGCGAAATAAGGCGCAGGGGCAGCGGCTACTAAAGGAGCAGCGGCGGCGACCAGTCCATTGTAGTTCCTGGCGACGTATTGTGAGCTGGTAGCAGTGACGAAAGGTGCGGGGGCGGCGACGAGGGGTGCGGGGCCGACCACTGCAGCCGGCGCGAGGCTCGGCTTAGCCGCAACCACGGCGATGGTGGCAAGGAGGATCACCTAAAACAAGATTCACAACATTGAAAATTCTGAGTAGATGCGATAAGGCTGCCTTGTTTTATGCACTATGTTTTATGTTCTTTTGATTGTGCTGTATGTCCTTGTGTGCAAATAAAGTATATTGTATTGTAAAACACAATAGTGTCTCTTCATGTAGCTTTCGGCTTTTAACTTTAGTAAAAACATTTAATTAAAGAACTTTTTCTGTAGATTAACTTCATTTTTAGTTGTACAGACACTGTTTAAATAACAATTTATCGTTGTAGATATTTAAAATGTCATTTTCAGTTTCAAATCAGTAAAAAAGCTGACTTACAATTTTGTTCATTTTGCTAAGGGTAGTTGTTGTTCCTACGAACTGAGGATGCGAGTGATGCTTGCAGTTTGGGGACGTTAGTTTTTATACATATGCAGCAGATTCACCTTGTGTGCAGTTTCGACACTCTTGGACTCGGCAATAGACTAGTTGGACACATGTCACGCAACAGGGGCACGACTCGAGTTGCGCCAGAACAACAATTGACTGATAACATGGACATGTCTTGAACTAATCAGGTAAATACAATTGTACTTCTAACTTTTGTTGTAGAGCTTTGGAGTGTCCAAGATCAAGTCCAAGCGAAGGTCACACTATACCAGCATACAAATAAAATTAGATTACCAATCTATACGGTAGTCTTTGAAAAATATCTAACATACATTTACGCAATCCGTTGTCTCTGCATATCCCAATGGGATAAAGGAATGAGCTTGTGAGTGTATGTGTGTGTGTATATATATATATATACATGTACTCCTGTACTTACTCCCTAACGGAGTAAATAAAGGATCAAGTAGTCATCAAGTCACCTGACACAATATTTAAAATTCTGAGAGTTTAAAACGACACACAGTCAAAGGTTTGGGTCCTTAGGGTCACATACAAAGACGGGCACTGAAAATAGCTTGTTTATGACACATGAGTTTAATAATGATAGGTTTGGTTACTCTTAAATATGGGGTGACTATAAATTGAAGGGATTATTCTTCCCATCGCTCAAGTTATATGAAGAAGTGATTTTTTTTTCATATTTCGGCTTAAGTACGTTCTTTAGGGAAAGTTTTCGCTAATTTAAAGTCATGGATTACGTCAATAGATTTTATAAAAATTACATTGCTCTAGCAATTGGTAGTTTAAAACATTTTTGAACTAAGTAGTGTATTATTGGGCATTCTAGACCACCTTCGCTCTCACAGCCTGGGTATACTAGATCACCGGAGCGAAGCCGGGAAGCGAACGGAGTGAGCTGTACGGCTGTGAGAGCGGAGGTGGTCTAGAATGCCCAATAATACACTACTGAACTATATTAGGATATGTCATGTATTTTCAACTAGTGGTAGAGTTTTCAATACTAGATACAAAAAGGCAAGTCTTTGGAGTAATTTTATCAATAAAAAAAGGCAAATATACTCTCACTATATTTCCAACCACGGTAGAAAGAGCATCGAATGATCACAACACGAATGTTCATCGAATGGTGACGCCAGTGAAAATTCTGATGGTTATTGGATAAAACGTGAGTATACCGACGATAAGTATAATAATAAAAAATAAAAATAAAAAACCTATACTCTGCGTCAGATGGAAAGGCGGGAATTGGCTATTTATCTAATATACAGGGGTGTAGGTATCTCTCTTTCAACCTCTCGGGTGGTTAATCAGTCCATGAAACTGAACAACTTCCCCAAGGAATATAGGTCAAAATACGCACAAAATATTGAGTTCCCATACATTCGTCATCAGCATATAGCGCATTTTGTATGGGAGATCAACATTTTTTTTCGTATTTTGGCCTATGTTCCTTGGAAAAGTGGTTCAGTTTCATGGACTGATTTATTAACCACCCGAGAGGTTGAAAGAGATTTACCTAAACCCCTGTATATAAAAATTTCGTGTCACAGTTTTAGTGTTTATACTCCTCCGAAACGGCCCGACCGATTTTGATGAAATTTCATTGGTCACGTAGCATTGGTTTCGTAGGCGGCCGAAGGGATATTCAGTAGTTCTGAGAATAGGTATATAAAAAAATATATGACGGAGGTTGGGAAACGTTCTTGTCAGGTGCGACTCCGCCATCAATGCCTGGCTCTTCTTCCATCTTGTATTTTCAGGAAATCACAACACTTAGGTCCAGATCAATGTTTATTTTAATTATCACAAATAGTTGTCGAAAAATTAATTAAAGGATTAACTTAATATTTTAGGATAGAAACGCGGCGATCCCAAAGACAGCGTGCCGCGTCCGTTCCGTACTCCGCTCCTTTTAAAAGTGACGTTACTCCGCTAACTTTTTAATTGCCCGCTCACTCTCAGTGTTGCCATTTTAAACTCACCAAATACTAACCGTAGAACAGTCACGCCATCTCTGATTTCGCCCAGGTACTAACCTGACGTTTCACTACAACTAACTTAAGAGTAACCGTCTTTGTAAACGCTCCTCGTCATGTCGTTTTATGCACCGCTGCGACACGGCCATCCTGTGATGCACTCGCCCTCGAGTGACTATTCTGCAAAAGAAACACAACAAGGAGTGTCTATTTCGCTCGGTCACCCTGACCACTTAAAGTAACACAATATCTTATTTACAATAATACCCCCAGTATATTATTTTATTCAGTAGGATCAAAACTACCTAATATCACTCGTGCATTTACCCTCAATTTCATCTACCACTCTCGAGCAGTAGGAACACCAACAGCATCATCATTCGCGAAACCGAACGACGGAACACCATAGCCATCATCACTTATGTGATGGAACGCAGAACATAATCATCATCACACATCGGTGACGGAACACATAACACATCATCATCACACAACAGTGATGGAACACGAAACACACCATCATCACATAATAGTGATGGAACACAAACAGATCATCATCACATAGTAGTGATGGAATACCATGACCATTTACCTAATTAAGTAGACTAGTCCACCTAAATAGGAAATGGCTTACCAAAATTTGTCATCATAATCGGGTAATAGCGTACATAATAACAAAAACATTTTTTTTTTACATGGATAAACAGGTCAAACTTAAAAATTGGCAGCTCCATACTACTTAATTAAAAGAACAATACAGTAAATTTGAACTTATTTTGTAAACTACACTTATAACAAATTAAACTAATCATAATCACACTTTTCAGAATCAGAATTTTCTTCAATTTGAACATCGGGAGGAACGTAACCTTCAGGCATAGCTCGCAACCGATCATGAGCATACTTGAAGCTGCGTTTGGAATTAAGGGCCTGTAATTTGTATCTGTCCCCTTCTAAAATTTCTACAATTTTAAATGGACCCCTAAATTTTGGGTCTAGTTTAGTTTGGTTGCGTTCCTCGTTCTTTAACAGGACAAAATCACCTACTGAAAATTTATTAAGTCGAGCTTTAGTTCTGTCAAATCGGGCTTTGTCATACGAAGCGTTCTTTTCAATATTGGTGACAGCTAGCTGTCGTGAGTCATTTAAGTCAAAGTCAGGGTCGGCGTCATCTACAAACATTAAGTCAAGAGGCCTAGCTACTTTTCCTATCAACAATTCCAAGGCACTAAATTTAGTTACTCTATTCACAGAGCAGTTCATCGCCAGTTGTACATCAGGGAGTGCTTCTTGCCAAGACCTATCACCACTTGCCTCAACTGAAGTCAACATATTCTTGAGCGTGCTCATGGTACGTTCCACCTGGCCATTGGCACGAGAACTTCCAGTGGCGATTAGATTTAGTGCGATGTTTTGGGTTTCGCAAAACTCACGAAATTCAGCACTTGTGAAACAACGCCCTTGATCGGCAATGATACGAGTAGGAGCACCAAATAGAGAAACACTCATCTTCACTGCCTTGATGCTGTTTGGTGTGTCAATGTTCATGGTATGATGCAACAAAACAAACTTAGTGAATGCATCAACTAATACGAAAGCGTACTCCTTACGGTCATTCTTTCCACTAAGTTTGCCTGTAGCGTCTATGTGGATAGTATGCCATGGCACTGGGACTTTTGGGATCGGATGAAGCTCAGCCTGAATTTTCCCTGACTTAGTTTTGGACACTTTACAGACTGCACAATTTTCAACAAATTTTCGGACATACTTCGCCATGTGCTCAAACCAAAACTGATCTCGGACCTTCTCCAGAGTTTTCTCCCACCCAAGGTGTACTAAGGCATTGTGGGTAGAGTTAATAATTGACCAACGAAGTGCTCTTGGGAGGATTGGTAAACATCTTGTCCGTCCACGAACTTGCACTTTACGATGTAGAATGCCAGACCGAATCTCATATGTTTTTGCCTTCTCCGGACTAAGCTGGTTGTCACGGATATCAACTGCTAGTTTCATGAGTTCAGTATCTCGTTGCTGTTCTGCAAGCAGCCAGTTCTCAGGTAGATTGGTCATATTAACTTCCCTGTGTTGCACCTTTTCAACAGTCGGCACTGTGGGCTGTGGTAATGGATTTCGGGAGAAAAAGTCTGCATGAGACATGGTGCTACCACTGCGATGGATAATATCAAACTCAAAGGTTTGTAGAAAGGCCCACCATCTGTGCACTCTTGGGGTCAAGTCAAGCTTTTTCCGAGAAGCTTGGAGGGAACTGCAGTCTGTAACGACAGTGAATTTTCGCCCATGCAAATAGTGCCTGAAGTGTTTGATAGCATTAACGACCGCAAGAGTTTCCAACTCATAAG